>OX381713.1:54536098-55136098 GCA_947462335.1 Harmothoe impar | reverse complement strand
CTCTGACCTGATCTTCAATGACTTCACTATCTTTCCTTTATACACTTGTGACCACTGAGGAAGTTAATATTAAAGGGAAAGTTGAGAGATCGCTACCATTTCAAATAATGTTACCATTATATTGAGCTTATATATGAAAGGCCTATAGATATACCCAATCCTGGTGTCAATAACTGGTGTATACAAGAGAGACAAGATTGAAATGACTTAAATTCTTTAACTTGAATAATTAATGCACATCGATATAACTTTTTGACACAAGTTTTGACTATATCGTAAATAGGTGGCTGGCTTGAATGTGAATTTATGATTGATGGATGTGTTTTTTGCCTTCATGTTTGTACAATATTTTCGTTCAGAAACAAGTTCTTGATACTCACTGAAACAAAAACAAAAGCACAAAAAATGCCAAAAGAAGAGAGTTTTGCGAGCAGTACTAGCTGTGCGACACTTAACCTTGGGACGGTGTGGCTCGTGTCACATGCCTCCTCTGTCGCGCTGTAAATACTACCCGGTTAACACCTACCAAGCGTCATCCTTGTTAGTATGCAACTCTCAAGTTTACAACTTGAACGCTAATATTCAATAATAGTGACCTCAGGTAGCTAGTGCTTGCAGACAGTTAGTTATCAAATGAGACCAAGGGTTGACTTTTGAGCTAGACTTGCCACTCCATACTCCATACATAGCACGCTTTGCTTTGTCACTATCTCAGTTAAAACTCACATGTGCATAATTGCTGAGGTTACATGTATTCTAAGGTGTAATAAATTGGTGTCATAGAAATAGTTGGTACTGAACACAACTAAATGATTGGTTTTGCAAAAAGAGTGTCGTCTTGTCCAATCGCTACATAAAAAGCCCATTAATGATGGCATCATGCCGCCGGCACAGCTCTGGTGCATCATGCCGACTCCATGCAGAATAACGAAAAATGGTGTAGCACTGTGCTGCCCATAAAAAGTTATTTTAACATTGATGGCAAATATTTAAAAGTAAATTTTCTATAAAAATGCATATACTGGTAACAACATGAATTAAATAGAAATAACAGTCTGAGGGTGTACTTTACTGCGTTTACGATGGTCAATGCCATACTGATCCATCATCAATGAAAAGTCAGGGATGTAAGTCTTCAGAATTTTGTCTGATTTCAGATTTTTAGTAACTTTTAAAGTTAATTACCCTCAGTGGGGAACTACATGAGTGTTCCTTTGTGTTTATTTCATGTCATTATTAACAATATTCGTCTAGATTCCACTTAATCGATCTAAATAAGCTATGTTATAGTGAGTAAATAATAATGATTTAAAATTCCGTGAAATACGGGAGAGGGTTATTAAACAGGTGTGAAATACGGCCTTCCTTGGTTAAGTCAATGGGACTGCCGTATTCACCATGAATAATAACACTAGATACTGACTGTTGCCTGTTATCCCTCTAGGACCGCGTGCGGGACCTGAACGAGCAGGCGGATGCCTTCATTAACAGCGGGGTGCTGGACACTGAGAGCATCAAGGAGAAGAAGCAGAGCATCAACGAGCGTTACGAGCGGGTGCAGACGCTCGCCGCTCACCGCCGCGCCCGGCTGGATGAGGCCAACACTCTACACCAGTTCTTCAGGGACATTGATGATGAGGAAGCCTGGATTAAGTAAGTGCCACGCTTCTAGTGCCTCTGAGAAGGTTTATATTCAAACCTAAAATAATCTTTTAACAAATTTAATAGATTGATAAAATTCCTGAAGTAAAATCAAGTACCAGTATGTCTATTTGAGTAGCTATACCACTTTTTCTACTTTTACAAGACTGCTTACTTTACCCCTGTAATAGATTTCTGTATTAGTTACTTCATATAACTGGTAGTTTCCTTTAAAACTAAAAAAAAAGCTGGCCTCAATATAACTTAACTTATTACCTACAGGGAGAAGAAGCTGTTGGTGGGGTCTGACGACTACGGCCGTGACCTGACGGGCGTACAGAACCTGCGTAAGAAGCACAAGCGGCTGGAGGCGGAGCTCTCCTCCCACGAGCCCACCGTGCAGGCCGTGCAGGACATGGGGGAGAAACTCATGGCAGAGTCCAACCTCATGACAGAGGAGATCCAGCAGAGGTAAGCTGATACACTCCTAACACAGGGGCGGTATGATACACTCCTAACACAGGGGCGGTATGATACACTCCCACCACAGGGGCGGCATGATGCACTCCCACCACAGGGGCGGCATGACGCACTCCTACCTCAGGGGCGGCATGATGCACTCCCACCACAGGGGCGGCATGACGCACTCCCACCTCAGGGGCGGCATGACGCACTCCCACCTCAGGGGCGGCATGATGCACTCCCACCTCAGGGGCGGCATGGTGCACTCCCACCTCAGGGGCGGCATGGTGCACTCCCACCACAGGGGCGGCATGATGCATGAATATGTCATGACAACAAAGGGCATAGCACAATAACAGTCAAAGCTTATGCTCACAGGCTTGACATGATGCATGGATGCAGCCTTGGCCAGTTACTCGCCAAGGCTACATTCATGGGACATAAACTGATAATGCACTAAATAAAGCAGTCAGGGTTGGCGCGATTTCTACCATGACCATGATTGGGACGTATAGCATTCTGTACAACCATATGATGCAATTGCAGCAAGCATTACGGTCTGAGAACCTCACTGCCTGAATAGATCTCTGACCAACCTACTTCAATATTTTTAGTGATTTTAATAAATTAAAAAAAAAAAAAAAAAGACAATTAGGATAAATCGATTTGTTGATAAAGGATTCTCGCTGACCTTGATGATGACGCTACTTGCAGGCTGCGACAGCTGTCCGACAACTGGGACGAGCTGCGTGTGATGGCCAAGACGCGGGGACAGAAGCTGGACGAGTCGCTGGCGTACCAGCAGTTTGCGGCTAACGTGGAGGAGGAGGAGGCGTGGATCACGGAGAAGCAGCACCTCCTGTCTGGGGACGACTACGGAGACACCCTGGCCGCCGTGCAGGGACTCCTCAAGAAACACGAAGCCTTCGAGACAGACTTCCAGGTGCATCACGACCGCTGCACCGAGATCAACAAGGAAGGAGACAAACTCATCTCAGAGGTTGGTGCCACTTTTTCTACTTTCATGGTGGGGTTTCATTTATCGAAGCATTTTTGTTTCCTACAAAAAATGACCAGGGAGTGGGATCTCTGAGTTTGTGTTAAGCGTTATTGCTGTCCTAGCTTTTAGGCTGAGGAAAAAATCTTTTGCGTGAATTCTGAGTTTCTTTTGTAATACTGGGAATTAAATTAAAATTAAAAGATATTAAGATATTAACATAATTTAAAAAAAAAAAAAATCTTTGTTCAGGGTAACCACAACACCGAGTCGATCGCCCAGCGCTGTCAGAACCTGAAAGACAAGCTGCAGTCCCTGCAGGACGCAGCTAACCGCCGCAAGATGTGTCTCATCGACAACTCTGCCTTCCTTCAATTCATCTGGAAGACCGACGTCGTTGAGAGCTGGATAGGTATGGACCCATCTTAGTCTTTACCACTGCTGAATCTTGAAATTTAAAAAAATCACTTACTTTCAAAAAAAAAAAGGCTGATACAAATAGCCATATACATGTATCTGTAATTTACAGAAATGATTAATAATGTACTCTGAAATTTGCCAATCAGTGGCTACCAAAGATTTGTTAGAGCATAAAAAGTGACACTAGGGTTTATTACAGTATTGTGGAACAAACCCCTCACTCTTGAGCTTACCTTTCTTTGTGTAAAGCTCCTATCCCCTTAATGCTCCTTAACTAACCGGCCTTGTTCCTCCTGTGTGTAGCCGATAAGGAGACCCAGATCCGGTCTGACGACTACGGCCGCGACCTGTCATCCGTCCAGACGCTACTCACCAAACAGGAGACATTCGACGCCGGTCTCCAAGCTTTCGAGAAGGAAGGTATCCAGACGATCACTGCGCTCAAGGACCAGCTGATCGCCGCTAGCCACGCGCAGACCAACGCCATAGAGAAGCGCTACAACGATGTCATCACTCGTTGGCAGCGGTGAGTCATACAACTTAAGACTAAGTACTAAAGTCTGACTTTTACCTCTCTCCTACCATGGGCCCTTCCGGCTGTCTCGGTATGGCAGGGAGGGGCTAGATGGGTCTTGAAATAGCTGTTATGCTCTTGATGCTGGTCTTGAATATTTGCCGGTCTGATATATGTCCCAGGGCTACAATCGACATGGAAGTTTTAGGGCGATTATGATAATTTACCACAGGAAAACTAAAAAAAACATAGAATAAAAGGAGCTACCATAAAACCACAGCTATAAGCCGACCCCCTACATTAAATTGACCAATCATTGCAATGTGAAAAATGTGAAAAACTTGTTTTCACTGAAATCTTAAGTATAAATAAAATTTTATATAAACAAACTATTCAAAAAATAAATTTGACCTCATCCCTGTCCCTTTAGATTCCCCCTCCTTAACCCTGGTATAAGCATTCCTCTACAATACCGTCTTGTCTCGTGCTGCAGTCTGTTGGCCGACTCGGACGCCCGTAAGCAGCGCCTGTTGCGTCTCCAGGAGCAGTACCGCCAGGTGGAGGACCTGTACCTCACCTTCGCTAAGAAGGCCTCCGCCTTCAACTCCTGGTTCGAGAACGCAGAGGAGGACCTCACAGACCCTGTACGCTGCAACTCCGTCGAGGAAATTAAGGTGAGGTTCTACAGTATCAAACTGGTTTTAAACTGATATTTCTGTATTTTTCAATTTTTAATTAATTTTTTTTTTTTTTTTAATTCTGTATTTTTATTTTGTAAATTTCATAGTACTAAAATTTGACTCATGATTCAATGTGATGATCTGTAATCTCTCATGATTTGTCCCTCGGACGATACCAGGCTATTATCCATGTAGATGCCTGGAAATTGTTAATAACCTCCCAATTCGATAAAGCTTTATAATAACGGCCAGTTTTGAGGCACTAGCGAGGACTGCATTAACGCATCGTGACAACTAGGGGTATTGCACATCAGAAAACTCTGTGGCCCTTAAGATAAAAAGTACCCAATATAGGCTGAAACCACCCATGTAACCTCAATAGACATGATCACCCCTCACCTTGTGCAGGCTCTGCGTGAGGCGCACGACCAGTTCAAGGCGTCACTGAGCGCGGCCGAGTCTGACTTTAACCAGTTGGCGGCCCTGGACAAACAGATCAAGTCCTTCAACGTGGGCCCCAACCCCTACACCTGGTTCACCATGGAGGCACTCGACGACACCTGGAAGAACCTGCAGAAGATCATCAGGGTAAGGCCGCCTTAACACAGTCTTACAGTACTGTTGGTATCATCGGATGAATTTACTTGTGAATATGAGTGCCGTATTTATGGTTAGAATAATGGAAATCTGCATTTTATTGCCCGACAACAGCAGTAATTAAAGGAGTCATATGTTGTATGTCTGGAAATATGTGACCGCCAACTTCTGTCAGGGGTAGGGATAGAACATGAGATTGAAGGGGTGTCGCGGTAGCCAGGCAAAACCTTCCAGATTTGTTGGGTCCTCGGATTGACTCGGGCGATGTCAGCATAAAATGAACTTGTCATAATTTTCTTTTCTTTTCTGGATTATGAGAAAATGTCAGTTAAAAGACTGTTTTGCTAGTGTTTGTAATGAGATGTGTGTTTGTGTTTAGGAGCGTGATGATGAGCTGCAGCGTGAACAGCAGAGACAGGAGGAGAACGACATCCTGAGGAAACAGTTCGCACAGGCCGCCAACGCCTTCCACCAGTGGCTCACCGAGACCAGGTACGCTACCCACTACCCAGCATGGGTGGGGGGCGGGGGGGGGGGGGGGTAGGGGCAGGGTGCCCACGGGTCAGGGAATGTCAGGGAAAAAGTTGTTGGGTAATCTTTGCGTGAAATCTGAGGAAATTAAAAAAAAAAAAGGAATATAAGGAAATCAGAGGTAAAGGCACGGTCAGATGGAGCAGCGTCCACGGCATCTGGTAAATATTTTTGGTTAAGGAAAGTCATCGAAAGTCTGGGAATTTCACTATGAGAAATGTATATCAGAGCCCTGTATGTGTATATACATATGTGTATAGGGGATGAAGCCCTTTTTGACTCAATGTGGGCCCAGGATACAGTCATAGGGTATATACATAGATCGTTACAATAGGCAGTCTGGAAGCCTGTACAACACAACGGAAGATGGGAGTAACTACTGTAATAGCAGTGTCTGCGGTTGAAAGAAGCTGCAAAGATAATAGAAAATATTATTTCCCTGTAGTCCGTCCAAAGGTACCCCTTCTTGTTCCGTCTACGTTATCATGTTTACTTGTGTAAAAGATGTGTCAACGGGTATCTCCTAGAACCAAAATAAGTGAAACTCTACAACGTAAAGAAATTAATTAAAAAGTTCATAGAAAATACTTGGTAATTTATGAACAATAATAATAAATTTGATACACTAATTAACGATAAACAGGCCTTAAAATATATGGGTGAAACTAACTAATTCATTTCTGAACAATAAATGCCTTTTTAAAACATGAGAATAATACACAACAAACACTAATCTGCTATATTACAATTTAAAACAATTAAAGCTTTATGCAAGTTTTATTGCTAGAACTTTTGCTAATGCACTATTTCTCACTTCCTCTCAGACTCTGGATATTCGACGGGTCTCTGTCTACTCCAGCTCTGTTCTTAGTTTACTTCCCCTACCCCGTTCTACCCTTTACATACCTTATAAATCACACAGCTTCATAGATACTTTAATATCAGATAACATCTAAACCGATAAATTTCTTCCAACACAAACTAAATCTAAAATATTAATATCCTGGTTCTTCAACTGCCAACTAAATTTGACTTTGTCAATCTTTAAACATAGTTTTCCCAATAACTTGAATCCTGACGTATTTCAGTACTGCGTGTGTTAAACGTTTAATGTAACCAGGAATAGTTATGGCTGTCGAAGTCCCAAGTGTCCACCCCGTATATGTTTGTAGGTCCACCACTTAACATTGACCTCCACCCAGCTGGCTTCATCTGAGATCTTACACCCTCTAGTATATGGTCACAATCACTGTCCCAGAGGGGGGCATAATGGGAATAGCCTTCTATCAGATCCTCTAATGAGCTGGTGCAAGTCATGTTGGGCACCTTACAAACAACATTTGGTGAATACGATGATGGAGTACGCATGGGGGCTGGATCCCATCAGGTCGGCCGCTGACCAAACTGAGGGGGAGGGAATGATGGGCCCTGGCCTACATGGCTAGTGTTCTGCTGGCCTTGGCTCACACACCCACTCTTGGCCTTGTGGCCCCCCCTGCATACAGCACACACATGAGATCTGTTACAGGGGTTGAAGCCACAGTGGGTGTAGTTGAAGGAAGCACATATATCCTCCGGGCACCGGGGGTGAATGACTCCCCCCTTCTTCTTGGAACTACCACTGTTCTTGTTGGAGCCCCCCTTCATCCTGGCTATCTCTGCTCTCAGCTCTGCTACAATTGTGAGGTTTTCAGCCCCTAGGTGAGTGTACACTCCCTCATGATCTGCCGCAGAGAAGGTTTCTACTTCCCCTGACAGAACTTTGGAAGTGAGGTCATGTTCATACCTGGCTAGGGCTGGGGCAGTGAATGAATTGGAGAGGCCCTTCATGGCCACAAACCTCATATGGTCTCCATAGTCCTTAGCAGACCACTGAGGTAGATTGGCAAACATCAACTTCTTTTGGACACATGTCATACCAAACAGTAATTCCCTGTATGTCATGTCAGAGTACACCTTGTCAGTGGGTATGTGATAGTCAGGTCTGAGCCAGTGACTAGACCTCTTCCTCCTAGTCACCTCCCCAATCCTACACAGAGTAGAAAGCAAATCACCTTCACCTGAACCTTGGTTGTTCCTGGTGTCCATGAAGTTGGGGAAGTTGCCAGACAGACCCATGTGAGCAGGGGTGAGGCCTGCTTTAAACAGGCCGGCCTGTAGGGTGGTGGAAGTATCTCTGGATTGCTGCTGCTGCTGAGTAGGTCCTGTGTAAAGGGATCCATCCCTGTAAAACAGCTGAGGGGAGGGGTGAGACTGCATTGTGGGCTGTGTGTGTACACTGGCACCCACCTGCTGGCTGCCTCCTGCCATCCCCCCGGCTGCTGCCGCCATCTGCGCGGGTGTATGATCCCTCCCCTGTGTATAGTCCATGTGCTGGGGGGTACCAAAGACTCCTGCAAGCTGAGAATTTAGCAGGAACCTCTGTAATTCATCCTCGGATAGACGGTCCGCAATGTTTACATGTGCCTGAGCGCCATTTTGAATTGACGCTGTTCCCCCGCGGCCTGTCTGATCCGCATAGTTAGCGCCTGTTCCGCCGAACACCAGCGGAGAGAGGCGCTGTCCGCTGCTGGCTGCGTTCGCGGACGCTAAATTGCCCGCGTCCCCTGCCCGCGGACCGCTGCCGCCGACTGCTGCTGTCCGGGCGTTTCCGAACGAGTCCGCGTGGCGGGCGCTGCCGCCGTCCGCATTCGCTGATCCTCCCGGGGCGGCTGTGTAGGCGGATTGAGAGGCTGTATGGGCGGCGGGAGGAGATGTTTGGGCGCTTCCGAATGCGGACATACCTTGTTGACGTTGAGCAATGGCCGACTGCTGGGAGGCGTAGATCGACCGCATAGATTGTCTGTACTCCTCCTCTAAGGCCGCATTGTCAAGTTCAATCTCTGCTAACCTCTTGTTTAGGTCGATTAGGTCTCTCTTCCGCCGTAATAGGTCGTTCCTCTCCCTGGCTGCAGTGATCCTATCCTCCAGGACTTCTTCAGGCTCCCTCTGGTCAGGAGGGGTGGGTGACAGGCTGGACTGTTGTTGTCGGTCACCCCCTCCCCCTACCTCACCACCATGGCCACCGGTGTCCATGACCTGGCCTGAGGTGCCTCCAGGTAAAGTGTCCTGTGCCTCCTCCTGTGTACTAGTCTTATGCTCAGGAGCGGGTTGACCACATCCAGGGCAGTTCTTGCAATTTCCATGGAAACCATGGCCACAGTTCTGGCATTGAACCATGATTAAAATGCAAATTCCACAAAAAAAACTGAGTCTGTCCTGGCACCCAGGTGGGTGGACATGAGGCACTGGCTGGGGTGAGCGGCCAGGTGGCCCAGGTAGGTGGAGGGAGTGGTGCCACCTGGCGAGTTCTTCCGTCAATACCCCAGCCAATCCTGTATAACATATATTGGATGGATCCCATTCCTCCTATACAGTTGTGTATATTTAACCTAACTGTTGAAGTACATATAAATCTACCTTGATCCTTAACCAAACTCAATAAACTCCCAATCCATTTGATAGGTCCAAAGTTAAATAGTTGGCTTTTAAGGGCTGCATCTAGCGTTTCATTGTGCTATGCCCTTTGTCGTCACGATACAGGAATGCAACCCTGGTGAGTCTACTCGCCAGGGATGCATGAATGCATCATGACGACCCTATGGGATTCATCAAGATGCGTGAATGCAGCCTTGCGCTTCATGCATGCATCATATCGAAAAAGGGTATAGCACATTAAATCACGATGCAGCCCTTAAAGGATTAATACAACCACCTCCTCGTGTGTCAACATGTCCTCTCCCCTGTTCTGTGTGCTGTGTTCAACGTAGAATTGGTTCTCTCTCTGTTTTACGCTCAATCTTTCACGCTTTACTAAATTAAAATTTTGAAATTTTGCTCGATTTTAATCGGCAAAGGTTGGGTGTTGTAACGTTAAAATACAAGACACCCAACTGACTGTTAATACCTAAAGAAGCTTTACGCATAATGTTAATGCTATTAAAGCTTGAGGTTTCGGTGTCGATTAACATGATGCGTCTCGATCTATTTGTCGGTAAAGGTACACTATTTAACTGACCTGCGTCTTGTTATAGATCCGCCATGATGGAGGGAACAGGAACCCTGGAAAGCCAACTGGAAGCCACCAAGGTAAGTTTAGCACACAGCCACTGATTGATTGATAAAGTACATGCAGAAATACATATACATTTCTATTTGTTCAGATCTAATATGGTGAAGTAGTGGACATGTACCTAAATATACCTTTAAAAGAGTCCTTAAAAATGTGTTTTTGTGTGCATTTAAACGAAATAATTAATTACCCGGTACCAGTGTTAAAAAAGAAGAATTTTAGCATTTGACAGGGAAATTCTATTGTGTTGAGCCAGAAAGAAAAGAGGTATTTACAAGGAGGACCTTTTATAAATCATACCTTGCTTCAAGTCTGATTTGGAGGGTTAAAAAGATTGCCCCATGTACAATAAACCCTCTTTTCTGTTGACAGCGCAAGGCGGGTGAGGTGCGTGCGCAACGTGCACAGCTGAAGCGCATTGAGGACCTGGGAGCAGCCATGGAGGAGCGGCTCATCCTGGACAACCGGTACACCGAGCACAGCATGGTGGGCCTCGCACAGCAGTGGGACCAGCTCGACCAACTCGGCATGCGCATGCAGCATAACCTCGAACAACAGATACAAGCGTGGTAAGTGGCGCGTGATTCATGATTTATGGAGTGTACCATATATTGTACAATTATAGCCGTGTTAATGGTTACAATCTTAGTGGAAATTGACTTATGTTGGAATCTATTAATGTACCGCAGCAAAGCAGCATTCTGGTCTTCTGTTTATTTCCCCGTTTTGACCCTCAAAAAGTAGAATACATCCATCCTATTATTCTTGAAAAACATTGCCTTCTCATGTAATGCAGTCCTGATAAAATATATGATTACTCTTAGCGTGAAAATTTGAAATAAATTGGGGCCTCCTTTAAGTGTAGGTTTTCCTTGTACCACGATGAGGTGGACTTTGTTTAGAATATCAAAGTTTATACACAATATTGTCTTTTCTCTAGTGTTATTCTGTACTAAATATACTATTTTCCCGTTTACAGTAATAGAAGCGGCGTGAGTGAAGAAGCGTTACGAGAATTCAGTATGATGTTTAAGTAAGTACCGAATATATTCCCACTGTTTATATTGCGTTGGCGAAGTATTTCAAGAAAGAGATTTTATATTTTGTATAGAAAGATGTTAAAAAGGTATAAATAATTAATTGTCATGTTATAATGAGTAAATATATTTCATTCAAAGTGAAATGACTCACTTATCATTTTATATGATAAAGAGTGTCCATGGTCAATTTATACCCGACTTTGCATAACATTGTTACTAATATTATAACTACCTTGCAGACATTTCGACAAGGAAAAGATGGGTCGTCTCGATCACCATGACTTTAAGTCTTGTCTGCGTGCCCTCGGCTACGACCTTCCTATGGTAGAGGAAGGTCAAACCGACCCTGAGTTCGAAGCCATTATCGACGTCGTCGACCCCAACAGGTGAGTAATTTCTACTCTCTTGAACGGAAGCTTTTCTTGGGATAAAAGCAATGTAGATTATGGAATTTCATGTGGTCTGGTAAATCAACTATAACAAGGCATAGAATGAGTCTTAAGGGCTCTGGGTATTCAAGGGTTATTATCATCAGGATATATGTTGATGAATACTTTGGTTCAGTCAGTGGCTCGGAATCTGCCATTAATACAGAAAGCCATTCATGTGGAAAGCCATTTTGATCACCTCTACTACTTGCTTTTATCAAAACCTGTGATGATGTAGTCCAACATTGACTAACCTGTATCTTGTGTTGTTACAGGGACGGCTTCGTGTCGCTCCAAGAATACATGGCCTTCATGATCTCGCGGGAGACGGAGAACGTGCAGTCATCATCGGACGTGGAAGCGGCCTTCAGAGCGCTCACATCAGGAGAGAAGGAATTCATCACAGCACAAGAGTTATACGCCGTAAGTGTGACCATAAAAATCACTTATTATAAGTTATTTATCGCTAAACATTTGGGTGTAAACATGAATTACCGTAAAACCTCGGTTATAAGCCAAATTTTACTTGGCGTTTTTATTTGCTATGAGCTGAATGTTAAGCCCCAAACTCCCCTTCCGCTTATAGGCGAGGTTTTAATATATAGGAACATAGTGAAATTTCAAGCACTTTTATCATAAGCCGAATTTTTCCTCCCGAGCTCACATTCGGGTTATAACCAAGGTCGGCTTATAACCAAGGTTTTACTGTATATTGAATGATTAAAAAGCACAGGACATACTGATTTAACCAGAAACCCCGATCATCTTTTAATACCAGAGATGCCACTTTTCCTACATTATTCCTAAAGGTGTTTCTCAAAAATTACGATACCAATATGAATAGGATTCAAATTGATGAGTTTCAGAGAAAACTCAGCAATAGAAATAAGTTAAATTTGAATGTATAGCCTGAGAAATAGGTTAAACTTTTGGAAGACTTGCAAGCCTATGACTAAAAAACTATGAAAAACTAGGAACTTGAATCATTCCTACAACTGGCTACCAGCCAATGTATTTTTCCAGTATAAATTAATGATTACAAACAAACAAATAACCATATTGCCATTTCTATCGCTCACAGAACCTCACAAAGGAGCAAGCGGACTACTGCTGCTCCAAGATGAAGCCGTACGAAGACCCCAAGACGGGGCGTGTGCTGCCGGACCACTACGACTATGTCAGCTTCACACGGGAACTCTTCATCAACTAAACCTCTACTACTCCTGTAATAAATGTCCATGCACCTCCACACTATGTCTTCTCTCTCGAAAACACCCAGCCTTGAATGAAGGTGGATGATATATTGAATACCACCATGGGATATGTTATACGTGAAGTCTGATTATATTGCGTCACGGTGAAAATTATTTCTGCGAGTTCTGAGTTCTTGCAACTTGCATAATGAGACTAAAACTAGTGATTTTAACAATACTGCCAATGTAATAATAGGTATAAAGGCTTCCGTGGCATTGTTAGCGCTTCTCGCGTCTTCTGGTTTACCGTTACATACGGAATATTTGAAAATTGTTAAGTTCTGAAAGTTTTACAAGCACAGCTATTTCTAAGTGATAGCCTGTGGTTTACTCAAGCTTGGCGTTGTTGTGAATTATAACCGGTCTAGTATACATCCCTCCGCAATGTTTCGATGTATCTCTAGTGCCACCTTATATCGGCTTTCTACTAAGCATCCGTATAACAGTGAATATACCAGATTTTAAGTAGGTGTCCGTCATGCTGAGTCAAGTAAGAATGTACTACGCTGATCAATCAAACCAGGGGTTTTGTATCCCAAACTTTATGCATAAACGGTGCTTAATGGTTGGGATTAAATACCCGGATAAGATAATTGTCAAAAAAAATGTTAAAAAGAGAAAAAAGAACGTAGAAACGACATGTAAGAAAGCGGCAATGTGCATGCCCACTTGACTATACCATGCGGTAACACCGCTTGAAATATAATTCAACAAAAGAGAACCTAGCATGTCACTTTCCGGTACTCATAATGAAAATATAGTCCCATAGTTCTATGGTGGTAGACTTCTGGCTTGTATCTCAAGTAAAATGAATTATCTGATTAATACTTCTTGGCTAATCGTCCCCATCGTCGCATCTTGTCAGTCATACGGGCGTCGTGGGCACGGACGGAGCGATGATACCCTCTCTTACATTCCTCGTTCATGTCTTGTTACAAACAGCTACCCTACCGCGGGGTAGGGATATATTCCACCTATCTAATCATGTTCTAAAGAGTTCAGTTTATCAAGAAATTGATATTCTTTTTATATATAATGTCATATGCATGAAAATATGATGAATCATTCACATGAGTTTTACATATTGAAATTTGCCGATCATAGTAACGATCCGTGTCCCGACCGATGTAGCTACATGAGCGATCATAAACACCGATCGATGAACCGAGTTGTCAAGGTCCATAGTGATGACAAAGAATGGACTATTGAGTGGGGAGATACTCTCTGATACCCTGTACTGTTTTATATAAAGCTGGAAAATGAAGAAAGTAAGATCAGATCTTGTGAAGGCCGGCTTCCATGGTGCCTGCAATAGAGCTTGGTAGACGACACTACAATGTCCAGTCGCGGCAGACAACCCGCACCGTAGAACGCCTTAGTCATGAATGTCAGCAACGAAACGAAACAAAAGTTCTTTGAAAACATTATGCTTTGCTTTAACTACAACAAAGAATTGTAAGACCATAAAGGGGCAGCCATGAGATCTGAGTAAAGGAAGATGTTCCGGGGAGGTGGGTGACATCACACAAGTGTCTGTGGTTCAACGGAAGACAACGGCGGCTACCAACGTCAACCAGAGAACACAGAATATACGCAACAGAATCTCACAGAAGACTTGTGCTGATGGGTAGCTACACTCTGACCGAGCAGTTCAATAAGAATGGCAGCCTTTATAGTGGCTCATTGTACAACATCCAGAAACTAACATCATGTAACGTATGTTGTGAATTAACAGTTGTTGACGCTGTTGGTTGTCGTGGCAACGCAGAATCCCAAGATTAACGGGTAAAGGTATCTCCCGGAGTGTGACTGTCGGCATGCGACGATGTCAATAAAATTCGCTTAGAAACAAACAACAACACGCATGTCTGTTATGTCTTTCAGAAAAAATACACCTTGATATTTATTGTATTGGATTGATGTTCTCCTACTAAATATAATGGGTGGGACTCTACCTAGATTTTTCATAGTAACCCTATCTGAATATCACCAGAAATTTTATTTAAAAAAAACAATACTATAATCACATTTACAGAAGCATACATAAACCCTTTCTCTTGCTTCGGTTTGTTAGACATTTAAAAACCCATTAGAAGCTGACCAGTTATTCGCGATTTCAGGCCTATTACCGTTAAGTTCCTTATAAGGAGGACCTAGGAACCAGACAAATTTGCTTGTTATATATATATAACCTTGCTCCTAGAGTCATATGCGACGCCTCTGTGAGACGTTTTTCAGGGGAATTTCTTTTTTTTTCATTTTCCAAATTTATCATAGAAATATTAGGCCCATTGATCAGAAGTACACATAATCGCATAATTGAAGTGTTTTCGTACCCAGTGATGCAAGAAACATTATTGTATCCCTACTGGAACCCCCTGAAAAAAATTGCTAAAGTAGACCTTTCCAAAAAACATCATTTTTTCCTCACTGTAGACAAACATGAACAGTACTAGTGTGGACATTTTGGCAATTTCGACATTTAGTGTTAAACCTATGGGAAAATCATAATTCTGGTGGGTGAGACGCTTTTTGTCAGACCAGTTTGCCATCTGTGGACATAATTGACACAGGTAGCTTTGCTCGTACTGCGCAAGATCTTAAAGATGGCATATCAGCTTATTTCAGGTAAATTTCTGCTACCACAATATGTTCAATATTTAGGTAATATTCTATAAGTATACCAACTTTTAAAGCAATTTGATATCTCTAACTCAATTAAAATAATAAAAATCGGGCAATTTGAGTAACTGTCCGGCGGACTTAAATACCCCTGACCATGTTGTGCGATACCGTAAAACCTTGGCTATAAGCCGACCTTGGCTATAAGCCGAATGTGAGTTTGGGAGTAAAAATTCGGCTTATAAACAAAGTGCTTGAAATTTGTTTTCACTATGTTTCTACATTATCAAAGCCTCGCCTATAAGCCGAATGGGAGTTTGGGGCTTAAAATTCGGCTTATAGCAAATAAAAACGCCAAATAAATTCGGCCTATAGCCGAGGTTTTACGGTATATAGCAGAGTAGCCTCTATAAGCAGCTCTGTGTACTCGTCCGATCCTCTCCACGTCAAAGAGTGGCGCTACTGGTACTTCTCGTACTGCGTGAGATGTCAACGTGTGCAGACGAAATTGTACCACCCATATCTTCGCCGTTTATCGTCCGATCGACTCGCTTTCTTGATAGCGACAGAAGGTGGTACATGCCCGCAGCCTGCAACTGTCACCCACACCCACCTGCACACCCACACCAACCTGCTCTCCCACACCCACCTGCTCACCCACACCCACCTGCTGGCCTGAAATGGAATAGCATACATGACACATGACTTGAGGGTACTTTTTAACAAGGAATTCATTTCTGATGCCAGAATTGACCAATGAATGATTATAAGGGAGTACTATATCTAAATACATGATAATAAGCTACAGATCCAGCTTACCCTGAGAAATAAATTTTACTTCCCAACGCTCATTTAAACATTATATCTGATAAATATTTTGATATACTGGAATATTATACATCTTCCGAAAAGCCCTGGGTCACTTGTGATGTATATCACACAATCCATCTTTATATAACATGTTCCCAACAGTTAAAGTTATGAGACTGGAGGAGAGTGGATCATGTAGTTCCTAACTGTGCCACTAGTAGTTAGGGTGACTGGAGGGTCTGGCTGATCGCTCAGTCCGTATCTGATCCTATGTTAAATGACCACTTTATTATGTGTTCCCAATTAAGCTAGGGAGCAGATAGAGACGTCTAGTAACTTGGTATCAAGAGATCTTGAATAGTTCTATCATAGACAGGCTGGAATAAGCATAATAAATCATATTACATGATGAAATTCAAGGGCAATTTTGACAGTCCTTCAGATTTTGAGTCTGTTTTGAGCTATATAGCTGGGTGATCTCTTGAACCTGTCGTTTGGGAGAATCTGCACTTCTGGATAGCAAATCCATGTATCAATGAGATTCTTTTTTTGTTTGAAGTATCTTGAATGCAGGTATCTCAAGAGGGGTTCTATACCTACTTAGGAAATTGTTATCTTTTTGTGATAAGCCCCCTAAAAATGTGTATTTTCAGGGTTCATTCTTTCATAGAAATCATTAATTGGCAATTTACGGCAAACTACTGGAGATAGAGCTAAATCAACTCAAAATGATGCATTTGGAATGGAAATGATACAACCTAGCGTCTGCCAGCGTCAGGCTATCTCCTGGGGATCATGTGAGGGTCCTAATCAGTTTAGACATATTGTAACACAAGGTGGTAGAGTTGGAGCATATATGACAAGCTAATTCAGTGGTGTTTGTAGATAGCTTGTATAATAGTGATGAGGTACTCAGGGGAGTGAATGTATGTAGAGTGCACTTAGAGTTAAGTCAGGAAGAAGTCAAATATAAAGAGCAGTAAATGTTTAATTCTGAATGTAGATTACAATCTCCAGTCGAAGTCCTTTCAGGATGTTTCACCAATGAATGTCTCTGATAATTGAATGTCTACTTGTAGTAATATAGAAAGTCTCAGATGTACAGACACAAACCTTGCTATGTCACTCTGGCTAGAGCTTCCAAACACAGCAGATGCTGGTAGATGGTTGTGGCAGCTGCAGTGAGTCTCAAAGGGTGGTTATGCTGGATGGTTGCTGGTTGTAGACCCACGTGTCTGCTCCTGAGGTCTTCTGGTGATGTGGTGTGGAGAGTTGGTGGTGATGTTGTGTTTGAGACCCACTTGCAGCCTACCTTAAGTATAAAGTTCATTAGGATATTTCATGAGGCAAATGCCCTCATGTTACCGAAAATAGCCATTGATGTAATGGGGCAATGTCGTCATAGGGACGGCGCGGGCGGAGATGGGTTCCATGAAGGAGCCCATAAACCCCAACCCTAATGGTTACTGCGTCCGCCTTGCGCTCTGCGCGAGCCGCCTACAGTGGGAATTCCCCACTCCAGTCAGAGGGCTCTGACGTCTTCGGAGGGTGGTTCTTAGAAATGTTATGACCACGTAAGGACTTTATCACTGAACCCAAGTTTTCACATTAATCTTAAAAGTGAGTGTCTGCATCCTGTTGTGACCAAACCCTAAAGTCTAACTCCTTAGTACATTATTCTATATGTAGTCCTATAGTCACTTTACCACTATGATAACTTCCCTCGCTGTCGAAAAAAGTTTGTCCTCAAACTGGACTAAAGTTACACCAACTATACTAACCAGTAAATACACATACATATAGTAATCTCAAAGCCGAACAACTAGTAGTACAAGTCACAAGATACCAATATCAATACCAAAGAGTAAGTAGTAACATATTGACCGGAGTACATATCGATCATATTAGCAGTCTATCTTAATCTCATATGACAATCAGCGTAGATTTTGATCTAGTCTCTTCCGAGCTACAGTAAGTACAGGAGTATGATAGCTACAATATTAAGAGTTAGCACAGTACATGTATATCATAGTAGAAAGTCAGTTATGATGCAAGTAAGATACAAGTAGAAGTCGACAATCATTATAGCATATGATAGGTTACAATCAAAGACGTGTCAATAACAGTTTCATGTAATACGGTTCGTTCAACCGTTATCATCGCAGGGTACCCGACAGAAATCTGCCATCATTGTTTCATTGTCTCATAGCCAGTATATCAGTTACTTTGTTCATCTACTCACTTTGTGTCTCAGGAATCATTGCACTAGTATCTGCAGCCGATATGCCAAATTGGAAGGCATAACCATAGTGGCTGAGGAACAGAAACGCACTGTAGTCAGTGCTAAGGACCTTTCGGATTAAATAACCCGTTAGCAGGTTGAGCCTCACTTTACTTGAGGGCTTCAGTGTATTATTGGTCAAGGTGTTCGTCATCATAAAATCATGCCAATTTATATGCAGTGTTGGGACTATGTACCCACTGACTCGTAAATCTGATATATATTCAGATGCTTGAAAGACCCAGTGCCTAGGGCACAAGGGCAGGGTCACTGCGGGCACAGATATGCAAGTTGAACCATTAGTTAGTTCAATCTGGAGGACAGTGACATTGGAATTTAGTGAATATCTCCTTTTTATATAGGAGCCAACCATAACCATCATGGCTACCGAAACCACAGCCATGGTAATATATTCATGGATATAATCCATGTATTCAAAGGACAGTGAATCATCATCAACAGCCGGCGATAGAGTGGCTGTTGTGGAATAGACAAAAGACTTGTCAGAGCTGACAGTCCTGATGCTTTGCAGCAATAGCAAGGCTGCAGCTAACATCTTCAGTCTAATTAATATGTAAGCATTGAGTACCAGACTCAGAGTCACTAAGCCAAGAAGAACATATGTAATTATGTTTCCGCCAAAAGATAAAAGTGGATGCACACTGTCCATGGCATCATTTAGCATTGGTTCTGCAAGTGTCTGAAAAACTTTGGCTTGCCTCTTCGTTGCTTCAGCAACCTTTCTAAGACTCAGGTGTTGGTCGTGATCGGCTGCAATTAACTTGTGAAATTCATGCTTGTATATCTCAAAATTTGGGATCTTGATCTGGACTGGAGAAAAGAAATCAGTATTCCCAGTTATATTCGATAGAGAATCAGTGGAGAAAAATTCCTGCATAAGTGCCAAATTGACAGCATAGATCCTTTTAACAGAATCAGTATTATCACAACCAGTCAAACGGGGTGGGATGAAAAACAAATCTGCCACAAGTGAACATAAACATGGAACCTGGATAACACACTGTGTGCATCCCTCAATCGTTTTCTGATATGTCTGACAGTTAACACTCAGCTCCCTAATCTTAGTTAGGAGAAGCCTCTCAGCGTCCAATGGTTCAATCGAAGGTTTAATTATGTTGTGTACGAGCCGAAAGTTACAGAGTTCTTTAATTTTCTTGGAATCGTGGAAGAATATGGCCAAAACGCAAGAATCATCATTGATATTTCTCTGTGTAAAAAGGGTAGGACAATGTTTATGTCCATGTCCCTGACACTGACTAATCTGTTCGTGAGACAGTTCAAGAAAGTGAATTTTGTCTTCCGAAATGGCAAAGTATGGATGTATATCTAAAAGCTGAGTACCATGTTCCGAAGAAGAATTGATGGGCACTGGCACTGATGTGACCTTATACACATCAAATGGAGAGGCTGAGGTAGGGATGAGTGGTAAATGGAGTGTAACATAGATATCATTTCTGTGTCTTGAGACGATAAACCTTGTGGATCTATATACCTGTTTCAAATTTGTGTATAGTAATCTAAACATCGGGTACTTGAAGGACAGTGTTTGACTAATGTTGGCAATGGTGTTAGTTAGAACTGAAGGTTGTATGAGTACTGGAGTCAACTTTCCATGAACCAAATCCTTAACACCAATATATAGATTCTCCATTCTGCGTTCAAGTTCTGAGGATAATTTAACCTGATCTGCCAAATGTTCTGTAATAAGACCAACTGCTATGGCCAAATGGCCCAAATTTTCCTCCATAATCTGTGTAAAGTTGTTTATCATTACATGATTTGCCCTTATAGCTTTGACTGCATTTGTCACACGCACATCCTCAGTGTGCATGTAGGAAGCCAGTTTACCAGACTGTTCCTGATACACTTGACGCAAGTCACCTGTCTGTGTCCTTAAAACCTTTATATGATTCTGTATTACTCGAACCTGTTTCTCAGTAGCTGTACCAAACAATATTCGCGACAAATCCCCCATGAACGGTAGGAGAGATCTGCGGTCTCGCACATCCGGAATCGGAGTGTCAGGAATCATCTGTCTGATTGCATGCATAACATCGTTCATTTCTTCAATCGCATAGTCTCTTAGTGTCACAACTTTTGTTAGAGCTCTACAGAGGATGGTTGCTTCGCAAACTTCATGTTTCGGGGTAGGCTCGTGTGCTGCCGGCATTTCGATCTTAAATGTGTGTGTCCAATAATCGTTTGTCGGTGTTATCTCGAATGATCTATGGAAGTAAATTCCATAGTTCGGTCTGCCAACGACTTCGCTTCCTGTGGCACCATACATCAGAAGGTAAAATCGTAGTATGGTCCACCAGAACTGTAGGATGCCTGTTGTCTTGCACCCAGTCCGCCCTCTACTGTTCTTTCTCCCCTCTGGCCTGTTTTTACCTGCCAAGAGAAAGAAGACAGACATTTGTCCTCTGTGGTTTGATTTTATCTGCTGCCTCTAGAGTAATCTGAATTAGCAATTTGTGTGGACGTCACCTAAATGAACCTTTAGAAAGAGGACAGAGAACCAACCAAATCTCACAACCCCAAATTGCGGGTCTCCTTGGGGATCGGAGCACCCTTGTACCATTAGATCTCACGCACACATGTGAAATATGCACATATCTGATGTTTTTATTGAGCCTTTAGCTAGCATTATATTAACCCCAATCATAGATGTTATATGATTATCTCACAGGCCTGTTGAAGAATTTATTTGTGCTGCCCAGTGGCCTTTTTCTTTTCCTGCCACTGGCAGTCCTCTGCACATGGAACTCTCTTTTAGCAAAGTCTGATACATCATTTGCTGGCATCCAATCAGTTTTGCCAGTCTCAGACCACTTCACACGGTAAAACGTGCCATTTTTCTGTCTTTTATAAGCAATTATCTTATCAATAGTGTGCCACTTATTCTGAGCATCAGCTCCTTGTTTAGGGCGATCAGTGTCCCTACCACTATCTGCTGTAGCATCAGCATCTACATTGTCATCATCAGGCCGCCCTGTATCCGCAGTATCTGCTTGCTTACCATCTTCAACACCAGATGGCTGCACTGCCTGCAAAGGCCTCTGTTCAGGATCCCTATACAGCTTCAAACGGTTAGCATGCACCAGGCTCTGCACCTCCTTGTTGTCCCTACACAACCTAAGCTTGTAGGTGTAATTTGGGCCTTTCTGTGTGATGTAGTATGGACCTGTCCATTTTCTATGAAATTTCTTTGATAGACCCACAGGGACTTTTGTGTTATATAGCCAAACTTTATCTCCTGGGTCATATACAGGTTCTTTAACTTTGATATCATAGTACTTTTTGTATTTCTTTTGTGCCTCTTCCATGTTTTCGGTGGCAATTTTTCTAGCATTTTCCAAATTGTTCAAAATGTGATTTAGATGCTGCTGTGGCATTTTTCCTAAATTATCCTTAGGGATCCATTCTAGATCAAAAGGTAAATTCATTTCTCTGCCGAAAAGCATAAAGTAGGGAGAGTACTGAGTGGACTGTGTGCAAGGGGTGGCTCTGTAGGCCATCATAATGCCTGGAAGCAACATTGGCCAGTCTTTCTGATCCAATTTCCCATAAGTTCTTATTGATTGGCTGATAACGGCGTTAAACCTTTCGACTCCGGCATTGGACTGAGCGTGGTATGAGCTCGTCATGACTCTTTTAATTTCGAATAATGAGCATAATGCCTTAACCAATCCACTCATAAAATTTCGACCTCTGTCCGAAACCAGAACACGAGGGGCTCCATACCTAGTGAAGATTTCTCTATACAAAACTTCCGCAACCTCCTTCGCTTCCTGGGTTTTAGTTGGAAAAGCTTCGCACCATTTAGTGAAACTGTCTGTTATCACCAAAATATGTTTATATCCCTCGGTAGAGGTAGTACAAGGGCCCTGGAAATCCATATGCAGTCTGTACATTACGTCCATTATCGGTAACGGTTTCAGCGGTGCTCTAACGACTGCAGGCCTGTTTTTCGCCTGTTGACAGTCAAGACATGATTGTACGTGCTCATGCACATCTGTGTACATGTGGGGCCAATAATATTTATTGCGAAGTGCGTGGTAGGTTCTGTCGAAGCCCTGATGGCCACCTCCAATCAGTGAATCGTGGTATGAATGGAGGGCCTCTAACCTTAGCTGCTCTGGGACCACTAACTGTTTCACTAGCCTCTCTGCTTTGGGCAGGCCTTTTGCCCGTCTGTAAAACATGTGATAAAGAACATCATCCAGTATCACATACTGGTCAGCCTCTACGACAATGCGCTTAGCCTCTCTCTGATTTGAAGGCAATTCGCCCTCCTCTAGGTACTTAATGATAGGCTTGCAGTCTTTACAGTCTCTTTGCATTGTCTTGAGATCTGCAATCTCTGCCACTAGTGGGACATTGGGTTCATATTCCGCCTCTGGGGTCTCAGTTCGCATGGACTCCCGGCTGCTATCATTCTGCTTTTCATGACTGTATGTGAATTCACACTGAAGCCAGTCAGATGACAGATCGTTATCTGCATCTATGGTCATGACCGGTACAGTCTCAACAATATCTAGATCTGCATCACTAGGGACCTCTTTATATTCTCTTCGAGATAGAGCATCTGCCACCGTATTCTTTTTGCCTGGCCGATGGTGTATGGTAAATGTATATCCCTGCAACAGCAAGGACCATCTGGCCAGTCTGCCTGTCATCTGCTTGACAGATTGTAGCCATTTCAGAGCAATGTGGTCAGTATAGATGTCAAAATGACCATTTGCCAAATATAGGTGATGAACTTTTATTCCCTCAATTACAGCCAAGCATTCTTTTTCACTTATGTTCCAAGCCAATTCAGAGCCTCTCAGAGCTCTTCCACCATAAGCTATTGCTCTAGGTTTGCCATCTAGACCTATCTGTTCAAGGCAAAAACCTATTGCATGATTAGAGCTGTCTGTTGAAATTTGGAACGGCCTTTCCATATCAGGATATGCCAAAACTGGGGGTGTCACAAGACTTTCTTTTAGTGAGTCAAATGCTTCCTGACAAGCATCTGTCCACTGGAATTTTGCATCTTTCCTGAGTAACTGATTCAATGGCAATGCTATCTCAGCATAGCCTTTAATAAATTTCCGAAAATAATTACACATGCCAAGAAAGCTACGGATATCCTGTGCATGCCTTGGTTTTGGAAATTCCCTTATCACTTTAGTCTTAGCGGGGTCTGCTTCAATCCCCGCTTTAGAGATTTGATGGCCCAAATAGAAAATTGAATTTGTAGCGAACTGGCATTTTTTTACTTTCAAGGTGAGGCCTGCCTGTCTAATTCGGTCAAAAACTTGTGCAATATGACTTAGATGTTCCTCATAATCCTTACTGAATATCAAAACATCGTCAATGTACACAAGACTAAACTTCCAATTTATTCCTCTCAGTACTTCAGACATAACCATCTGAAAACTCATGGGAGCATTGCGTAATCCAAAGGGGAGGACCTGCCATTCAAATACTCCCTCAGTGGTAACGAAAGCACTTTTCTCCCGGCTGTCTGGATGCAGTGGGATCTGCCAAAAACCGTTCTGGCAATCTAGTGTTGAGAAAAACATTGCTTTACTCTGACCTATTGTGTCGAAAACATCTTCCATTCTAGGAAGAGGGAAAGATATTGGGCGTGTGACCGAGTTTAGGCGACGATAGTCAACGGTAAAACGCATGGACCCATCCTTCTTTTTAACCATGACGACAGGATGGTTCCAAGGAGAAGAACTTTTCCGAATAATCCCATGTTCTAACATTTCTTTAATCTGTTTTTCCGTCTCTTTTCTGGCCTCTGGAGTATGTCTATAGAACCTCTGGCGGATTGGCTGTGCATCACCTGTCTCTATCTTATGCTGGTACAAATTTGTCCTCCCTAGCTCTGACAGATCTTTGGAAAATACATCTCTGTATTGTCCAATTAATACCATCAACTTTCTCTTTTGTTCTGCTGTAAGATCAGCATCCTTTAAATCTATGCCCAAGTCCCTAGCTATGCCTATGTAGTCATCTTCAGTGACAGTTTGTTCAGTCTCTACACTGAAAACCTGTCCTATCTGTGTATTCTCCTCATTATCAAATGCCTTTATGCTGTCGGATTCGACCTCTGATGTGTTGGCAACAATATACCCAGCTCTGATATATGCTGTAGCATTAGTAGGATTCATGAGAAGGTAATTCACCTTCCCTCCATGGACTGTCACTAATGCTCTTGAACCAACCAACTTAAGTCTTGAAATGAGTTGTGGAACGGGTTCCAGCAACACAACTGATCCTTCATTTAATTTTGAAACTCTCAAAGGAATGTTACTCTGTGACCTTGGTGGAATAACCACACACGCGTTAGATCTTGCAAACCTAGTTGCGTTTTTAGCTTTCGGAATGAGACAAACTGACACCAGACCATCACCCAGAACCAAAGTCTGGTTCCCTGTATCTATGGTAGCATTGTGGGCTTTCAGAAAATCATAACCCAAAATAACTGGTGTGTATAAGTGTTCAAACACATGAAATTCATGGATTACCTTATATCCAGAAACCGAAATATGTAAATCAACAGTTCCAATGACAGCATGTACTTCACCTCCAACACCTCTGACTCTATTCAAAGACTGAGTCTGTTTCAAATTCTTTCTTTGTATACCAATACTGTTAAGATACTTAATTGAAATGCAACTTATAGCTGCACCTGTATCGCATAACATGCGAACATGACGACCTTTCAATGACCCTTCTACATAATTCCTGTCCATCTGTGCGATAGCTGCAATAAGATTCCCTTTATAACTGTGAGACATGTTTTTCGAGTAGTGAATATTATTAGGCCTATCTATGTAACTGGCACCATAGACAGACTCACCATATTAGTAATTATTGTTTCTTCTGAAATTTGCAGATCTGCAGACAGATCTAAGGTGGCCTAATCTTCCGCAATTGAAACATGTTACCCCTTTTGCCCTGCAGCGATGATAAAGGTCAAACTTACCTCCACATGAGTAGCATTTTCGCTCGTGCCGTGGGGTTGGGGGCCTTTCTCGTCTGAAGCCTCTCTCGTCATCCTCCCAACGTACACCTCTGTCACGGGAGGTTGATCGGGGTCTCGGTCGATAGGTGGTTTCGCGCTGCTGTCCACCACTAACTGCGGCTACAGTCATTGCAGCCATCTGCTGCTTCAAGTCAGCGATAGCTGACAGCACATGTGTGTCATTGTTCCCTGCCTGTGATGCCTCAACTAAGGCAGCTCCTCGCTCGATGTCATCAAGGTTCCTGGGTTTTTGCAATATAACTAATGGTTTTAAAGCTGGGTTCAGACCACTCAATATAGCCTGTACCTGCTGTTCAGAAGGCAATTTAACTGCCTCAGCATTCTTCCTCATCCTTGCTATATAGTCCTGAGCAGTCTCTGTTGCTTTTTGTTTTTCATCAAACAACTGGCCGACTCTCGCAAATCGGACATCCTCACTCACTCTATACCTTTCTAAAAACAGTTTCTTTACTACATTATAGTCTCTCTTCTTGGTATCCTCCAGTGTGGCATACCATGTATAGGCAGACCCTGTGAGGAGTAGGGGCAGAGCTTTAGCTTGATCTACATCCTTTTTGAGGCTTACAAAGGCCTCGAATTTGTCGATGAACTCATCACAATCCTCCTGCGATGAGCCTGTAAAATGGGCTAAGTTGAACCCCATATCTGATCCCGGCATCTCCTCTATATCAGCTGACTGTGTGTCTGGTAACGCTGCTGTTACTGCTCCCTCAGTGGCTGGGAGGGGTATTGGCTGTTCTACTGCTGCTTCTGCTACCACTGCTGCAGGGGCTGCTTGTTCCGTCTCTCCCTCCTGCACTGTAATAGCTGGCTGTGCTGCTGCTGCTGGTGATAGCAGTACTACTGGCACTGCTGCCTCTGTGGCTGCTGCAGGTGCTGTAACAGGCTCAGCTCCTGTCCCTTGGTGCTGTGTAGTAGGACTACTGCAGGCAGCCGAGTCTGTATTGATTTTAGGCTCCTGCACTGGGGGTGGGTACAGTGGTGGGAATTCAAAGGCAGGAGCCTCGAGTATACGTCTCAGTATAGGGGCATCAAATCTCACAAGCTCTCTCTGACCTGACATGTGCACATAATTGTTTAAAACACCGGTTCTCACACCAAGTTATGACAAGCTAATTCAGTGGTGTTTGTAGATAGCTTGTATAATAGTGATGAGGTACTCAGGGGAGTGAATGTATGTAGAGTGCACTTAGAGTTAAGTCAGGAAGAAGTCAAATATAAAGAGCAGTAAATGTTTAATTCTGAATGTAGATTACAATCTCCAGTCGAAGTCCTTTCAGGATGTTTCACCAATGAATGTCTCTGATAATTGAATGTCTACTTGTAGTAATATAGAAAGTCTCAGATGTACAGACACAAACCTTGCTATGTCACTCTGGCTAGAGCTTCCAAACACAGCAGATGCTGGTAGATGGTTGTGGCAGCTGCAGTGAGTCTCAAAGGGTGGTTATGCTGGATGGTTGCTGGTTGTAGACCCACGTGTCTGCTCCTGAGGTCTTCTGGTGATGTGGTGTGGAGAGTTGGTGGTGATGTTGTGTTTGAGACCCACTTGCAGCCTACCTTAAGTATAAAGTTCATTAGGATATTTCATGAGGCAAATGCCCTCATGTTACCGAAAATAGCCATTGATGTAATGGGGCAATGTCGTCATAGGGACGGCGCGGGCGGAGATGGGTTCCATGAAGGAGCCCATAAACCCCAACCCTAATGGTTACTGCGTCCGCCTTGCGCTCTGCGCGAGCCGCCTACAGTGGGAATTCCCCACTCCAGTCAGAGGGCTCTGACGTCTTCGGAGGGTGGTTCTTAGAAATGTTATGACCACGTAAGGACTTTATCACTGAACCCAAGTTTTCACATTAATCTTAAAAGTGAGTGTCTGCATCCTGTTGTGACCAAACCCTAAAGTCTAACTCCTTAGTACATTATTCTATATGTAGTCCTATAGTCACTTTACCACTATGATACATACAAGCTGTGAGTCAGAGTGATGTTAGACTTCTTTATTATCAGTTGAGTTACCAGTAGATCTACATCAATACATGTTGGGACACTGTCTGCCATGTGCGCTCAAGTCCGCCATCTTGGATTCTGGTGTCGCACCCCCGATGCGCCCCCCAACATCTCCCTTTTATTAAAAGATTTTTTTTTTTTTTATATATATATTTTTTTTAAAGAATTAAACATCCCTGCAGACATGTATAGTCCCAATCATAAGAAACACAATAGTGACGACCTCCATAGTCATATTATCCCATGATAGCAGTACTTTGCTGGAAAGAAACTGGGAACAATGAGGCATAAAATAATGTCACAGGGTTTAACATAGCAGGTAGACCGGGAATGAAGTCCCAAAGTTGGTTTTATGTGAGGTCGTAGTCATCATATTTTGTCGGTCGATGTATGTCTCTCGTCCTTGTACGACGAGCAGGTGAAAGGCTTGGTGCGAGGGCCAGTTTATTGCTCATTATTGGGCCACTACCAGCACCAGGCCGTGATGCACCAACACTTGGAGTAGACGGTGCGGGACCCATTGGGGACCTCACTGGAGAGCGAGGTGCTGTCACCCCAGGTTGCGACTCAAGCTGGTTGTCTTGTAGGTCTGGCGGACCTGGGGCCCTCACCAGAGGTGGGCCACCAGGTACCAGTACCTGTGGCGCTTGTACGCATCCAAGGTCCTTTTGTGGGGGAGCAGCTGGTCGCACATGAACCCGGTTACGACTAGCTGTCCCACGGTCGGTCTGAAGGGTGTATGATCTAGGTCCTTTGCAGTCCACTACCTGCCCATAAGCCCATGGCTGACCACGCTTGTTCGGAGGGGGCTTTAAGTAGGCATAGTCCCCGATTGAGAGTGGGGAATGGTGGACCACATTCCTGTCATACAATGTCTTGCTGGCCACTCTCCGAGCCTCAATCTCCTCCTGAACCACACGAGTGTCCACCACCTGAGGGTCCAACAGTCTGTCTGAGGTCGGCAGAGGGGTGCGTGTTCGGCGACACAACATGCGCTGCGCAGGTGAGTATGTGTAGCCAGATTGAGGGGTGTTCCGATGAAGGAGTAGGGCCAGGCTGATGTTTGTGGATTTCTTTAGTAGGCCTTTGGCTACCTTCACAGCCGCCTCTGCTCGGCCATTTCCCTTGGGATAATAAGGAGATGACGTTGTGTGGTTGAAGTTATACCTGATCGCCAAATCTGCATAGTCCTTACCTATAAATTGAGGGCCATTGTCTGTGTGTATTCTCGCTGGGGCGCCAAAAGTGGCTAGATGGGCCTCGGTCTTGGCTACTACTGTGGAGGCCAGAGTGTCCCCCAGCTCATCTACCTCAATCCAGTCGGAGAAGTGGCACACGGTTACTAGGTAGTCCTTCCCCTCAAAGGCACACAAGTCCTGGCTGAGTAGCTCCCAAGCCCTGGTTGGTATCGGTAGTGACATCATCGGCTCCTTTTGTGAGGCCGAGCCATACAATGCACAGGTCCCACAAGCCTCACACATGTCCTTGATTGCCGCTCTCATTCCAGGCCAGAACAATACCTGCTTTGCCATTCTGTAGTTCGACTCAGCCCCAAGGTGATTTGCATGGATCGTGCCTAACATTTTGGCCCGGAGCTGTTGAGGCACCAACACAGTCTCCCCCTTATATATAGCCTCATTCAGTACAGACAGTTCATCCCTGTATCCCCAAAATGGCCTAAGATCCTTGGACAACAGGGTACGATCGTCGGGCCATCCATCAATGATTGTGTCCCGAAGAGCACTGAGGGTCTCATCAGCATTGGTGAGTAGGACTATCTCCTTCTCGGTCTCTCCAGTCAGCCTGGGGCTCCGGCAGATAGATTCACATTCCAGCCTGAACACCTCAAACCCAGTTACAGGCGTGTTGACTGGGGTGTGCAGGGCCGCTCTAGAGAGCGTGTCCGCAATGAGCAGGGTAGTGCCTTTCTTGTACTCAAGTGCGAAGCGATAGCGCTGCAGGGTCATTAGCATCCGCTGCAATCTGGCAGGCGCCTTGTGTAGTGGTTTTGACATAATCGGGACAAGTGGTTTATGATCTGTGTGAACTGTAATGTCAGCTTTCCCGTATAGCCACTGGTCAAACTTGTGTAGTCCCTGGCATATTGCCAGACATTCTTTCTCCATCTGAGAGTAGCGTTGTTCTGTCGCACTGAGGTGACATGAGCTGAATGCTACAGGTTGTAACTCACCCTTGGCATTTGGTTGAAGGAGCGCTGCACCCAGTCCTGACTCACTAGCATCCACCTGTAAGGTGACAGGCTTGTCCAAGCAGTAGTACAGGAGTGTGGGTGCTGATGTGATGAGGGCCTTGGCGCTCTGGAAGGCTTGCTCTTGTGTGTCTGACCATATGAAGCTTGCACCATCCTTCGTTAGCATCCGAAGTGGCTGTAGGGTTGAGCTCAAATTCTCGCAGAACTGTGACAAATATGTGGCCATGCCTATAAACCTGAGCAACCCAGCTTTGTTGGTCGGAGTCGGCATCCCAACAATGGCTGCCACCTTGTCCGGGTCAGGTCGCATACCATTGTCTGTAATAATGTTGCCCATGAACTTGAGTTCCTTGAGAGCAAACTTGAATTTGTCTGGGTTCAGTCTGATATCTTTGGCCACACAGCGCTCCATTAAAGCCACTAGTCTCCTGTCATGGTTGACCTTGGCCACATCATAGCTCTCACCCTCGCCATACACTAGAATATCATCCGCTATGCATATCGTGCCCTCAAGCCCTTCAAGGGCATCCAAGAGCCTCTTCTGAAACTCCTCTGGTGCACTCGATATGCCGAAAGGCAGCCGCAGCCATCTGTATCGGCCATAGGATGTGTGCATAGTGGTTTGCAGTGAAGATTCCTCATCAAGAGGTATGTGTAAGAATCCTTCACGGACATCAAGGAGGGAAAAACACTTGGCGTCACCCAACTTGTGCAAGTGCTCCTTCAGTGTGGGGATCTGGAAGAAAGGCCTCATAATCGCCTTATTAACTGTCTGACTTGGGTCAATACACACCCGAAATTTCTTCAGGGTTTCCCTGATGAGGGCATTTGAGCACCATGGGGTGGGTTCATCCACCTTCTCCATGATCCCTAGGGCCACATACCTGTCCAATGCTTCCTTCTCCTTTTCCCTCTTGGCGACTGGTACCCGGTGATTGGGCATCTGAACTGGCATGACGTCTGCCTTCATTTGAAAATGTACAGTGGGGCCAAGGTATCCGAGGCCCTGAAAGCTGCTCTTGTACTCACGTAAGATGGCATCTTTAGTTAGCTTGCCAGCGGGTGGTAGGCGTCTGGAGAGCGGAATCTTGATAGTCTTTGGAGATGGTGGGCATTGCCCCTGATCTGCTGCATCTACCACATCTGGGGAAAGAGACAGGACCTCATCTGCCATGATCGTGATGAGACCTAAACTCTCACTGTCCTCACCAGAAAGCAGTGCAGGCTTGTCACCAATGTCACTGTCTGCTAGCACCTGGAATACTAGATCATAGTATCGATTCCCGCGGTCACACAGGAGGTTGATCTGACCAAGCGGTTTCACAGGTGAGGTCTTTTTGTATGGGAAAAGTTGATATGGTGAGCGTGACATGGTGATGGTGGGAAACAAACTCTTAGCTAGGCGCTCAGGCATTGTGTTGATCCCTGCTGCAGAGTCAATCTGTACTGGGGTTCTGACAAAGCTGTCCCCCTTGTCTGATAAGAGAAGGTGTGCAAAATACTTACGACCCTTCCTTGCACCGGCCTGAAATGCGTCCACATCACCAAGTGAGTAACACTGTTCGTCGTACTGATCATGAGGGTAAGCACTCTCAGGTGCGCAAGCCTGGTCGCCATCAGCTTGAACTGCATGGACACTGTGTTGCCGGGCTCGATCATCGGTCGGAGGTTTGTTCGGAGTTCCATGATAACCTCCCCTCCCTCGGCGGTTCCTACGTGACTGGCCAGCACCAAGGCCCTGGGACTGTGGACGGCGGTTATCCCCCTGTGTCTCGAGACAGACGCGGGAGAAGTGATCATTACCGCCACACTTGTCGCAAGTCTTTCCTTTGGCAGGACAGTTCGACCAGGGATGTGGGCCACGTTTGTCACCACACCAGTGGCATGTGCCGCTCTCACGCCTCAACTGCATGTCCTTGTGGGCCTTTCCCTGGGCCGCCCAGTTGACCGTCTCGTCCGTTCTGCCACTCGCCTTGCCAATGAGCTGATTCGCTCTTTTAGCCGCCTCAAGTGTCTTGGCCTCCGCCACCACGTCACTCAGGGTCTTCTTTGTGTCGTCGGCTTTGACATGGCATTTTAGTAGATCGGCCCGTATGTCACTGTTCCGGAGTCCGAAGATAAATTTGTCGCGACTCATCTCATCCGTCAAGGCATCATAGCCACAAAGGCTGCAGTCACGTCGTACATGGGTCTCCCAGTCTTGTATAGACTCGTGAGCACCTTGTGTGGCCAACCAGAAGGTGAATCTGTCCGTCAATAGCAAGGAAGTGGCCGTGCCGGTGTAATGTATTCTGAGCCGTTCCATCCAGACCCATGGCTTTGCCTTGTCTGCAACCGGAATCTGGGGCTCTATGCTGTACCGGATGACCTGTAGTGCCTCATCCGGCATGGACGATCGGAGCGCCGCGATCTCCATCAGCGGCTTGGCATAATACTCGACACTATGAGTCACCGGGTCCTTGGCCAAATCTCTGTATTCGGCCTCTGTACAATAGTCATGAAACCTCATCTCAAAATTTTTAAAGTTCTCTGAGATGTTCCCTGACAGGCTAAGTTCTGGTTTTCTAGGCCTAGACATAGTGTAGATGAAGGTGGGTCCTGATCTGAGTTGGAACAATTAGGGCTACTAGTGCGCTAATTACTATAGATCTGGTGCAATTAGGCCTACACTATAATTTCCACTTCCAGACAGTCTGAATGTAAATTGAAGGTGATACCCACTTGTGACTTGCTGTTGACTCTGGCTCTTGACAGCTCCTGTGTTTGAAACTGACCCCACTTCTGACACCAAGTTGGAGCATACAAGCTGTGAGTCAGAGTGATGTTAGACTTCTTTATTATCAGTTGAGTTACCAGTAGATCTACATCAATACATGTTGGGACACTGTCTGCCATGTGCGCTCAAGTCCGCCATCTTGGATTCTGGTGTCGCACCCCCGATGCGCCCCCCAACAGTAGCAGTGTATAACACTGGCGTCTATGGGGTGCATTGATGCATGAAGCCCATTATTTCAACAGATCTCCTCCAGGTGGCATGCTGGTACAGTAAGAAGACTGCTATGGGTCTAATGGTGGCTTTGGCACTAGTTTAAAACTTGTCAGAAGGCTTATCAGGGTGAGAGTAGGGTGGCCGGAGGCTCTAGCTGGTCGCTCAATCTATATCTGATCCTATGTTAAGTGACCCTTTTATGATGGCCTCTCATTTTGGCTAGGGAGAAGATAGAGACCTCTAGTAACATGGTATCAAGGGATCTTGTATGGATCCTTCATACATGGGCTGGAATAAGCATAATAAATTGTATTACATAATGTAATTTAAGAGCAATCTTGACAGACCTTCAGATTTTGAGTCTGTCTTGAGCTCTATAACTGGGTGATCTCTTGAACCTATCCTCTGGGAGAATTGACACTGTTTGATGGCAAATCCATGTATCAATAAAATTCTTTTTTTGTTGGAAGCATCTTGTATGCAGGCATGTCATGGGGGGTCCTATAGTTACCTGAGACAATTATATCTTTTATAGATAAGCCTCCTAAAATTATGTATTTTTAGCTCAATTATTTTTCTAGAACTCTTTAATTGGTAGTTTACGGTAGACTACTGAAAATAGAACTAAATCAAATGAAAATTATGCATTTGGAATGGAAATAAAACAGCCTACCACCTGCCAGCGTCAGGCAATCTCCTGTGGGTCATATATGAGGATTCTAATCAGTTTAGACATATTCTGACACCAGATGACAGCATCATACAGGACAGGTTTGTATTGGCCTCAATGGTACATAACCAGGGCTGAGGTCATTAGTGTGATGGCTTTAACCCAGGTGGCATACCTGTACAGTGAGAAGTCTGCATGTAAAGGCTTCATTGAGGAATGGCACCATTTCAAAACCTGTCAGAAGGTGTAGCAGGGTGAGGTGTGTTCAATCAACAAGATCTTCTTCCCTATTGACTATATGAGAATTACAAAGACAGTTTCTAAAATCCGAGCATTCATGCTATAAGTACCTCTATATTACCTATATGTTGTACCATTATATAAAAATGGTCCGGCCACCCTAGTGAGAGGGATTCAACCAACAAACTCTTATTTCCTATTGACTCTATGGACATTGCACAAACAGTTTATGAAATGCAAAGATTAAGGCTATAAGTAGATCTATATCGCTTAAATGTCGTATCATTATATAAATATGGTCCGGCCACCTTACCCTGTGGTTATAATTACCTTGAACCAGTTGAGGATAGTTGACCCGGCCTGGTCAGGTGAAAATGCAATGGGAACCCTGAATCAGACTTGGCTATCATAACCTCCTAAAATAAATCATTAAACTAGACTTCTAGGGATACACAATGCAAAATGGACCCAGCAAATTAGTTTGACTTAGTTTCTGGAACGTGCACTTTGTGGGACTGTGTCCTATGGAACTAATTGGCACAATATGACGCAATACCCCATAGGACAAGAAGTGACACATACTCACACATATTCACACAAATTCACACATATTCACACAGCATCGTGTACCATGGCACAAAAATGTTTCCAACCATATTGTTTCACTTTTTTGATTTTTTTGAAAAAGAAAGGAAAGTCTGTTTAGTTTGTAATACTCATTATATTTAGAAGGTGGCATAGGGCACCATGGCAGAAATCTGTTAGTGCACTCCTTGCTGTATATGGGCATACTATCTCATTCAACAAGATTCCTACCATGGTAGTGTAGGCCTGATGAAGTTGTGTACAATTCATGCCAATTATCAGCTGTATACACATGTAACAAAAGGTCAGACCTTTATCCAAACAAGATTACCAGAGGAAAGGTGTCTGTGGTCTGTCCCTCTTAATGCCGCTTTAATCAAATCATATGGTGTGTTTTTCAATCACTAATGGAACTTGATAGAATTAGAGGTGTATAGCTAGGTCTAAGTTGCATTGACAACATGTTATTATGGTTATAAACAATGAAAATGATTCCATTTCACCCATGGGAATAACAAGGAACAACAAAGATGACACCTGGTGTCAAAACCATGCACTATTCCAACCTGACAAAGTGATAATGGTTATGTTTAAAGATGTGTGAGTGTGTGCCAGAAGGGAAACTAGATGACACTACATCACACAAATACCTGTTATGTGTGACACCAGGTGTCATCAAAGTTGATTGTACCCCTTTTCCTGATTAAAGAGAATGATTTTCTTTAGCTATAAGTATCTAAACAGGGTCCCAATGTATTGTGAATCAGACAATGCACCTGTCCTTCTATTAACATTCATTATGTAAATAAATAGATGCCATATCATTTTAATGAAAGCAGCATTAAGAGGTCCAGATGCTAGACACCTTTCCTCTGGTCATCATGTTTGGATAAAAGCCTGGCTATCTCCTGCTGCTCATGTGAACTCTAATGTTGATGGTTATAATGGTACATATATTCATCAGCCTATGTTGAAATGCTAGGAACCTGATTGAATGAGTTTGTACGAACCAGCAGCACACACACCAATAGTGTGCTATGACTATCTATGTCAAATACTGCTGGTTGTAAAAAGTATTACAGTATTTCCTATCTTTTAGTAATTCATAATAAAACTAAAAATACATGACTAAACATTTTGGTTTAGGGCATTATATTTTGTCATTTGGTGTGAATAAGCTTTTTAAAAATCTGTCAGAACTGTGTGAATCTGTTCCATGGAACACTGTGTCAGTGTGTGTGAGTCTGTTACATGGTATACATGTCACACAAAATGCACGAAATGAGCACACAGTTCCAGGGGTAAAACAGGGTGAAACAATCTGGAACTAATTTGCTGGGGAATCATTATGTATCTAAGTGGTTTCGGTGTACTTATTACGTCGAATACGGTATACCGAATTAGCTAAATTTGATGATACCTGTGAGATTTCTGAAAAAAGTTATAAAGGAAAATTACATATGTGACACGATCTGCGAAAAGGGACCTTAGTGCAGGGTGCATTAAGGTCCCTTTTCCCCAGTACATGTCACATATGTACTTCATGTGTGGATGGTGTTCAAAAAGTGTAAAGAAGTTTTCAATTCGATCCTAATAAAATAGACCTTTGGTTTAATAAGAATAGTATGACATTGATATCATGGCTCTCCCTGTTGGTTATAAGAAAACCCCAAAGCATCAATACAGAGGTTGAATACACTGCCAAAACTTTACTTTAACATGAATGATAAACATGATAACAAAGTACAAATACCTAGGAGAGCTCATTGACTCATGTTTTAAGTTGGAAGAATGTGCCAATAAAATGTGGAAAATGTGGAATGAGGTTTTCAAGCTTGTGAATCCTTGATACATGATGAAGGATGAAGATACAGCAATTTCTGCTTTTAGGGAGTGGGGCGGAGTGATGAAATTTCGCACCCTAAAGAATGATATTTTAGCCCCTAAAGAAAAATATTTTAGCCCCTGCCCCCTTAATCCTTTAAGGATGGGATGATGTCTTAATGCATCATGCCGACCTTACGGGGTTGAGACACTCCCGTAGTGTCTGACTGTCAGCATGATGCGCCAATGCAGCACCGGCGAGTTACTCGCTGAGGCTGCAGTGATGCATCATGACAACATATGTCATCTTTTAGCGACATCTGTCCTTACAGGGTTAAGAAAGATTTTTTACATCCCCCTCAAACCAACCAAAATCCAATAATGACAGAAATCTATAATAGAGTAACCAAACTATAGGGGAGGTCCAGTCTGGGACAGCTTAAAAGACCAATATGTGTCAATTAGTCACCATGAATGCCGATTAGTCACCATGAGTGTCACTCAGTCACCATGAGTGTCACTCAGTCACCATGAGTGTCACTCAGTCACCATACGTCTGTATTATAGTGAATGTGGTAGTTGTTTATACGATTCAAATCATATCAATATATTCTTCCTTCTACTTCTAGACACAACAAGCAAATATGCTAACTCTACAAAGAACATCCAAGTGTACTGTTACAAGTAACGGAGGTGGGAAATACAGCTTTACTGAAGAACTTAAAAAAAGGAAGGACAGGCAAGGAGACCTCACCATCATGGTCAATGGCCAGTCAACATCAGTACATCGTGCTGTATTAATGGTTTGAAGTACCTATTTCAAAACCATGTTTTCAGCTGGCTTCTCTGAGACCCACTTTGACACCCTAGACTTGTCTACTATATTTGAGGATGTGGCTGAGCTGGATGTGATCCTTGATTTCATGTACACAGGGAAAATCCAGTTAACAACTGACAACATTGTGTCTGTCCTCAACACGGCTTGTCATTTCCTACAGACTGATCTGCAACAGGCTTGTGCTTCATTTCTCAGAATGAACATATCTCCTAAGACTTGTGTACATATATTTGTCTTGACTGACAGGTACAACTTGTCTGAGGTACAGGCCATCTGTATAGAGGTGATGAGGGCCTGGTTTCCTGTTGGCCTTTGCCATAAACCTGAGGTACTTGATATACCACCTCATTGTCTCAGCGTTCTCATCAAGGAAAATTTACTGACAGGATTGTCAGATGACAACAGGAACAGGTTTTTGCAGAAGTGGTATGAGAAATTCAAGAGTATCAATGTGGAGAGTAACAAACTGCCAACAGAATTGAGTGCCCTATTTGGGGAAGGGTCTCCACAATCAGTTACACTTGTAGGAAATGATCCACCAAAACCAGTTACTAGTGACGTAGAAGATGATGTGCAGTTTTTTATATTCAAAGTACCGTCATCAGACTGCACCAGGTGTTGTATTGAAGTACATGCCTTTGTACCTGAGTGCAACATGTGGAAGTTTGTCCTGCGCCACATGTTTGTGAATTCAGTTAAACCTTCAGCAGATCCCCACCTTGTAGGTGTCACGAGCAGTAAGGCCTACTTTCTGTTTGTGAATGAAGGACTGTGGGACTGTGAAGTGGAGGAGTGTCTGGTCTCAGTCAGCCTCCAGACCGGAGCTGCAGATGTGATAAGACTGCTGCATGGAGTGACCATTAGGAGAGGTCCCTGCTACGGTGGGTACCCACATTACTTCCTGTGGGGGGGGGGGGAGGAGCTATGTGCCCTGTTTTGTGGTATAGAAGGAATGTATACAACATGGGCATTATACAAACATGTGGAATGGGAGGGGTGGGAGGAGCTGATAGAACAAATCCCTGTGGGTGACAACTATGCAGAGGTCGGGGAGGGTCTGCTGGGGGCCTGGTCTGACATGGATCCTGCAGGAAGTTGTATAAAGCTGGAGTTTGACCAGGAGCTGTATCCACCTGACAAGTATGAACAGCATGCAGGCAGGGTGTTGCAACAAACATTTAAGTGAACCTTGTTAAATTATACATTGTACAATAAGAAATACACACTTTTGAATACAAGGCACTCTATTTATGTTTTTATGGCTGATGTCCGACAAATAGTTTACCAGTGAATATATTGTATACAACATATTCCTGTTTTTTGAAATTAAATATCTATATTATTTTTGCTATATAACACGCGGTACAGCAGGCCTCCCTCGACCGGGTGTGGGGATAGGGGTCTCGGCTATGTGGACATCGAAAAAGCAATGGTACAAATAAGGCCAGTCAAAAAAAAAATCTGGTTTCTCATCACCCAGCACCGAAAAATATGACGAGGGCGTTTTTTATCTAATTCTTTTTTTTTTTTTGCTGAGGGGCCAAAATGTATAGGAAAATGTAGACTTTTCGTGAACAAATTTCACACTTTAGTATTTAAGTGTTTATTGATTTGTAAACAGAAGTTGTAAAATGTAAGATATTCCTAGGGCACTGCATTACTGACAGTATAAGCTTTAATTTGATACCAAATATGACAATATTTCTCAAAATCTAACACATTTTTTCATTAAAAATGTTCAAAAAAAAAAAAAGTTTTCCCCCAAATTATGATTTTCATGATGCGCGCGGTGATGAGAAACCAGATTTTTTTTTTGAGTGGCCTAAAGTAAAATGTGGGGAAAAATGCATGGGGAAAGTAAATAAGCAGAAGTCGATGCCCCATAATGTGCAGGAAGATGGAACACGTTTGCTGGTTGTGAGTACCACCACAAGGGATTAATTTGGGGTCTGTGTTCAAAAGCATTACCCTTACACTAATAATCTTTAGGCTTCAGAACTTCAATACTGAGTAACACATCAGTTAAAGCTGGGCTGTCGGGGAATAAGTTCAGCATTTTCTATACATAGACTAAAATAACAGTTCCAGAGGGCAGCAGAGTTTGGACAGGGGACCATAAACATTCTCCATGTACAACATATTCACCCTATCTTGTGCCTGTAAGAGCTGAGCTACCAGCCCTTAAGAGCCCTCTTGTAAATCAAAACTGAACCATATCCAAAAGTGCTTTTGGCCTCACTTCAACCATGACGGTCAAGCTTTAACCTAGTTAGTCATTTTCTTGCTCACTATTCGACCAACCTAGGTTAGTCAATACTGTCAGGGTTGTCAGTACCAACTCACTTTAGCCTTCTCAATTTCAATAAGTATCAAGCTTTTTGAGTAAGGCATTAGTCATATGTCGTTTTGCCTCAGTCAGTTTGAATAGCACTTGGTCATACCTGACCAATATCCCTATGACTAACACAGGAACGCCAGTACAGACTAAGGTCCGGAACATTACGATTTTCTGTGTAAAAGGCTTTGATACACCATGCCCTTTTGTAGGCATGGTGTATCATGTTGTCCCAAAGGGATTACACCCACTGTTAGTAGGACTGGTGTGTAGGGTCTAGGGATGTGGTCCACTGTGTACATTAGGGAGGAAACATTATTTATATTATTGCATTAATAAAGCACTAGCATGCCTTGTAATAGATAATGAAGGGTATATTTTGTGTTGGTCCAGATAATTGTATAAACACAACAAAACCACACATCAGACCTTGATAATGAGTCCAGAGGCCTAGTTCAAATCTGTTTGTAACATAACAACACTTGGGAATAAATGTAATATCCAGGATCTTTTTATTTTGCTAAGTCCAACATCAATGTCAGTGGTTTCCCACTGACACTACCTCCAATTTTCCAAGATCTTAACACAGGGCCTGCTCTCCCTCTTCTCTGCTCTCCCAGATCTAAGCAGCTCATCATATTGGCCCTACCTCCAGCCCAGAGGGAGGGGCCTAGTATGCAAAGCCCTCACCTCAGGCCCCAAAATGGTGGTACCTCTGACCTGATTGGTCCAACCCCAAATGATGTCATAGCCACTCACTAATCACACCCCTGTCACCCTCATCAGACCACTACCACCCTCCCACCCCAGGACTGTCTGGAGCTCATTCCAAGAACCTGAAGGAGGGATGGGTGGTGCAGAGGTACACGACACAAACACACCAATTAATCATCCATACCTGGAGTAAACACATGCATGCACAGTAAATAATAATAATAATGATAATGATAAAAAAAGGGGGTGGGGTAGATCTGGTTATATTACATGTTCATAAGAATACATTTTATGTGCCCATGACCAATAATGATTGCTTGCCATGCTCTCTGAGTGAATGAAAGACTACCTTCTCTAAAGCAGTTGTGTTGTGTATGTTCTTGGGTTTAATGGTAGCTGGAAGCTACACGAGTATAGAGTTACTACAATACATAAGACTGTAATCTCATGAATTTGCTACTACATTGTATGTTGATGACATTGTGGTTTCTGTCACTGATACTGATAAAGTGATTTCTCATTTAGTTAAAATAGTCCTATGATGTAGAGATCATAGCTGAAAAAGAAAACCCACAATGGATGGTGTATAACAATTTACATAATGTTAATACTCTATTTTGCATGAAGAGTGCTACATTGGAAAAGTGTAAAGATTGAGCGTGTGAGTGGCCTCACAGATGACTCAGGGTAAGCTGGATAATTATATAGCTTATCATGTACTTAGATAAAGTACTGCCTTATAATCATCCGTTGGTCAATTCTGGCATTAGAAATGGATGCCTTGTTAAAAAGTACCCTCAAGTCATGTGTCATACATGTAAGTTATTCCATTTCAGGCCAGCAGGTGGGTGTGGGTGAGCAGGTGGGTGTGGGAGAGCAGGTGGGTGTGGGTGTGCAGGTGGGTGTGGTCGACAGTTGCAGGCTGTGGGCATGTACTGCCTTCTGGCCATGTCAAAAAACGAGTTTGTCGGACCATAAACGGCGAAGATATTGGTGGTACAATTTCGCTCTGCACTACTTTTATGCTGCCGCTCTCGTGCTGTCTCGTTGAGTTCACGCGAAGTACGAGAACTGCTAGTGGCACCACCATATCTTTGACTTTGGAGCGCCTGAAATTTTTTAAACCCCCCAGTCCAGGGGTCAAAATTTTTTACCACCCCCCTTAGGGTTGAAAATCGGCTCGCGCGCGGGCCCTTTGAAGCATAGTAACGCGCAGGCTTTTTGGCTCAAAACAGGTTAAATTTTTTTGACCCCCCCGCCAAGAGGGGTCCACATTTTTTTGCCCCCCCCCCGGTCAAGGGGTCCACATTTTTTTGAACCCCCCCGTGTTGTTAAAAAATGATCACTCCCATAGGTCGAAAGTCGCCTCCAAAACAGTCCAGGTCGCCAGATAGTTTTTGACCCATCTGCAGTCAGCTTTGGTGTCTTAGATTTAAGTTTAAATTAAAGAACCTAGATGTTTTTTTACTGTGTATATGAAGGTATTTCTACTGTAGTAGATGGCATTGCTGCATGTAAAGAGAGAAATATGGGGCAGTTTGGCTAAAAATGTGATTTCTATCTTTGGTTTAACACTGAATCCTATGTACCTTTCATTTAGAGGGTAGCAATTTAAGAGTACTTCACAGTTTAACAAAAAGAGAGAAATCACTACCTGAAGATCGCAGGCCAATTACAGCATGAAGGACGGACATTTCGAATTTCTTTTCGAAGGAAACATTTGTCCCCCGACCTTGCCCATCTGTCTTTTTGGTCATCTCATGTCTGTCTGTCATACAGGCTGAATGACAGACATTCTGCTATGTAACGAAAACGTCTTAAACCTTGGTTGGGTCGTTTAGTATTACTCAGTTACCCTGAGTCAATAAATTCCAGTACCTAGGCTTACTATGAATCAAGAGCTCAAGTTTGTAGAGTACAGAAAGCTGACCAGTGGTAAAATGAGGAATAAATCAAAGCAGTTGGGTGAGGTATTAAAAAAGGACAAAACAAAACGTCGAAAAAATACAGCACTCATTATTTAGAAGTTAACGGTTATATCATATTTTTCAGAATGGCGATTATATATAGGAACTGTTAGCAGTGAGAGTGTTAACTCTTTAAGAGTACGAGAAAACACAATTGGTTTAAAACCATGAGATACAATATGTTTAGGCACCACCGTGGGAATGATGTTACTTGCATGCTAAATAGTAGGGTCCCTTAGCCAAAAAATCGTTACCGGAGTGACAAAAGCGCCAAATTTCTCATAGGTGTTCATAGGTGATTCATTTTAGCCTAGGTTGCATCTTCAAAACAAATCGGTAACCATGGAAACAGCCAAAATCCAAGATGGCCGCGAAATTAGCCAAAAACACATCTCCCATAGCATTAATATTGTCCCTATACAAATTTGAACTATGCCTTTCCCCCCTAAATTGGGCCCTGGGAATCTAATGGTGTTATTGGTTTGTTGCTAGGTTGAGCAGTTGCTTAGCAACAGCCATTCTAAATATATATTTTCCTTAGTTACACAGACTTAATGATTACTTAGCTCAATTTCAATGATACCTACCCCCACTAAATTGGCCCCTAGGATTTTAACGGTGGTATTCATTAGTTGCTAGGGCCAGCGGTTGCTTGGGAGTGGTCTGGTAAATGTTTACGGGGCGTGTGGGCATCCACTACAACACTTAGATCTGGGCAAGAAGGGTACATTCACCTTGAGTCAGACTCATACCTTGAGATGGGCCCTTTTCAAGCAGTCTAATCTAATGTAAGTGTCCGTCTCACTGTATGTGTCTGACTCATTGTGAATCTACCCTAATGTTTATTTTGGCAGTACATGGCATCCAACATGTGACCATTTGGTCTCAATTGCTCTACATATGTTAGCTGGATCCACTTGACTTAGGTCAATACAGATGATCATGGTATTCTTACATTGTTCTTACACCTTTATTTCTCAGAAAATCTGATAATCTATGAATCGAAAAAAAAGCTCAATTTAACCTGTCCTCAAAAGGTTATTTCTAGTTCATAGAAAATACATTTTGAAACATGGCACAAAATAAACAATTTTTAAGTTATTACCAGAGTTTAAACACTATTTTGCTGCTGGAAATGGAGTGTTGGTGAGGACCAATGGTAGGTGAGATCTGGTGTTTAAAAGGTTCATCAGGTAGACGCTCAGGATGTGTCTCTTTTAAATCAAATAAATCAATTTAGCCTAGTAGCAATAAATGTTCTTGAGGGGTGGTGCATTTTAGTAGACGAGGCTGGTAGTCAAAAGTTTAAACCGCTTAGTCCAGGTGATACGGGTATGCCCAGATATAGTTCACTAACTAACAATGGCAGATAAGAAACCCTGTATTGATCCAATAGATGATAAGAGAGTGGTTGTGTTGTAAATCTTTAATTCGTTGTTACCATGCCAGTGCCTGAATACTCCTTATCGTAAAACAAGATTTTCCCCTGTAATCCTAATCATCATTTAATCCCTTCATTTTGGTCATGTATCATAATGCACCCACGTCTAGGCATTCAAATTTTCAAAATAGGGGGGGGGGGGTGGAGCTGGGAGGGCATGGGGGGGGGGGGGGTAAAATGTCTACCTTGACTAACGAGGATAGGCCCCGGAGGTGTACAAGTTTATTTATTTTATTTCAAAATCGGTACTTTAATGTTATTTGTTAGCCATGTGATACATGATACATGAAAAACAATACAACTGTGGTATTATTATCTACTAGGTTATAATGTATTATGCTGCATTCTCATGCTTTCTGTTAAATTAAACAATGAATTATAAGTTTGATAAAAACGAGCTGAAGCCTATCGGTACACGGGGTGCCCGCCCCAACTATCCAACCCACATATTTTTTATGTCTCGATAAATGAGGTATAGAAGCATTGATGTTAAGTAAATTGTTACTTCACTTATTATATAATACTTATGATGTTATTACAATAACTGGTTTTTACATGTCTAGGCATATGTAATTGGAGGTTGCGTCGTATAACAATCATAATTTACATTTTTATAACAGGTTTTTAAAATTATGAAGCATTTTATTAGTTGACTGTATAGGGATACTCATCGAGCTGTATAAGTTCTTTTCCTATGCAGTATGAATAAACGGGATTGTATATTTATACTTTCTCATACACAAAAAAAAAGCCATGATATAGTTTACTGGTATCATCAGTATGAATCGATTGAATATCATAAAATCCATTTTCATGATTTTTAAAATTTAATTTGACTGTCTCTGTATTGATGTGGAACCTAGACATTCAAAGAAAAGAGGAATATATCATCCGATGTTGTTTATATGTATGTTGTTATAAACGACGCGTTCTTCATAGTTTCATGGTTACCCATATACTTCACAACTATCATCAGCATAAACCAATCAAATATTAGTGAAACATAATAGTTATAATAAATCTAAACTTTTATGATTTTCAAAATTTAATTTCACTGTCTGTGTAGTGGTATTTGAAGTGGCATTCTCACCGAGGGTTTCCCACTAACAATTCTAGTACTGTTCTAGTCTGTTATGTGGTAAGTGCGAGTGGTGAGAATGCCCTTTTAATGTCTATGTGGCACTACAGGGACAGTCCTGTAGTACTGGACATCTATAGAGGTGCTCCCTCGGCTTACAACCTCCGCCCTGACCCGCTCAGCCAGGAGCTGCTCCATACAGCGGTAGGCAAGCGGCTGGTAGCCCGCGTGGAACTTGTTAGCAAAGATTTCTTTAGCATTAGCCATAGCGGGGAGGTCGTAGATGGTGAGAATACAAATAGCCTTCTTCACTCTGCCAGAACAGCGGTGTCCACCAGCCCAGTGTTTGAGTCTGATGGTTGATTTGGATCCAAGTGTGTCATTAGTAGTCAGTGAACCTATAGAAATTGAGGAATATATCATTCAATGCTTTCTATGTTGTTATAAGGGATGAGTTTCTCATAACTAGTTTAAAAGATTGAGAAATTGTGAAATTTTCAAAAATTATATCCACATTAGTTTTCAATAGACAAGTGTAAAAACACTCTCTGCGTAGTACTACAAGCGTTTGCCTCTAGATGGTCCAACCAAATACACTAACAACTTTCAACTTTCTATCCTGGCTGAATTTTAGAAGGAGAAAAAGACATATTTAATAGTTGACAAGGCTATCTCATGGACAAGATGGTATTTGGTGGTGCCATCTAGAGCCATACCCTTATATGACTATGCAGGGTGTATAGACATTTATCCAGGCACCAGCTGACTACACTGATATTCTTTGGTTCCCTATACAACCAATCTCTCAGTCACTATTGTGCCTGACGAAGCTAGTAATTTCTTGGCTCCCTATACAACCAACCTAGGTTAATTAATATCATCAAGTTGGTCAATATTGACCAACTCACCTTAGTCTTCTCCATGTTAGGCTAAGTCCTGTTGAGTAAGGCATTAGCCATATGTTGTTTTGCCCCCAGCCATACTTGACTAGAAGTTGGTCATATCTGACCAACGTCCCTAATACCAACCTGGGATAGCCACTGCAGACTGAGGCCTGGGATTTTTGGATTATCTGTGTATATTACTTTTACTGATTAAAAAAATACAAACCTGTATAAGCCCCTGGAACATTCACAAGGGGACTTATAAAGAGGGAATTAAAGTAGCTTTCATCTGGATACGCTGTGCCGTTTAACCAGTCATAGAAGTCCAGTGCCACTTTATCATGTAGGGTGAAGTTGACAAAAGCCCGTGACAGAATGACGTGCACAGCTCCCTTACCAAGATGGATACCCTGAGGTGGTGGCGCCACCTTCAGTTTCTTGGTCCAACGCTTTGACCACCTTCTGGTATAGGAAATAAAACATATTGTGAGATGACATGTTAATTATCATGAATATATTATATTTAATAGAACCTTAATTGAATTCGGCACCCATACATGTCATTATTGTATGAATATTGCTGAGCATTGGACAAACATAACCCTACGTTTTTCTAATAAATATTTTTTAATGCACTGAATTTGCAGTGCAGGGGCATGTGGCATGGTATAGGACAAGACATACCCAAGATATATCAACATGTTCCTTAGGTATCCAAGCAATTCAGTGGGGTAAACTTGAAATGGGCCTTGGAAAGCCACACATAATATAGTGAGGAAAGAAGGATGAAATACTTCATAGTTGAAGGCATGTTGGTCTTGCCAAATAGTCACAGCAATAAGCAAGACAGCCATTGAATGTGGTTGCTATTTAAATATTTGCATATTAATGATGTTTGGTAGTTGTAGATATGTAAAGAGGGATAGGGTACCAGTGATGACCATGAAGTCAATAAAATTGATTATTCATTCAGAAAAATGTTCAAAGGTAATTTGATAAGCCCATTGATAGGCTAAGGGTCATGGAAACATATTAAATTTTGTTAAAACGGAGTGACCTCTGGGAATGGTACCTGAGATATAGGAATGGTTAGATCTTTCATCTGACAACTTTTTATGCCCATTTGGGAGTCATTTTCATATTTTTTATTGTTTCTAAGGAAAACTAAGCAAAAATTCCCAAGATACATTTTTGCATACCTAGGGACCTAAGGAACAAGATTGTAGCTGTATGTTTGGGAAAATTAACATCCACTTCACACGAAAATCCACATGCCCCTGCACTTCTACACCAATAAAATCGACAAATTTGAGAAATATGACCTATTTTGTGTTTTTTCTCACTTTTTTAGTGATACTCGTATATCATTAGCTCCATCAAATGCCTTAAAGATCTTGACCATCTCCAGGTTTGTTTTCAGAGGAAACTCTTGCCCCGTGAGGTTGATGAAATACTTCCATGCTTTATGCTTCCACAGCTCTCTCATACAAATCATGTTTGCCTCCAGAACTGAAAACTGGCCCCATTTGACGTCAATGTTCACACTCGATATGAAAACATTCTGAAAACACCCTGCCACTGATTCTACAGCCTTCCTGAAATCACCAGCAGCTTTCTTGTCGATATGAACACAGTAGTAGTTCTGTGGACGATATATGGCTCTCAGGAGTCTCTCCACCATGTCTGCATCTCTATAAACCACCAGGCCAAAAGCCAAAGGGAAGTGCTGTTCCTCAGCTGACACAGACTTTAGGATATATCCTCTAGTGCTGATGTAACGCTCACAGTCCTCCACTAGTTCTGCCACTTGATGATCGGGTGGCACAGGATGGTCCATGTACCTCTGGAGTTTCTCCGCCTGTCTTATTGTTGCTCTCCTACCAGTAAACAGGCCATGGCAGTCTACTTCTGCTACTGTCCTATCAGGTACATCCTCTAATGTAAGAAAGGTGGTGCCTTTCCACTTAGTGTTGAGTGTATGCAGAATGTTGCTGTTGAGAAGTACACCGACTAGCACTAGTAGAAGACATAGCCGCAGCCACAACGACAGTCTGAACAACACCATATCTATTTAGATATGACGGTCAGACCCCATACAAAAGAGAGACTTAGGGAGTGTACATTTATTAGTTACAGGGAGGGGGGCGTAAGTATTTCTGACCCCTCCTGAGGGGGAGGGGGTAAACATTTCTGACCCCTCTTGAGGGGGGTGGGGTGGGGTAAAAAAATCCAGCCCCTTTTAAGCAAAACGCCAGTGCGTTATTACAGTTCAAAGGGGCGGGGGACGAATATTTTATGGCGCCTTCAGTGAGGGGGCTGCGAAACATTCTACACACTCTCGAGGGGGGGGGGGGGCGAAAACAATTTTCACGTCTCTGCGCATGTCTCACTGCCTCCCCCTGTAATTAATAGATGAACACTCCCTTAATTACAATTAATACTCAGGGAATGAAACACACTGGAGTACATCCTTTAACGATAAGGGAGTGCTCATTTATTATTTACAGGGGGGGGGGGTGAGATTTCGCACGGAGGGGAGAATTTTTCTTTTACGCCCCGCCCCCCTCGAGAGCGCATGGAATGTTTCGCGTCCCCCCCTTGCCAAAGGCAGCGAAATTTTTTCACCCCTCCCCTTTGAACTATAGTAACGCACGGCCTTTTTTGCTAAAAAGGGGCTTAAAATTTGACGCCCCCCTCCTCAAGAGGGGTCAGAATTTCTTACGCCCCCCCCTCGGGAGGGGTCGGACCTCCCCCCCCCAAAACCCACCACCCCCTCTGTAACTAATAAATGAACACTCCCTAAGGGCAGGGGGCACTCTCGAACCCTTACCCGGGGGAGGGGGCAACAAACATTGTAATAAACCTTATAAAGAAGCACTGCGTTAAAATTTATATTCAGTATGATGATATTGTACTGCTTAATCATAATGTGTGTATGTTCCTTTACAGGATACAATACATATTAATCAAACTATATGCAGGGGGGGGGTGTAAGCCGATTTGTGACTTGGGGATGGCAAAATGGTCCAAAAAATAGCGTGACATACTTTACCAATAATGACCGCTCCCTTAGTGAGACTTTTCTTAGCAACGAAAAAGGTTTTCAGCTCAACTGAACGACCCTATCAAAACAAGGCCAACCCTACGTTTTTTTATGCAATTTTGAAGAAATATTCGTATTTTTACTCATTTTTGGTCAAACTTAGGGTATTCGGAGGGGCTGGCCAGTAGGCCTACTTTCATGTTAAAAAGAAAAGGAAAAAGAAGAAGAAATATCCGACCTACCGACCCTACATTTTCTTCCCATGTTACTTGAAACATACCCTTTTTCTGGTCCTTAGTGAGATCTTTGCTCATTGCCTCCACCTGTATGTGTGGTAATCGTGTCCTCTGGGCATACAGCGACGGTGGTGAATGAGGGTGGGCGTGTCCAACTCTAGGTAAAACTCACACCTCCCATAATATCAACCCTTTAAGGCCCGCAAGGGACTTTAATGTTGTCACGATCCATGACTATAACCCTGCACTCGCCAGTGCTGCATTAACACATGTAGGGGGGCTATGATGATCATACAAGGTAAATAAACAGTACAAGGTGGGCAGGATGTAAAATGCAGTCATACAAATTAAGTAGTCTCACCTAAAAACGAGACTATGTTGTCGTCTAGATGCACCAGCCGGCAAGTAGCTATATAGGCCTACCAGGATGTTGCATTGTAATATACCGACCCTTTAAGTGTATTGACACCCTAGGGTCTGCATTATACGTGATTGACGAGTTACTTGTGAGGGATGCATTCAGAAAATATGACAACAACAAAATATCCCTTTAAAGCTGCCCTTAAATGGTTAACAGTAAAATGTTCTACCTGATGGGGGTAGACCTCTAAATTCGACATGACGACATGGCCTTTTCTTAGCCCGGGTGAGTAACTCGCCACGGCTGCATTGGTACCCCATAACAACCCTTCGGGAGTGTCTCAACCCTGTAGGGTCGGCATGATGCGTGAATGCAGCCCTGGTGAGTTACTCTCCAGGGCTGCATTCATGCATCATGACGACCAAGAGCATGATACATTAAGGTATTATGCCGTCCTTAAAGGGTTATTAGGGAGTGGGCATTACTTATCAACATAGGGGTGGGGGGCTGTAAAGTCACGTTTTGTCCACAGGCCACAAAGTGTCCACAGGGTCCTCACAGGTCAAGGAAAGACACAAGTTGGTGTTGTTATAATGAATTGTAATTTTACTTGGAGTATAATTTCTTTGTCCCACGGATGTTTTCACAGTACAGGCAACTTTAGGACCCATCCAGACAAGAAAAAATTAGTTACAGTTTATTATGACATAATTGTAGGCTACATCGTATTCTTATATGTACTATGTATTGCCAGGCTGGGAGATTTGGTCATCTAATGATATATTTTTAAATGTATTTACTAATACTGATAATGGACCTTGCAAATTCCTCACCTGAAGAAATAAATTAAGTCCATACAAAGAGCTCGATATTAGGTGTGGACACTTTGTAGCATATGGACAAAACGTGACTCCACAGGGGCGGGGCTGGTAGGTGCATTCTTTTTTTGCAGGGGGTGAAGCAAATTTGAAAATTTGAAAAATGTCACCCCTTTTTTCAGCGATAAAGCCTGCGTGTTAATAGGGATTGTTCATTTATTACCGTAAATCTCGCGTATAACCCATAGGCCTACATAATATTCCAATTGCTCTCGAGGCAATGACCACCATAATTTTGCAAGCGCAGCGCAGCAACCTCGCGACTGAAGTGCAGCAACCAAACTAGGGCGGTTTAGGGGCATGCCCCCCTCCCCCACCCAAGAAAATTTTGTAATTCTACATGCAATATGGTGCATTCTGAGGCATCTTTAGAGCTGTCATGGATACGATATTTTTCCTACTTCTGTAGGTTTTTCTACAAAAATGTTTGGGACTTTTGATACATTTAGGCTAGGCTTAACAGTTGGGGCATTCTATCCCAGAAAATAAACCAACTTTTTTTTTGTAAAAAATAAAGGAGGGGGGTATATGCAAATAAGCCCAATTATCACATAGACATAACAGAGGACTGATATTAACCCTTTAAGGATGGATGTCGCTAAAAGATGCACCCGGCGAGTAACTCGCTGGTGTTGCATTGCTGCATCATGCCAACCCTTCAGGAGTATCTCAATCCCATAGGGTTGCCACGATGCTTGAATGCAGGCGGCAGTACTAGTACTAGGGCCTACTAGTGGACACTAGTGAGTTACTCGCCAGGCCTGCATTATGCATTAATTTAACGTATCATGCCGTTGTTAAGAGACAATGTCCATGGCATGTCGAGAGTAAGGGAGGGGGTCTAGATGGGGGGTACCCATGTCGCCTGTCGATTTTAAGAAATGGTCATGTCGTTTGTCAGTATCTTTCCATTTCTCCCGTCATATGTCACCAGGCTCCATGTCACCTGTCGATTTTAAGAAAAGACCATGTCCCTTGTCAATATCTTTTGATTTCTCCTGTCATCTTTGGTGGCATTTTTGTCATTGTTAGCCAGAAAATAAATTTGTAAAAATTAAAAAGAGATTTTCCCTCAGGAAAAGAAAAAAGTCGCCTGCCCCCCTATTTAGTGAAACTGATACTCTTGAATGTTGACAGTTTAGGCCCTATGCAGAGAATAAACATCACTGTCTCACTGTGCCCTAACTCAGTAGATCCTCCCGTAGGTGTCCAAGTTAAGGGGGTGCAGAGGGGTCCCCCCCTGAGGTCGGAAAGTCGCCGAAATTAAGGCCACCAGGTCGCAAGGTCGTTTTTTTGAACGCTTTATCCTATAATCAATTTTGTGCAAAAGTCGCCAGGTCGCTTAAATTAATGCCCCAGGTCGATAAGTCGCCTGGAAAATGGACCAGGTCGCCAGGTCGCCGAAAACCCCTCTGCAGTCACAGTTAACTGTACCCCGGCCCTACTATTAAAGTAGGCGAAGGGCAATTTGGCGGGCACTGGCAGGAACGGCCCCTGATAATATAGATCTTTCTAGCCCTGTTTGTAGCCCTGCTATGTTTCTGGATCCCAGTAACATAGCGCAGCGACGTGGATGGATTTGCCGGTGTTTGCTTAGTTTCAAGTTCAAACCAAACGTGGCGCTAGATGGCGGCGCCCCCGCCATTTAGCGCCACGTTTGGTTTGAACCATCCGGGCCACCTCGTCAACTCAAATGCGGGACTTGATGCCGCATTACAATCTGAGCTTGTAAGTGTGGGTTTGAACATGAAACTAGTGTTTGCTCCGGAGACGAGGGACCACGCCCCCCTCCCCTCTCCGCGCTACGCCCGTGGTTGCTACGACAACCTCCATAGATTCAAGATTCAAGATTCAAGATTCAAGAAGGTTTTATTGACTGATGTATTAATGATACACTTATGTCAGCACCAAATTTGTATTAATCACATTATAAACAATTTTTAAATAAGAGTATATACACTTTATGGCTCCTGTCCTATTAGCTGTATTACAATAAGGATCCACAGTTACAATTTGTGATATTTTCCTGTTATCATCATGTTCTCTATAATATCGTACAAACTTCAAGTATTTATCTTCAAACATTTTCCGGGCAGTTATAAGCTCTGGTAGATTACAGTCTAGTAATATATGTTTAACATTTTGCGTTGATCCACAGTTGATACATACAGAATCTAAGGGTTTTTTCCTTATATACCTCCTTGACAAACTGTCCAAGGTACAATTATAATCTATACACAACTTGGTAATTATACTTCGAATGTAGGGTGAATGCGTCTCTCTTACATACTCCTTCTCCTCATATCCAGTATATCTAAATCCACTAACTCTACAATCCTCCTGGCAAGTTTTAACAATATTACATTTTTCTGAGTTTTCTGAATCGACAATATATTGATTATATTTTTGAATATGAATGTCATCAAGTCTCCTCTTTATGTTAGACCTGAGGGAGTTTTTAGACCATATATAAGGATTACTCCATACATTTTTACATCCAATTTCACATAATAAATACTGTATATCTTTGAGCCACTGATGGTTTTCCTGTTTCATAGTTATAAAAGCATGGTTCAAAAGAGGATTCGCTGAACCCTGCTCAAGTCTTAGCCAATACAAAATATTCAGCATAACTATTTTGGACTCTACAGGAAATCTACCAAGCTCTCCTAGTGCTAGAGTTGTACTAGCATACTTCGACACCCCAAGAGCAAACTTACAACTTGACGAGTATAATGATTCTACTGGACAACCCTTTCTAATGTTACATAAATCAACAATATTCACAGTTACAGGCTTACTTCGATATGATGCCAATAGTTTAATCTTATGCAAAATGTTATCCAGAGTAACATATAAGAGTTGTGTTTTCTTGTAAAACCTACATGATAAAACATTAATATCATGAATACCTAGTGATTTAAAGAGACCCATTAGTTGAACTTTTGATTAGTAACGTCCCATGATGCCCCGCGACCGTCGTAACAATGAGATAGCTTCCCTAGCAACCCTCCCAACGACAACAAAGCCACGCGCAGCAACCACGCAAGTCACAGCATCTCCAAGTAGATCTATTCTCCCTCACTAATTTAGTATTATCATCTCAAGATGGATATTATCAGAACCATCCGAAGTTGTAGCAAATCCTACAAGTACCAGGTTTTGAAGTACATGCCGCGACCAAAGTTTACGTGCAGCGCTAAGGTAAGTTGTGGAGGTTTTAATTTCTAAACTTTGGCTTTGCCGCCTGGGCTTTGAAGATTTGGAGATTTGGAGGCGGGGAGGGGGCTGGGGGGCATGTTAACAAGACTTGCTAAGTGTCTATACCCATAAAGGGTCCGAGTATCGGTTTTAAGTAAATTAACAGAAGCATTTATATATATACTACATGTATATTTGAACTATGTGGGAGAGTGGGAGTAGAGTTTTGCCGGGATTTCTCCAGACTTGGAATTCGGCCGAGTATCATAGTCATCATATTCATAGGGCAGGGGGCGTGGCACTACCACTGAGTACCACGGCATCTATAAAATAGTCCTCTGCATCAAGACATAACCTGGTCACCCATAGATGTGTTCACAGCTGTAAATTACTTATTTGAATGAGTTAAACCTAGTCATTTCTTTTTTGATCACACAGTTTAATGTATGGAAATCATTTTAAGGCAAAATTAATGGCATATAGAGATACATTTTCATAAGTACAGCGCTAATTATGTCAGAGGGAGCTTAAAATAGGGGATAATTAGACCTATGTTGGCCATTGTCAGGCACATTTTCAAGCTTTTAAAGCATCATATATGTCCCAAGTGGAGTCTTCAGACCCTTTGTGTTAAACATAGAGTTTGGGATTTTGATTTATTCCCAAGACAGTCTGCCTGTTCTTTCCAAAACCATATTAAGGTTGGAAATAGAGTGATTATCTGCTGATATATCGGCCAAAATGTGAGCATGAGGGAGACTTTTTTGGCACTCTTTGAAGTGATTATCTAAATAGCTAAAGCCTGTTCGGCAGACCAAATAGTGAAATTCCCTGAAGTTGAACATAGTGGGATGGCCAAAAAAGTGATATACCATATTATTCTGTCCAACTATTGACATACAGGTACAACATTTGGCTCCTCAGCAAAGATTAAAGGTGTGATGGCTTGGCAACCACTTGTCTCATTGATTTCCAGTTCAAATTGTTGAAGAGGTACATATAGTGACTTTTACCTGACTTTTAACTGACTTTCTGGATGGTCTACTAAAAAGTGGTGATTTTCGACATTTCGCCTGGGTCTTTAGAGGTTCACATCTCAGGAACTAAAAGGGTTACAGTCATCAATGAAGGCTCAGGGGAAGTGGAATTTTGTTTTATAATTTCTATTGACTTTCCATATGAGAAATATAAAGTGGCTACCTCTAATAGCAGTTGGAGTGATGAAAGGTAGCAAAAAAATCGAACATTTCAGATAAATTTGATCACGGTTGCCATGGCAACCAGTATCCATTTTCTTAAATATGCAAAATAATAATTACACAGTATGATAGCCCTTCATCTTAGAGTTTGAGTTTGAGTTTAATAGTTTTATTGGCCACATATTCATTACAAAATAGGATTCTTTTCAATATACAGCCATTGGCGCCTTAGGTATACACAGTCAAGCAGATCGGTAACAAATTATAATGACTCCGACGGAAATGATTGGTGTGCATATACAGCGCAACAGAAAAAATGACAATCAAATACATGTGAACATACAGGATTATTGGAGGGTCCAGGATCTCTCACGAAGAGTAAAGAACAGTAACACATGGTTTCCACGAGCAATGTTGGGCAAATGACATGATCAATCCGAGGAAAACAACCGAGTTAATTAAATTGTTGAACATATAGAGGTTTCTATGATGGCGGTCCTACTTAACTCTGAGCGGTCCAACAGTGAGATACGACTGAGGATTTACAACTGAGCAATTTTCATCTTGAAGGTGGCTAAGCTATCTGAGTGCTGGGTTTCAGCTGACAGCCGGTTCCAGGCTAACATACCCCGGTAAAGAGGGCTTGCTCTGAACAGTTCAAAGATAGGTCTATTGACCTTGATTTTGACAAATATATTATTTCTTAGTGCTCTACGTGGCACCAGAATGTGATCAATATCCTGAGTGTATTTATACATGAAACACAGTAGATGTAAAGTTCTACGAACAGACAGCCTAATCAAACCACACAGTATATGTAAATCAGTTGTACGAATATCACGGGGGTTTTTTATGCCCATACACAATCTGAGGCACTTGTTCTGAATAGTCTGTAAGCGAATCAAACAGAGAGCCGGGCCACTGTCTGTAATAAGGTCGCAATAGTCAAAAACTGGAAGGATCATAGATTTATAAATCCTGAGTGCCAATGCTTGCCCAGTAACCCTCCTAATATCACATAATTGCAAATATCTTGAGCGAGACATTGACCATACCTTATTACACTGAGGTTTAAAAGATAATTCATCATCCACAATAACACCAAGATAGTTGAATTGGGTCACTCTTTTCAGCTGAGTGTTTGCTAAGTAGATATCACAATTATTCTGATCCAGCTGATACCTGGGAGGATGACACCATAGCAATTGGGTTTTCTTGACATTAACTGTCAAAACGTTTGAGTAACACCATTTATATATATTATCCAGATCATCCTGTAACAATCGAACAATGACGTCTTGGGATCTACCGCTAACTACCACAGCCAAGTCGTCGGCATACAAGAAAAAATTACAGTGTTTAATCGATTTAACAATATCGTTCATGTAAATTATAAATAGTAACGGCCCTAGCACGGACCCTTGTGGAACACCACAGGTAACAGGTAGAGTTGATGACAGGACAGAATTAGCTAAAGTCTTTTGCTGCCTACCACTTAGGTAGTCCTTGAACCAATTTACACAAAGAGGACTACAACCAATTTTCGCAAGTTTATCAAGGAGAACAGAATGATTAACGGTATCGAATGCCTTTTTTAGGTCTAAAAATACTATGGCCGAAATTTCACCCCTATTCCGGGATTCATAAAGTAACTGGATTAACCCAAAACAGGCATCAGTGGTAGACCTTTTGGGCATAAAGCCGAACTGCATTAAGTTTATAATATCATGTTGTAGTAGATACGTAATTAACTGTTTGTGAACATATTTTTCAATCAATTTGCTAAATAAATCAAGTAGGCAGACTGGTCGCCAATTGGCAACATCTCTTAGGCAGCCTGATTTGGGTAGTGGAACCACACAACCGGTTTTCAGACTGATAGGAAGTGGAGAACCATGTATGGAGTTGTTAATTATGTGTCTTAATAAATTTGGTTTAACAGTTAAGGTGTCTTTCACAATCTGCGCACGGACATTACTAATTCCAGAACTCTTGGATGGTTTCAAGTTCCCCACTAACTTTCTTGAATCAGCATCAGTGCAGTCAGAAAACTCAAACACACTCAACAGTTGATCCACAGGGAAAGCATCCGCGGTAGCACGATCAAAGTCAGATGCCAGCGCTTCGCCTATTGTAACATAATAATGGTTTACAAAGTCGGCAGTGTCCTCTGGACTCACAGACAGGCCGTTGTCGTCTGTCAAACTTAGCTCACAGTGGGTTTTCTTACCCTTCCAAATCCCATTGATGACTTCCCAAAATTTGCGGGGGTCATCACGAAATTTGATTAAATTACTTTCAATAATTGCCTTTTCCTTACTGATAATTAAAATTTTGATTTGCTTCATCAAGCGCTTGGAAGCTATCATAGGCCTATTCAGCGCTCCTCGGGGGATTTTCTTGGCCTTGCGGAATTGTCTATTTTTCCTTTTAATTAAATCTAGTACCTCCCTGTCATAGACAGGATCATTATAACGTAATTTAAAATTTCTTATAGGATGGTGATTATCCAAATAAAATTTAATTTTATCAACCAGTAAATCAATACCAAGGGTCAAGTCTGCTGAATCAAAAAAACCGTCCCAATCCAAGTTTGAAATATAGTCCTTGACCAAATCGGCATCATAATTTTTGTAAGACCTACCGGTAATATTTATAAAGTCACGTTTCTTCGTGCGCGGTTGTTTTTTTATAGCAAATACCGGTACATGGTCGCCTATTAATTCCCCTATTAACCCATTATTAGAAATGAATTTACAATTGGTATAAAAATGATCTAAAGTTGATTTGCCATAAGTGTGGTAGTAAGTGGGCCCTGTGTTAAGCCTAGTTAAGTGGGTAGAACGTAGAAAAGATGTCATCCTTCTAAATTTAATACAGTTTCTGCTCCTGCTATTGACATTCATATCACCCATAACCCAAACTTCCCTATGTTTAATATTACACTCGTGGACACAAGCTTTGAGAAATTTATAACATTCTTTCACATCACCTCTTGGTGGACGGTAGACCACAAAAATGTATCTATATTTCTGGTTGGGGAATTTTGTAAAAAGACAAAGACACTCAATATCTGGTCCACTGAATGACATTTCAGCGCAGATCTCAGTGTATGGAGCGTATTGACTATTTACATAGCAGGCTACCCCACCTCTGCTACCGTAAATTCTATCCAATCTAAACAGTGTGAAACCGGTTATAGACAGGTAAGCATCCGGGGTTGAGGGTTTTAACCAAGATTCCGTGATGCCCACATAGTCTAGGCCGACTAGCTTCATTGTCATATGTAGATCATAATTGTGAGTACAGTGGTGGTGAAATAATCAGTGATTCCTCAAAACCTATAGGTGCAAACTATGTTTTGCAGGTCATGTCTTAGTGGCATGGACTATATACATCGGCATCTCCAGTTCCTACCAGACTTCTACGCTATAAAATATACTAACTTCAGACTAGCTAAAATTCATCAGATATATGATGGGTGTACCGTGCCATACTGCTGTGTTTTATAGGGCCGACTCATTTATTGCTATCTAGTCAATCTAGTATCTAGTGGGAGGGAGGGGGTAGCGTCCGGGTAGGGGGGAGGGGGTAGGGAGGCTAGCTTGCAGGGGCGTGGCGGGGCGGGGCGGGGCGGGGTTATTAAACCCTTACATTGAAATATACAGAAAAATAGGAACGGGGGTCTGGCCCTGGGTTTGGCGCCGAGGAGGCTTGGTGGATATACTAGGGGGTCCCATGTCGCCTGTCGATTTAAAGAAAGTGCCATGTTACTTATTTACTTGCCACTATCTTTATTTCCTGTCATTCATATTTTGTCGCCTCATCGAATTTAGGGGTTGGACCCATCATAAAAGCCCTCCACTAGCTAGTTAGCGGTACCGTAGTCGATTTTTTCGGCGACCAAATTGACCATTGTTTTTGATATTTTGCTCTTGAGACGACCCCCTCCTATAAACCTGCATCAAGGACACGGCTCAAGAAAGGGTTATGTGGCCCTTAACCCTTCTTTTCTTTTACGCCCCCCCCCCACCCCTCAGGAGGGGTCGGACATTTTTATGCTCCCTCCCCAAACCCACCACCCCCCACCCTTTATCTAAAAATTTACACTCCGTTACTGACAGCCATCCATAAAGAGTTAACAGCCCAATAAAGTGTTGGTCCATGTCTCCTTACTTTGCAGGAGGAGTTGATCCTACACTACCTCAAGGTGACTGGCGGGATGTTTGCTGCTAACATTCCGGTATGTAACTAGTCTTAAGGAAATTACTCAAGTGGACCTTAATCTTCAATTGATTAATGTATCATGCCCATTCTCATACTGATGCATGAATGCAGGCCTTGTCTGTAACTCGCCAGGACTGCATTTAAACATCATGCTGACCCTACAGGATTTAGACGCTCCTGCTCCGGCGAGTTACTGACTGGGGCTGCATTGGTGCATCATTACGACAAATGCCATCTTTTCGTGACAGCCGTCCATAAAGGGTTAATAGTGTGTCAACTTGCCATATCCCCCCCCCCCCGCACCCCATAGCATCCAATGCCATCCTTGTATACATCAATTTCTTGTCATTTGAAAAAATATCATAGGTGACTGAAATTGGTAAGATAAACACAAATTACTAAATATTTACCAAGTAACTTTTTTCTTGCAGCTCACAGTGACGAACCAGCTGGTGCCATGTTCATTGATACCAACCACACCAACGTCGGCGGAATACGGGAATAAATTTTTGTGGCTGCGCAACTCCAACTACGGAGAATGGTACATGCACGAGATGATGTTAGTCTGCCACGCTCCAATCATGGTAAGTCTGCATGTAATCCCTTTAAGGACGGCATGATGCCTTAATGCATGATACCTTGGTCATCATAATGCATGAATGCAGCCCTGGTGAGTAACACACCAGGGCTGCATTCATTTAAAAGTAAAAATGCACCAATGCATCATGGTTCAAGTTGTGATGCAATAGCATATCAATTAGCTTCCTGAGGGAAGGTCAGTGTAGGGACTGTGTTGTTCAGTGTATTGTTACCTATTATCTAATATATGTACTCATTTCCTAGTTAAGTATGAGGCAAATACAAAGATGTAAGGTTTTGAAGATTTACACTAAAGCTATGAACGGAGGATAGACACCTCGCTACTCCCCCTAGGCTACTTTGTGGCTGAACAAAGTATTCATTGAAGACTTGCAACCTAGACCAAATAATACCGTATTAAAAAGTCAATCAGTCAATCAATCAATCAATCAATCAATTAATCACTCAATCACTGCATGTCTGCCTTCAGGTGGTGATTCCCTACACCCCCCATGTGGCTGTGTGGGCGGACACAGAGGTGGATGCAGCACGCTTCGTGCCATTCGACTGGTTTCAGGTAATTTCCCACTTTTTCCTGACTAAAAATATAAGTTGTGTCCTGGTAAACAAAAACGTTATACAACGTTATATAACGTTTCTCTATGGCTTCTTATCCTGGCAAAAACGTTATAAAACATTAAAAACGTTATTTTATCGAAAAATAACATATATTTTTTACCGGGGTTATGGCAACATGAGCAAAAGTGAATAGAGTAGGTATGGATATTCTTTTTTTAGCATATTTCTCTGGTAAAAAAAGTATGTTTAGTAGTAAAAAAGCAAAAAGTGTCATAAATTTTCTCCACAAAAATTATCTTCTTGGGTGAAGAACACCGCTATAGCTTATGGGGATACTCTGACTTATTAAAGTAGAATGAGCAGAATCATATGCTTTGGGCTGTTTTTTAATGGTATCAAACAACCACCTTCACAAAATGTTTCACTGAATTTACCATGGTTACTTGCAGCCTGTCGTTGTACTGAACGGTTCGTTCGGGGCATTCGGAGGCTTCGGCAACCAGGTATGTGTACTTTGTCACATGCAGTGCACAATTTACATTCAATATACCATATACAAAATTTGACATATTTTGGGGGTCTTATGGTCTACTGAAAATCCACCTAAAATGAGGGGTGTGTGCTTATCAGGTTAGATACGATATTGGTGTTTTTAGACATTGCATTGGGGCAACGAAATTGGATATGTTTTTTTCCAAACGCTGATCTAGTCTACATTCATGGGTCCAGGTGCAAATTAAGATTTTTATAATTTTAATTCTTAGACGGTCTGGAGTTAACCTGAACAGTATGGGAGAATTTAAGAATATGGAAGTGTTTTATTAAATTTAAAACTACTACAATTTCTTTCCTGTAGGGCCGCTACACCCAGCTGGTCGTGCAGGTGACCGTCAGGAATCTGGCCGTTCAGCCCCTGGGCCACGTTGGCCACGTCGTGTGTGAGCTGACGATGAAGAAGTGAGTTCTATTTTACATCCTTCTACTATTTTAACCCTTTAAGGACGGCATACTGCATTAATGCATCATGCCCTGGTCGTCATGATGCATGAATGCAGCACTGGCGAATAACTCACCAGTGCTGCATTCAAGCACCATGCCGGCATAATCTTGTGTGCAGTCTTTATTTCCAAATATGTATAGTCCTATTAAAGTATACTAAAATTTATAACTTAGTACTATGCTGCCCTTACAGAAATAAGGAGTTACTTGCCAAAGTGCATTCATGCATCATGACGACCAAGGGTATAGTAGACATCATAATGACCAAGGGTATACTACATTTAACCACTTTGCATTAAAGGGCTAACTCTACCTTGTTGTGTTGCAGGATGCTGGGAGACATCGCTGCCCTCTGTGGCCGGGTTGTGGTTACAATCGGCCGGTCCCACACCCTCATCACAGCCTGGGGCAAGGGGTCCTCAGCTCCAGTCCAGGCTAGCGTTCTTGCCACCAGTAGCGACCCTAAGGCCATCCTCCCTGCTGTGGAGGCCACCGTCCAGGACATGGAGGAGGTCAAGGAGAACACTAACATCTACTTCAGAGCGAACATAAAGGACAAAAGCACCAAGAGCGGCAATGTCCAGGCCAGTTACCTAAGCACCAAGAGCGGCAATGTCCTTGCCAGTTACCTAAGCACCAAGAGCGGCAATGTCCTTGCCAGTGACCTAAGCACCAAGAGCGGCAATGACCTTGCCAGTGAGCTAAGCACCAAGAGCGGCAATGTCCAGGCCAGTTACCTAAGCACCAAGAGCGGCAATGTCCTTGCCAGTGACCTAAGCACCAAGAGTGGCAATGTCCAGGCCAGTGACCTAAGCACCAAGAGCGGCAATGTCCTTGCCAGTGACCTAAGCACCAAGAGCGGCAATGTCCTTGCCAGTGACCTAAGCACCGGCAATGTCCTTGCCAGTGACCTAAGCACCAAGAGCGGCAATGTCCTTGCCAGTGACCTAAGCACCAAGAGCGGCAATGTCCTTGCCAGTGACCTAAACACCAAGAGCGGCAATGTCCTTGCCACCAGTAGTGACCCTAAGGCCATCGTCCCTGCTGTGGAGGCCACTATCCAGGACATGGAGGAGGTAAAGGAGATCTACTTCAGAGCGAACATGAGGGACACAATTCAGCCAAACCTCCAGCTCACCAACACAGAGGCAATCAAAGCTATCCTCCCTGCCGAGCAGAAAGTTGTGCCTCTGAAGGAGCTCGGTGTTGGAGTACAGGAAATCGTCCCTTTCAAGCAGGTTAACCAGGAGGGGGCACTGAAAGAGAAAGAGGCCGACTATCAGATGCTGCAAGACAAGGGTGTGGTAAAAGGGCAGGTCCTAGAAAAGGCAGACAAGAAGAAGAAGAAGAAGGGGAGCCGTATGAGCCGGCTTTTGGACTTAGTGTTTGGATGCATCCGGCGGAAGAAGGAGTGCAGTAGTAAAATTTATTAGTAAAAGTTATTTGATTATGAACAGTTCCCTTCCAATATTTATTAATAATATCTATTGATATTTATTAATTGATAAAATCTATTCAAAAATTTACCATTAGTAAACATAATTGTTGCTGAGGTCATTTCATTCTAAAGCGTCTTTTTTTTTTCAACCAGCCTCCGACAAAAGTTCTTAGTGGACTCCTAACATAAACAATTATTGGTTGATCTGGGGGAATTACTGGGAGAACATTTGAGAAAAAAAAAAATCAATTTTGAAAAATTTCCGAAAATAAGGTGCGCGAAATCCATTGACCAACTTTTTCTTTAGTGTGGCCTTATGTGCCCATGACCAATAATGATTGCTTGCCCTGCTCTCTGAGTGAATGAAAGATTACCTTCTCTAAAGCAGTTGTGTTGTGTATGTTCTTGGGTTTAATGATAGCTGGAAGCTACATGAGTATAGCGTTACTACAATACATAAGACTGTAATCTCACAGATAGGAAACAATGTACAATAGCTCCCGTAAAACCCCACCTATAGGACGATTTTATTTGCCGTTTTTATTTCCTACAAGCCGAATCCTTTTCTTTAATTGGGGGTTCGGCTTTATATAGTTGGGGTTTTAATATATAATGAAAACGATTTTCATACCTATTTTGTATAAGACAATTCTTTTTCTCAAGTTGGGGGTTCGGCTTATAGGTGGGGGTCGTCCTATAGGAGGGGCTTAACGGTAATGGTCTCCTTTCAGAAAATACTGTAGTCTATGGTGTACCCAAAGCATCTATCCCTTTTCCATGTAGAGTACCGTGGGGTATTACTGGCAGGGGGGGGGGTATTACTGGCACCCTGGCAGTGTTGCGTGGATTTCTTGCTAGGCAAATCGCAGGGCTGGGCATGTTGTGATATGCTGGAGCAAACCTAGAAATCTTTGGAGCAAAGTATTTCAGACGGGCACACAGTAGCTAGATGTGTGTGTGTGGCGGCCTCCCCCCCCCCCCCCCCCCCGGTTCCCCAGACCATCTCCTTGAAGTGAATTTGGGTGTGAAATATAAGAGAATATTGATATGTCTGTCTTTAGTTTGGTGTGCTCTGAGGGGATTCAGGGCACATTGGCAATAGGAATTCTCTAAATTCTACCTTTAGATTTGTGCATTCTGTTTTGGGAACATTGCTCCCAGAAATTAACTTTAGAATGCTGCATTCTGAGGATTTGGTGGCACATAGCTCTAGGAAACTTTTGAAATTCTACTTTTAGATTGGTGTTTTCTATGAACTTTTTGGGGCATATTGCTCCACGAAACTTTGGATTTCTATTTTTAGAATGGAATATTCCGAGGGGTTTGGGAGCATACTGCTCACCCAAAATTTGGAACTTTTACCTTGTAGATAGATGTATTATGATGGTTTGGGGATCATGTTCTTCTATGGAAATTGAGAAGTTTGACCTATTAGTTAAATTAGTTGTATTCTGATAATTTTGGAAGCATGTTGCTCCAGGAATTTTTTTGGAAATCTACCTTTAGATTGGTGCATTTTGTGGGTATATTGTTCCAGGAGAAATTTGTAATTCTGTGTATATTTTGAGGGGATCGTGAGACAATGTTCCAAGAAATTTGAGAAGATTGACTTTTAGATTGTTGTATAGTTTCTGGGCATATTGCTCCAAAGAATTTGGGCAAATATTTTACATTCAGATTTATGCACTCTGTGGGCATATTGCTCCAGGAAAAAGTTGGAATTCCACCTAGAGATTGGTGTATTTTGAGGAGTTTATGGGTGTATAGATCCAAGAAAAAAAGTTGAAAACCCATTGTTAGATGGGTGTATGTGAAATGTTAAAGACTAATGTGAAAGGCTTGTAACTGTTGGCCAATAAAAAGCAATCAATTAATATGCTGAGGAGTTTAGGGGAATATTAAATTGGAACACTACGAGATGAAATCTATTGAAATAGTCCTAACTTTGGTTCTAATTGGAATATTTACAAAATTCTTTCAGCTCTAGAAAGCCAAGACTTTCCCTGTTGTCCCTGTCGCATTTTCCAAGACCCCTGTCGCACATTTTCTTGCGACATTGCGACAGCTGCCCAGCCCTGAAATCGGCTCAGGGTAGCCAATGATAATTCAAGACAATTTAGGGACCTTTGTGATTAGGATAATTCCCCTCAGATATATGATCATTGAGTCACTAAGCTCAAGATTGGTGCGGTTGTAGGTTTGGCCAAGATGTAAGAGGAAGTGGCTCCAGATTCACAGCTTCACCTAGGCCTATATGAATTTTCGCAAACCTTAAGCAGAATTCCATGCCTAATTTATGTCCTCTATCTGCTAGAACACTCATTTTTGAACTGGGGTTCAATGCCCCTAAGTTGGCAGGGGTGCCAGTAATACCAACAGATGAAGATGAACATGTTAATAATTAGTTATTGATTCTTTCTTTAACACTGCATTGTAGATTTTGGTTTAAGAGCAAAGCAATTTCCTTAGTAATTTGGATTCTTTTGGTATCCAAAACAACATTCACAAATAATTTCACTGCAATTATGTGAGGTCCAGGTCTGTGTTTGGGTGTATATCAATGAGATATGAGTGTGACATGTCAGGATGTCTTTGACTTTGATTCCTTCATGGATTACACATAATTGTGTGCCCCCAACATGGTCGCTTTATATTTTTGTATAACTATGGGTTTTTCCAAGCACAGCATAAGGGTGCCAGTAATACCTCCAGCCATGACAGCAAAACCAACGAAATCCTGAATTATACCAACATAAATATTCATATAGCGACATATATTATTTTGGCCATAACTGATGGTAAATGTCACAAAGTCCGTGCTCCATGGATGGGAAAAGAAAAAAAATCTCACAAAAAACGTCAAAAAAATACAGCAGTCATTATTTAGAAGTTAATGGTTATACCATATTTTTCAGTATGGTGATTATGTATCGGACCTGCTAGCAGTGAGAGTGTTAACTCTTTAAGGTTGATTGCTACTCTTAACTTAGGGTCAAAATACTCCGAATTCGTAAATATATTAGAATTGGCTTATATTGCATTGCCAGATACATATATACATTACCTAAGCTGTATTAAAAGATTAGACCGTTTCAACCATAATTGGGCATTTAGTGATACTTTGAATATCAGATATATTGGTAAATGGTAAAATTTGCTATTTTTAATTTGAGCTTGTACATTGCAATTATTTAGCAGTAAATCATCTTTGGAATATTATAGATGGTGTGATGTTGCTCAAAATAACCAAAGGCATCAACCATGACCATTCAATACATTAACTTTTGCCATTTGACCCATTATTTTAGGCTTTACATATGAGATTTGGCCATTTTTGCCCTATTTTTCTGAACTTCAAAGCCCCAAAACCCTTAAATTATGCTCGGGACCCCTGTCGGGCCCTTACGCCACAAATAGGCCCTAAATGACAACTTGCCCTTATGCCTCAAAAGCTATATAGCCAGCTAATGTACTAAAAAAACACTAAAATATCCGCCTGCCCTTATGCCTCAAACACTATATAGTGTGCCAATATACCAAATAGGCAGGCCCTAACTAACAACTTGCCCTTATGCCTCAAACACTATATAGGTTGATATCATAGCAAACTGCCCTAAAATATCCACTTGCTCTTATGCCTCAAATGCTATATAGGTTGACAACATAGCAAAGTGTCGTAAACTATCATTTTGCCCTTATGCCTCAAACACTATATTGTCAGTTAAAGTACTTAGCTTCTTCAAGATGTCCACTTGCCCTTATGCCTCAAATGCTATATAGTGTGCCAATACTATGGCCTTATGGCGTTTGTGGCCTAAGGGCATTTGTGGTGTAAGGGCGTTTGTGGCATAAGGGCATTTGTGGTGTAAGGGCGTTTGTGGCATAAGGGCATTAATTATTTTGTGCTTTAATGCCACTTTTGTGGTATAGTGGCCCGTGGTTTGCCCTTATGCCTCAAACGGTCATCTTTTTGAGGGTTAGTGGCAAATTTGTGGCGTAAGGTCCCCACAACCCCCCTATCAAAATTACTTTTTTCATGTAAGCGAATGATCTGAACAGTCTTTTCAGAAAGTAAAAAAAAAAGGTTCATGGTTATTTTTCAGTTGTTGTGTAAGGGAAGTGGTTACCCATGCGCACCGAACCGACCCAGTAACTTACGGCGCGGTCAGATTGTCAGACGGGGAAGTACCTCAGTTGGTAGAACAGCAGGTTTCGTGATCTGAGGGTTGTGGGTTCGAGTCCCGCTTTCTCCAGATGATTTTTCCCGTGACCATTACAATATTTAGATATTGCTGAAAATCTATGCATTGAATTTAAATAATCATCCTCAAACCATCACGTTTTTTCATAAAGGGTACATTTTTGGACCATAATTTAATTTTTCCCATTAAAGGACATAACCTAGGATTATTCATGTGAAATACAACATTAATGTGGACAGTGGTTCACTAGAAAAGAAATCATGAAAATTTCCCATTTTTTTGCATTTTTTTTAAAGCAAAAATAGAGAATACTTTTTTTCTTCAAAAATCTTTAATAAATAAAGTAGCTCGGGACCACCCCATTTCTTTTTACATTTTGCATTTCTAAATGATATAAGCTACCCTCCTGGGAAAAAGCAAGAAATTTTATGGATAGAAAGTGAAGAGAAGCGACCAACCTTTAAGAGTACGAGAAAACACAATTGTTTTAAAATCATGAGATACAAAATGTCTAGGCACCACCTTGGGAATGACATTACTTGCATCCTAAGGGAGTGGTCTAGTAAAAGTTAACAGGGGGTGTGGACTTCCACTGCAACACTCAGATCTGGGCAAGAAGGGTAGAGTCACCTTGAGTCAGACTCCTACCTTGAAATTGGCACTTTCAAACAGTCTAATCTATTTATTTGTGAAGAATGGTAAAGTTTAAGTTTTATTTTCCAAATAAATTACCAATACAATCATACATGAGTAATTAGAAATATCAGTGTCCGTCTCACTGTATGTGTCTGACTCATTGTGAATCTACCCTAATGTTTATTTTGGCAGAACATGGCATCTAACATGTGACCATTTGGTCTCAATTGCTCAACGTATGTTAGCTGGATCCACTTGACTCAGATCAATACAGATGATCATGGTATTCTTACATCGTTCTTACAACTTTATTTCTTAGAAAATCTGATAATCCGTGAATCGAAAAAAGCTCAATTTAACCTGTCCTCAAAAGGTTATTTCTAGTTCATAGAAAATACATGTTGGAACATTGCTCAAAATAAACAATATTTTTGTAGTTATTACCTGAGTATAAACCCTATTTTGCTGTGTTGGACACCTGGCTCCACCTGGCAGGTACTGGCCACACTGCCTCCTACACTAGTCTCTGTCTCCAGGGTGTGTAAATCAATTCAGCCTAGTAGTAAACCCATATTGTTCACTAACTAACAATGCCAGATCAGGAGCCCGTACTGATCCAATAGACAAGATAAGTCATGGTTTAGACAAACAAACTAATACCTTGTGTCTTCCTTAACCTGATGTCACATTATCATATCTGTCTAGACTAATGGCAGTTATATACTATAGTCTTTCCACATACCGGTATACAATTTATCCAATTTAATTACCATGGCAAATTATTATTGTATTCGCCTCCCAAAGTAGAGCCCTTAGTTACCATGGAAACACATAATTCTCTAGTCATCTCCACCCCACGTTTATACGGGTATGCACCTATATAGTTCACTAACTAACAATGGCAGATAAGAAGGTCTGTATTGAGCCAATAGATAAGATATGTCATGGGGTTTGGCCACTTGACATTGTTTAGCTGTCATAAGATGCCAAGAGATTACTCCCCTCAGACCACATCACGTTAGGGTTCCATATAATCACCATAATGACACAACTCAATCTTCTGACTGTCTTACTCATAGGTGAGTCCTGAACTTTCCTCATATGATTTAAGGGATCATGATCACCCATATTCTCTTTTGGAATATGAGGTCAGAGAAAAGAATTATACTGAGGAATTTGCATTGGTTTATTATTGGGGGTTGGGGGAGTGGATGTGTCTTCTAAGTCATTGATTCGTTGTTCCCATGCCGGTGCTTGGATACTTCTTATCTTAAAACAAAAGTTTCCGATGTAATCTCTATCTGTCTCACTGTGTGTGTCTGACTCATGGTGATTATATGTGATTCTGGTGAATCCCCAATTTCTTGGCACTATGTGGCGTCAAACATGTGACCATTCGCTCTAAATTACTCTACACTCATTAGCTGGATCCACTTGACTTAGGTCAATATAGATGGTCATGGGATTCTTACATCTCAACTTTATTCCTCAGAAAATCTGATAAACCATGAATTGAAAAAAACTCTCAGTTGAACCTGTCTTCAAAAGGGTATTTGTAGTTCATTTTTGAATATCTCACAAAATAAACAATATCTTTGTAGTTATTACAAAAATATAAACACTATTGTGCTGCTGGTAATTGAGTGTTGGTGCTCAAAGGTTCATCAGGTAGACAGTCAGGATGGTCAGATGTGTCTCTTTTAAATCAAATAAATCAATTAAGCCTAGCACCTTATGTAAAAAGCACATCTTTTACTGGTCATATTCACATTGATACGTGAAAATGACCTGATCATGACGTCTCAAGGGAGTAAATCCTTGTACATAGCAGTTTGACAGATAACTGATGTATTGTTTACATCTAAATGGTAATTAGAAAGAGACACAACCATTTGATAGCATTCATACATATCTTTGTTGTCATTATTTGATGTAACAAGTGATTAAATCTTGATCAGAATATCACATCTTTTTTTCGAGAAGTTATACACATGTACACATAAAACGTTAATGTCAAATTCATGCCTTAAGGTGCATGTTAAAATGACATAATAGATTTGACATCAACATTACGCATACTTTATATTTGTAGTACATCTTTATCTTGCCAGATTATGACGTCTATAAGACATCTGTTCTTTAGCTCTCAAATACTTCACACATTTGACACAAGACGTCTCCCTCTGCCAATATCAATAGAATACAATCTCATTGGCAGTAGTTTGACCATAACTTAGTATCTATTCGACACAATTAATTTACATAGAAGATGAAACTTGAATAACTTTTTGCCTGGCATATATGATCGTTTATTTTTGTTTCTATAGAATAATTATTAATGGGAGAACCAGGAGATTAACACGAGCACACCTTTTCTGTGATCACTAAATCTATTCAAATCCCATAGACTGACCATGAGCTGACATCACATCTTGGCCACTGTGCTAGGATCAATGTTCTAAGTCTCTACAGGAATATTGGTGATGTCTACAGGCAAAATTCGCTGATTAAATCAATTGCCTTCGATATTACCTACTTCTGATGGAGAAGTCTTACTCTAGGTGTAGAGTAGACGTTAGATACATGTCTTTTCATGATGTCTAAAATGTGTTTGCATCTGGCATCTTATTTATGAAATAAATCTATACCACAATTAAAATGATTTTGGAATATACCCACCTCACACAATGTTACAATTATTCCACTTACTTACATCTTCATATTGCATCTTCCTGATGTCTTTCAAATCTATCAAAGCAGGTCATATTAACATTATTATGTTACATTGAAAAGATGTCTGAAAAATGATGTCTAAACCATTTGCATATAGGACGTAATGAGGCTAAGAATACGACGTAACCAAATGTAGTAAATATCTATTGGGAAAAGATGTAGAGATGACGTGATTAACTATGACTTTTGCTAGCTGGGAATACATGTTGTTAAGGGCATGGTCACTTTTGAGGGTTGGTGGATTTTAGTAGATGAGGCTAGTAGTCAAAAGTTTAAACCCCTCAGTCCAGGTGATACAGGTGTCCATATAGGGTCCATATAACTGTCCGTGAAGACACGACTGAATCTACTGACTGTGATACTCATAGGTGAGTCCTGAACTCTCCTCATATGATTTAAGTGATCATGATCACCCATATCTTTCTTTGGAATATGATACACAGGTCAGAGATAATGATCATACTGAAAAATTTGCATTATTTTATTTTTGGGGGTTGGGGGAGTGGGTGTGTTGTAAATCCTTAATTTGTTGTTCCCATGCCAGGGCCTGAATACTTCTTATCATAAAACAAGAGTTTCCCCTGTAATCTTAATCATCATCTAATCCCTTCATTTTGTTCTTGCAATCCAATGAATCCAGAATAAAAAATTCAGTATAGATAAATGAACATGCAGTTTTGCTTAAGACCTTTCCCAACACCATTATCAATATTCATAAATATGCTATACCCAATACCTGTTATGCTTCACCCCCTACACTGATAATCTAACTGCTCCGGGCCTTAGTTTTTAGTGGCTATCCCGGGTTAGTCATAGGGATATTGGTCAGAATGACGAACTGATGAAAATGACTAAGGCAAAATGAAATATGGCCAACGCTAAGGAAGGAATGACTAAGGTGGGTTGGTCACTACTGACTATACCTGATAGTAGGCCTATTAACTAACCATGGTTGATCATATGGGGAGCCAAAAAACGACTACTTAAGTAACTAGGTTAGTCGCTAAACTACACTTGTGCAAGGGAAGTTACTTGCATAATTATTATGTTTGACTTCCAGCTGTGGTAGGGTGGCAGGTACAGGGGGAGGTGCTTCAGCCTGGGGATGACTTCCACCTCACCTGTCGTCTCCAAGTACCTGACAACGAGAATCGCTACATCACCCAGTTCTACAGAGACGAGATTGATGTGAAGCCCTTCAATGGTCCTGGCATAGGGGTAACGTGGTTCATTGTTGTTTCAAATAGGACGAACATTCTGCCTGAAGTATCCAATCTTACAGACCAGTATGTTGTGCATATGAATGATGGCCATTATCAACTAACAATCACAAGTAAGAATTTGATGTTACCCAGTGATGCTAAATAATGCAATGGAGTTGTATATATTGTGATAGGAGGCCAGAGTGAGGGAATGAGAGGGTTTAGAGCTATCTAAAACTTGGGGATGGGCATTGCCCAATGGCAACATCACAAATGAGAAAAGACCACACAAATGACTGACTTCCGGATGAAATACTGTAATATTTCCACAGACAGGTACACAATTTTTATATGACAATGACCAGCACACCCTACCTGATATTTCTATATATAGTTGTAATGATGTAGTGAGATCTGGGAGAAAGAACAAGGCCTAAAGAAGATGCTACACTTGGGGTTCAGCTTCAGGGTATTTTAGTTCAGTTTGTCTCCTCTTCCCAGACGTGGCCTCGCAGGATCTCGTGTCCTTGCGAGACTCACACTTTTCCCGCCCCGGCCCCAGGCGCGTTCCCGTTACAATATATTAGTCGGTTATCTTTAAAAACTATAACACAATCGGAAAAAAATGATATGGCAAACCAGCCTCCTATTATCAAACAATCAATACAATTGAACTAGTAGTTCAAATCTAAAAACTGTTTGTTTAAATCATAATTCAATTAAATTTGCACAACTACGTGTTTACTTTGAACAACTAGCTTACTTAACAAGGGTAAAATTTGCCTTGCCACAAATATCCTCAGCCACCTTTTCTCTTAACTCAATCAGTTGCAACTGGCATTGTGAACTTGGCCTCCTTGTAAATCTCATATCATCTGACAGATGTCAGCACATGGGATTCTTTTGGCTATGGATGCCGTGTGTATGACATGGAGACAGATAATGTTACACAACTGCAGAACTCAACAGAACTACGAGTCCCAGGTTAGCTAATTCATGGTTCAATTTTGATTTTCCATTTACATAAATTATTGATCTTTAGAATTCCAGATAAATGTATGTTTAACTTTTAAAATCCTTCTCATACTTATAAATGCATAAAACACGGGTTCATTTAAAATATTATTATTTAATTAATCTAATAATGTTCATATGATCATCATTGCAGTCTTGCTTAATATACATGATCTTACTCTCTTCTTATATAATATTCAATTATCATCACATTTTATGTTTCTGCTTTCACAGATCGTCCTCTAACAGATGTGTATTGGGAAGCGCATCTAGATGATGCCCCTGGACACAGAATACCAGATGGAGGGGTTGTTCTGATAGAGCAGGGTCTCCCAAACATTGAGTGTGTCATTTTGATGTCAATCGTAGACCCAACAGTCAATATCACCCTTGGACATCCTATGGAACCAGGCAGCATTGACACAACAAATCAATATAGACCCATAGGGGGAGCTAGGCGGTAACTCTTTACCTTTTTGTTGAATTCATAGGCATATCATTAGCTAAGGCATGGTGAACCGTCCTCTCAATGGCACATACTGTATTGGCCTGTATTAGTGCATTTGCACTCATCAGTTCCAAATAGGGTTACACCTAGTAGAAGACTGGTGGTTATTCAATACCTATGTAATTTGTGATTTACCACTGAAATCATTTTACCAAAGTCTATTTCAGGTAAATCTGAATATTTTCCACTAAAATAAATAAATAAACTGGGATTGTGCATTGATATATTTTACAAAAACCACATGGCATATTTCTCAGCAACTCTCTAGTTTTATAATAAGAAGGTGGCCTGCCCCTTTGAGTGTAGCACGTAGGACTTTAGGTAGTTAAGAAGTGTGCCTGTCTCTTTGAGTTTCAGAATTATCTAGATATTGTAAAATCTTATCATTTCCAGGCTTACTAGGAAAGATGATATACATTTTCGATTTGAAGATGTTTCAACCTCCTTTGCGCGAAACCAGGAATTCTCTCAGAAAAGCATCCGTGATGTTTACTGCCGTGCCTCACTAAACAACATAACATTTGAACGGTCTGTCAACATCCAAGTCAGGTGTAAGTTTCAACAACTGTCCTATATATATGCATGGTTTCAATCAAGTATTGATGTGAAATTGGGTGCTAAGCAGTCGCATGTTACTGCAAAATGGTGTGTGACCTAAATAACAAAATGATTTATCTATCTTTAACTCTTTCCTCATTACATTAGATTTGGTACATCCTGGAGTTAAATATGTTCCATCAGCTGTTAGAAAATCATAATTATATTAGGGTATGAGTAAGAACCAAATGCTATCCACGGGCATTTAGTACCAAGATTCGAGCCAAGTGACAGGGTTGTTCCAGTGTATTTTGGCTACAATAAAATCGTACCGACACCCTGACTTTGTCCTAATCCTATAAGCCAAACTGGCAATCTGACTTTTGTACTAGCCGTGGTCTATAAGCAAGGTGTTACAGTAAAGGGGTTAAATGTGACCCTTTTAACGAAATGGGTCGGAGGTCGCATATTAAAAATGTTGTGATATTGCCATATTCGTGTACAGCTCATCAAGAGCTTTCATTTAGTATGTGACATGTAGTATATTGGCCAGTTTTGACCCTTTGGCAATATTTTTTATATTTTTTTGTTGAATTAAATGGAAATTAATTAAAATGAGATAATTAGCATCTAAATTGGATGTTAACTATATCATACAATACAACTATAAATCCTATGGCCATCATTTTGGGAATAATGGGATTTGAAATCTGGTTTGTACCTTATTATTCCATGAGATAACTATTCATATGTTAGAAAAATATCAAAAACTCATTTTTCAAAAATTTAACTTTTTCCACCCTACACTACTTAAAGAGGCCATATCTAGGCTCTTTAAAGTGCGACTTCCGAACTATTTCGTTAAAACGCGTCACAAATGGTTCTGGTTCATTTTAAGAATATTTTTAGCCCCAATCATTAGATATAACAACTTGAATAATTCTATCTATTAGCTCCCCCCCCCCCCCATTTACCAATATCCTGGCGTATGCAGAAAACCAGCGAATCTTAGACTTAAGATGCTGTTTATACCAGGTTACCAAATAAAATTCAATCCGTCAATCTGATTGTCCCAATGACCATGTCCACATTGTGTCATGTTCCCACAGCTAAACCAGAGACTGGTGCATGTACCCCCAATAACGTGTCTGCTGTGGTGGGTAGTAGGAACGTTAACCTGACCTGCCTTATAGAAGCGCACCCTACTGTAGATGATGTAGTATGGACCACCCCTGATGGTACACCCATAGACACCTCCTCTAACCACACCAACATCACCGTAACAAACCTGGTAAGTGTACTATTGTTGATCATTCTCAAAACTGCATTTTCAACCATCCATACTCTTTCAATATGGGTCAGAAATACCGCTAGAATGTATCAATGGAGATCACATGAGATTTGCTCAATGTCGCCAACAATGTAAGGGTCATTGTTCTCCAAACGTTTTGTGGAGACTTTTGGAACCAAAAATGGGGCCTTCCACGTCAAAATTGATGCTCTACCACTGAGCTACATCCCCAGTCCAAAAGACAACTGTGCCCTACACCCAGGCAAATGTGAGCATCAGCGACATTGGCTGACGCTTATATTTGCTTGGGTCTACGGACTACAATAACATAACAAGTTGTGTTGTGTTATTTCCACTTTGATGGATTTCATCCCTGTGAATCCTCCTTCTAATTATTTTTCTCTTCTATACATATATTTTTATACTGCACATAGTGTTTTTTAAAGTGAGTGTATTAGCTGCAAAATCATAACATTTAATCCCCTCCACTAGGCTGTGTTTGAAGGCCTGTACACCACCCTGACCATCACAGAGGTGACAGCTAACGACATGTTTGGACAATACCAGATTTATGCCAACAACACAGAAGGAAATGGGATGCTGTACATGGACTTGTTAGGTGAGTAAAGATCCTACTGCACTGTCTGCACGATGCACCAATATAATGCTTACTCAGCAGCTATCCTTTGGTGTATCATGATGTAAAGTGAACCTTGACCTTTTTTTGTGTGGCATTCAGGGGTTAATTATTCTGCATTGTATTTGTGACCATGGTTGTCGTATGCCTTTTATGCTCGACCACATGATCACTAGTCCAGAATTACTCCAAATACAGTTTGATATTCCTCTACAAGGTTTTGTCGCAGAACTTTTTAGGACAATGTTTCACCTTAATACAGCACTTGTCATAATCATGCAGACATAAATGCACTGGTAACTCACTGGCACTGAACTGTTACATCATGCCAACCTCATTGTGCTTGATTCATGTATACAAAACTGATGAGTTACCAGGGAAGCATTCATACATCATGAAAGCTTTGATTATGTCCTCTGTCACCTAAAATAATGGTTTAATCAATATGTTTTCAGATAGGAATGCTCCACCTCCAACCCATGCTCCACCTCTGACCCCCTCTCCATCTCCTGGTGCTGCTGGAGTTATCAGACCATCTCTTGGTGTCATCATAACTGTCACATCAAGTCTCCTGCTCCTGGTGCTAAAATGATACAATGATATTGATATCAAATACTGTGGAAGAAACAAGTAACTTAGCTATGTGCCTGGTGTTGTAATGCAGTGAGACAAAGCAATTTCATAACCAAGTCAAATAGGAGAACATGTATCTTACTACGGTATAGAGGTATAAATACCAGGAAGTGCTACTGTGAATAGTCCAAACTGAATAAAATGATACACTGGGGATAAATATATCTCCTCACCTTCTTTTCTTTTCCGGGCATGATAAGCTACATCCCGTAGCTTCTTGCGCTCGTAAGCGGCACCCGACGTGGGATAGTATACCGGGTACCGGGTAGCCTACAGGGGGGGGGGGGGTACCCAGTGAGCATCATGTGTGACGCAGAGAAGTCACTGCCTCAGTGCCGGTATACATTGTTAAGGGTAGGGCAGAAGATGTATGTGCATTGTTTTGAAATGACATCGCCTTTCTGACCATTTTAATGTTGGAGGACATCGATTACAAGTACGGGGTTGAGCCTGGAGAGGAGGAGCATCTGGAGAGGTCCGGTATATTGTTATACTGTTCTGAATACTTTGCCGTACGATATAAGTGTTGCGGAGGAGTTGTGCAAGTTGCCACTGAACGGTTTATATAGCGTGTGAAGTTTGGATGGGATGATATAGCAGTGGTATGACATTTTTTGGTGATTTTCATAGCGAAAATCATAACACAACTTACCGTGCGGAAGTAGAAACTGCTGTGCAAAAGTTGTAACCCACTCGAGGTGACCTGGTTCGTTCGCAGACGAAAAGACACAGGGCGTGGCAGTATGCGGCAGCGGGGGCAGAGCTCTGCGTTGAATCGGGTAGGGAATAGTGCTCAGTATAGCACCAACACGACAGGGGGCGTATGTGGTCAGAAAGGCGAACAATGTAAACAACAGTACTACAAAGTGGAATACGACATGGAAAGGTCGGTGGCAGTGGTTTTATAGTAGAAGTAAAGGAAGGAGGAAATTACACAAGACAAGGAATTGTAGAGGAAGAAATTGCCTTGCAACTGCGCCTTAGTGGGATGGAGCATTTTCTATTTTCATTTGACTGCATGGAGAACGGGTCAGAACTGGTCAGACAGGCGAACACGCAGTGTACAGAGACGTTATTTGCCACCTGCACACGTTATCGCCCGGCTTACAGGAACGTTGCTCAGTACATGTGTGGAACTAAATGTTCGAAATATGAATTATATTAGTCCAAGGAGGAATACTAGGTTGCAAGAAAGTTATGGGGGATTTTTAAAAATTGGTCAGACACCCATAACACGGTCAGAGAGGCGAATATTGACCAAAATTGGACTCTGCCTTCCAACTGGCACGCATTATCGCCCGGCTTAGAGCAACGTTGCTCAGCACATGTGTGGAACTGAATGTGGGATATATGAATTATATTAGTACAAGGAAGGATACTAGGTTGCAAGAAAGTTATGGAGAATTTTAAAAAAATGGTCAGAAACACAGAATACGGTCAGAGAGGCGAATATTGACAAAAAATGGAAAATGGCTTCCAGGTGGAAGCCAGAATAAAAGTGATACGGGTCTCAGAAATGGATTTTAATTAGGGGCCGTGTGGCTCCGTAGAATGGACAGAGGGAAACAAGTTAAGTGGAAGAAGTGTGGAAACCACGACTTGAGGAACAAAAAGTGGTCAGAAAGGCTACTGCACGGAAATGGACAGACCATACTTGAAAGAAGGCAGCTGGACGAAAATAGGAGGCTGATGTAAGTACTATACCGTTCATATATGACTACTGATGGCCTATACTACATTATTATAAAATGATACTGCCCTTGTTATTCAAATTTACAGGTGGGGGGGAGGTGGAAAAAATTAGACTATATTGGTGAAAAAAGCAGTCAGAAAGGCGAATATAGGGAGCAGTGAGTTTTAGGTCATTTGTGAATAATATATGGGGGGGGAGTACATGAAAATGAATCAGAACGATGGCTATTAGTATTATTTGAAAAAGAAAAAAAACCCACACATATATAGGTTTTTACAATTATTTTTTTTGAAAAACACAGAAAAAAGTACAATTACGTCAACTTTAGGTCACTTTTGGCCATATTACTGACATAAGAAGAAAAGCAGGTAGAGTACAGGATACATTTTCCGTTAGAACTAAATACTTTACAACTTATAGGCCAAAAAAAATGAGTTGAAAGAGAAATGCATTCCAGAAATATGGAAAATAGAAGGTTTCAGTAAGTTGCATTACGTTCATGAGAATCAGCCACATGTTATATGAATATAGTTATACATCATGAACATGATTGTATACCTTTAACAATTCATACTTAAAGGAGTATCATACACTTTATTTCCCACATAAATATTTCCACAGGATTACAGCAGTCGATTTCAACATGTATTTACTGTATAAAAGTAAGAAAGAAATAGGACCTTGCAGTTGAAATGACGAGAGCAGAGCAGTGGTTTATCAGCCACTTGTGTCAAATTATTGAGATGACTATACCTTACATATTTATATTGTATACAGTTGTTTCTATCTTTGGTTTGTCCACAAATCAAATCATATCTGTATCAGTACTTGTCATGATACATATAGATATAAAGACATTTATTGAAAGATATTATAATTTTATACTTCGAAGTCCCATAATTTCAGGAAAAAACTGTATGCAACCTCTTGAACAGATGCGTAGGAAGCAAATCTTCATTAGGGTGGCTCAGGGGGGCCTACCTCAACCAGGTTTAAGTATCATCTTCTATGCTTGATGTCACATATATAGGCTTATATTGGAATTGTGAAGAAAAGTATTGTTTGAGCCCCCTTTAGTTCTGATTGGGGATTCATGCCCCTCTGCCCTCACTTTTTCCTATGTGGTAGAGGTAAGTTTGGGAAATTTGTGAAATATATGATAGGGTCTTGGCAAATTTTGGGGGGCCCAAACATATTCAGGCCCCCCCCTCCTCTGGGATTGGGGGGGGGGGGCGGGCCACCCTGGTCCCCCCTTTTCCTAAGCCACTGATTGAACTACCAGAGTGCTTGAGGGACCAACAATGTTTCTGCATACAGGTTATATAATATACAATCTTCTTGATGTCAACACTGAAGACTGTTCAACATCTAGACGTCACATGGCATTCAGGAATGATATTGATACCTGTATTACATCGACCTTCTTGTATGATGTCCGTAAAATAGTATGAATTATGTTTATATCAATCTGTTAATATGCAAAATAAATAGAATACACTACATACTAATAGTTGTGATTTTGATATTTACCACTCTATTTCTTACCATGTGTTTACAACATGTATGAGAATGGGAATAAAGATTACAGGTATTATGTGCGGCATCTCGTCACTTTTTTTGGTGAGTTTGTCTCAACCATTAGGGAGTGATCATTTTTTAACAACATGGGGGGGAGGGGGGTTGGGACGGGCAAAACAATTTGGACTCCTTGACTGGGGGCGGGGGGAGTAAATAATTTCACAGGACACTGGACACCGGACACTGTGTTGGACACCTGGTTCCTCCTGGCAGGAACTGATCACACTGCCTCCAACACCAGCCTCTGGGGTGTGTAAAGCAATTTAGCCTAGTAGTAAACAATGTTGTTAAGGACTTAAGTAGACGAGGCTTGTAGTCAAAAGTTTTAACCCCTTAGCCCAGATGATACGGGTATGCACCCATATAGTTCACTAACTAACAATGGCAGATAAGAAGACTTGTATTGATCCAATAGAGAAGATAAGTCATGGTTTCGACCACCAAAATGCCTGGTGTCTTCCTTAAGTTTATGTCATATTATCATATCTGTCTAGACTAATGGCAGTTATATACTATAGTCTTTCCACATATCGGTATACAACTTATCCGATTTAATTACCATGGTAGTTATTATTGTATTCACCTCCCAAAATAGAGCCCTTAGTTACCATCGAAGCACATAATTCTCTAGTCACCTCCACCCTACATTTATACGGGTATGCACCTATATAGTTCACTAACTAACAATGGTAGATAAGAAGGTCTGTATTGATCAGATAGATAAGATATGTCATGGGTTCGGCCACTTGACATTGAGAGATTACTCCCCTCAGATCACATCATGTTAGGATTCCATATAACACCAGGATGACCCAACTGAATCTTCTGACCTTGATACTCATAGGGGCCATTCCGTGTTATATACATATTTTAGGAAATTTACCCACATGCCGCCCTTAGATCCTAATAATTTTCCATCTGCCTGAAGATGTGTGTACCGTAAAACCTCGCGTATAAGCCTAACTCGCGTATAAGCCGCACCCCGAGTTTAGGCCGATCCTATAAGCCGCACTGGCGATCTGAATGTGCCGATTTTAGTACTGTACCATAATAACAAAAACTCGCGTATAAGCCGCACCCTGACCCTGGGCCGATGCTATAAGCCGCACCGCCGATCTGACTCCCGTACTAGCTGCGGCTTATACGCGAGGTTTTACGGTAGTTCATGGCCATATGCAAAATTATACCATCCAAATCCCGTAACTTTCTGAGATTTTGGCTGCTAAACATGAGGGGGTTTGGCCCTGAGTTTGCAAAATCCCATTTGGGTGTCATCTTCAAAATGCAATATTTTCAGAATGCAATGAAAGGTCTGGTATTAAGCATGTTCTGTCACACATTCATTCATTCTTGGGAAATGCCAATATTGGGAGGTTTGGATAAAGGCAAATACTTGAACAATGAGCATAAATGGTCGTAAATTTTCCAAATGCAACTGAGATTTGAAAAGGTTTGAAAAATCATAGCATCAAAACCATTACTTCAAATGCCTTGAAAAATTGGATTCCAAAGTCGATGAAAATCTAAGGTGCAGTGTCTCCTATGATATGCAAATCCAACATAGCTGCCCCAAAACAGCCATAACCAAATTTTTGTTACTTTTTTTCCTCAGAAAATCTGATAAACCATAAATTAAAAAAAACAACTGAGTTGAACTGTCCTCAAAAGGGTATTTCTAGTTCATAGAAAATACATTTTGGAACGTCTCACAAAATAAACAATACTTTTTTAGTTATTACCAGAGTATAAGCACTATTTTGCTGCTGGTAATGGAGTGTTGGCAAGGACCAATGGTAGGTGAGATCTGTTGTTTCAAAGGTTCATCAGGTAGACACTCAGGATGTGTCTCTTTTAAATCAAATAAATTAATTTAACCTAGTAGTGATACATGTTGTTAAGGGGGTGGTAATTTTTTGAAGGGTGGTGAATTTTAGTAGACGAGGCTGGTAGTCAAACGTTTAAACCGCTTAGTCCAGGTGATACGGGTATGCCAAAATATAATTCACTAACTAACAATGGCAGATAAGAAACCCTGTATTGATCCAATAGATAAGAGAATCATGGGTTCGGCCACTTGACATTGTTTAGCCATTATAAGATGCCGAGAGATTACTCCCCTCATATCACATCACGTTAGAGTTCCATATGATACTCCTACACCATGCTGACACAAATTAATCTACTGACTGTCATACTCATAGGTGAGTCCTGAAGTCTCCTCATATGGTTTAAGTGATCATGATCACCCATATCTGTCTTTGGAATATGATACACAGGTCAGAGAAAATGATCACACTGAAAAATTTGACTTGTTGTATTTTTGGGGGTTGGGGGAGTGAGTGTGTTGTAAATCCTTAATTTGTTGTTCCCATGCCAGTGCCTGAATACTCCTTATCGTGAAACAAGGTTTCCTGTGTAATCTTAATCATCATCTAATCCCTTCATTTTGTATGAATCCAGAATAAAAAATTCAGTATAGGTAAATGAACATGTAGTTTTGCTTCAGACCTTTCCGTACATCAATATGAATATTCATAGATATGCTATACACAATACCCAAAACCTGTCATGCTTCATCCCCTACACTGGTAATCTAAATGCTCCAGGCTTTAGTCTGTAGTGGTTATCCCAGGTTAGTCATGGGGATATTGGCCAAAAAATGACTAACTAGGTTAGTCACTATTGATTAAGTTCTGGAGTTCAAAGATTATCTGTGTAGTTTGGGTGTACCTTAATAAACTACACTTGTGCAAGTGAGGTTACTTGCATAATTATTATGGTTGACTTCCAGCTGTGGTGGGGTGTCAGGTCCAGGGGGAGGTGCTGCAGCCTGGGGATGACTTCCACCTCACCTGTCATCTACAAGTACCTGACAACGAGAACCGCTACATCACCCAGTTCTACAGAGACAAGATTGTAGTGAACCCCCTCAATAGTCCTGGCTTAGGCGTAACGTGTTTCATTGTTGTTTCAAATAGGACAACAATTCTGCCTGAAGTATCCAATCATACAGACCAGTATGTTGTACATATGAATGATGGCCATTATCAACTAACAATCACAAGTAAGAAATTGTTGTTACCAAGTGATGCTAAATAGATTTATGGAGTAGTAGATATATAAATCAGTTATCTTTAAGGACTATAACACAATCAGAATAATATGATATGGTAAAACAGCCTCCTATCATCAGACAATCAATAACTTTCATTGAACTAGTAGTTCAAATCGAGAAACTATTTGTTTAAATAGTTGTTCAAACCAAGAAAAAAAGTTGTTCAAAGCTAGAAACAGTTGTTGACAACTAGATGTTTAATTTGAGCAACTAGTATACTGAACAAGGGTAAACATATGGATTACCATGTGTAGGTGTTCTCAGCAAACTTTTCTCTTAGCTGAATGAGTGGTAATTTGAACTTGGCACCCTTGTAAATCTCATATCATCTGACAGATGTCAGCACATGGGATTCTTTTGGCTATGGATGCCGTGTGTATAACATGGAGACAGATAATGTTACACAACTGCAGAACTCAACAGAACTACGAGTCCCAGGTTAGCTAATTCATGGTTCAATTTTATTTTCCTGTTACATGAGTTATTTATCTTTAAAATTCTAGATAAATAAATGTTAAACTTTTAAAATCCTTCTCATACTTATAAATGCATGAAATATGGGTTTATTTCAAATATAATTATTTACTTATTCTAATAATGTTTATATGACCATCATTGCAGCCTTTCTTAATACACATGATCTTACTCTCTTCTTATACAATATTCAATTATCATCACATTTTATGACCACAAAACATAAACATTTTATGTTTCTGCTTTCACAGATCGTCCTCTAACAGATGTGTATTGGGAAGTGCATCCATCTGGACACAGAATACCAGATGGAGAGGTTGTTCTGATAGAGCGGGGTCCCCCAAACATTAAGTGTGTCATTTTGATGTCAATCGTAGACCCAACGGTCAATATCACCCTTGGACATCCTATGGAACCAGGCAGCATTGACACAACTGATCAATATACGCCCAAAGGGAGAATTGGATTGTAAATCTTTACCTTTTTGTTGAATTCATAGGCAGATCATTAGCTCAGGAATGGTTAACCATCCGCTTAATGGCATATACTGTATTGGCCTGTATTAGTGCAATTACACTTATCAGTTCCAAATAGGGTTACACCTAGTAGAAGATTGGTGGTCATTCAAGACCTATGTAATTGTGATAGATTTACCACTGAAATAATTTTACCAAAGTCTACTTCAGGTAAATCTGAATTTTTTCCACTAAAAGGAATAAATAAACTGGGATTGTGCATTGATGTATTTTATAAAAATAGGCACATGGCATATTTCTCAGCAACTCTCTAGTTTTATAATAAGAAGGTGGCCAGGCCCTTTAAGTGTAGCATGTAGTTAAGAAGTCAGCCTGTCCCTTTGAGTTTCAGTATTATTTTGATATCATAAAATCTTATCATTTTCAGGCTTACTAGGAAAGATGATATACATTATCGATTTTCAAGAATTTCAACCTCCTTGGAGCAAAGCCAGGAGTTCGCTCAGAAAAGCATCCGTGATGTTTACTGCCGTGCCTCACTAAATAATATAACAATCGAACAGTCTGTCAACATCCAAGTCAGGTGTAAGTTTCAACAACTGTCCTATATATGCATGGTTTCCATGAAGTATTGACATGAAAATGGGCACTAAGCAGCCGCATGTTACTTCAAAATGTGTGTAACCTAAATAACAAAATGAATTATCTATCTTTTAGACCCTGTATTTCTAAGATTGTTGCCCCATCTGCCCTTTCATGGGACAATTATAACTCTTTCCTCATCCCATTAGATTTGGTACATCCTGGAGTTAAATATGTTCCATCAACTGTTAGAATATCATAATTATATTAGGGTATGAGTGACAAACAAATGCTATCCATGGGCATTGAGTACCAAGATAGTGTTGAATTTGAGACCAGTGACAGGGTTGTTCCTGTGTATTTTGGCTAGAATAAAATTGTACCCACACCCTGATTTGTCCTAATCCTATAAGCCAAACTGGCAATCTGACTTTCGTACTAGCTGTTGTCTACATGCGAGGTTTTACAGTAAGTAGTAAAGGAGCTAAAAATGATTCTGGTTTATTTTTAAGAATATTTTTAGCCCCAATCATTGGATATAACAACTTGAATAATTCTATCTATTAGCTCCCCCCCCCCTTTTACCAATATCCTTGCATATGCAGAAAACCAGTGAATCTTAGACTTAAGATGCTGTTTATACCAGGTTACCAAATAAAATTCAATAAATCAATCTGACTTGATCCTGTAACCATGTCCACATTGTGTCATGTTCCCACAGCTAAACCAGAGACTGGTGCGTGTACCCCCAGTAACGTGTCTGCTGTGGTGGGTAGTAGGAACGTTAACCTGACCTGCCTTATAGAAGCGCACCCTACTGTAGATGATGTAGTATGGACCACCCCTGATGGTACACCCATAGACACCTCCTCTAACCACACCAACATCACCGTAACAAACATGGTAGGTCCACCTCTCATAACTTCAGATATAACATCATTAATCATGGGCTAATATCGACAGTGGTTTATTTAAATCTTTTACAATGTGAGGGTGACGGTTCTCCGAGAAGACATTTTTGGAGATACCAGGAACCGAACCCAGGGCTTTCCACTCCAAAACAGTTGTTCTACAACTGAGCTACTTCCCCAGTCCGTGAGACAGCAGTGCCCTACATTACTGGATAATCTCTGTGTGCAGAGGGGAGCAGTGACACAGGATCTGACCCCTTACGGACTACATTTACATAACAAATTGCATTGTTTTATTTCCATTTGATTGATTCCATCCCTATAAATGCATCCTCCTTCTAACTATTTTATTCTCCTATATATATTTTTACTGTATATTTTTTCTAATTGATGGTATTAACTGCAAAATTTAATCCCCTCCTCCAGGTTGTGTTTGAAGGCCTTTACACCACTCTGACCATCACAGAGGTGACAGCTGACGACATGTTTGGACAATACCAGATTTATGCCAACAACACAGAGGGAAATGGGACGCTGCACATGGACTTGTTAGGTGAGTTGACACAATTCTTTATTCAAGTTACAATGACAGGGCTCTTTTTAACGGAACCTATCAAGTTAAACTAAACCTCACTCAGATACCAAATGGCTGTCTGATTATAGCTTTCCACCGTGGCGATACAATAATATAAGTATTGATAAACCCTTTAACTGCAGCATAGTACAGCACTATCAATGTATCTTTTGTCATCTTGTGGAGTGCTCTCCAGGGTCGAAACTTAACTGAGGTGTCTGCATGATGCAAGAATATTGTGTTTGTGCCTTCTTCACTTTGTTACCTTAGTACAATCATCAAGGAGAAATGAAAATGAATCCTTGACTCGTTATGCAAAATTTAAGGGTTAACTTTGTCTATTTGTTGTTTTTAAACATTTTATATTCTTAATTTATTCATGCTTAACCCTTTAATGATTTATTTTTCCTTAAAGTAACACTTGTCATCATGATGCAATAAAGGTGCTGCCAAGTAACTCGCTGGTGCTGCATTAGTGGCTAAGTCTTACCAAATCGATACAAGTTGAAAGTCTGTCCGGCAACAATTTATGACAGGAATGAAAGACAACAGCTTATTAAGGGCAGATGTACATAGAAATATCAGGAAATAATCAAAGCAAAGCACATTAAAGCACCCTAGACAGGGTTAGGCCTCATGAAATATAAGCTTATCTAAGTGCTCCATAGAATTTAAAGTGTTTCCTAAAATGATAGTTTTATGTCAATGTTTTCCAGATCGGAATGCTCCACCTCCAACCCCTGCTCCATCACCAATCCCCTCCCCATCTCCTGGTGCTGCTGGAGTTATTGGACCATCTCTTGGTGTCATCCTTACTGTCACATCAAGTCTACTGCTCTGGATGCTCAAATAGTGACCCAATATGTCCTATATTAACTGGTGTGCAATTAAACAAATGATTCTGATAAAGTGGTTATCTTGCATTGGACTTTAATATATTCAATCGCACTGACCACAATAATATTTATGGTAACCTAATAATTAAGGCAAGCGACACTTCAACTAACCAGTCTACATACATTAAAAAGAATACTTCTTACCGACGGTTTCTGGTGTATAAATAATAACTAGGGAAGATTTGGTTCTAGCAACCAGTGGCTCCAACGGTCGTTGGGAAACTCTCAGGTGGAAGTGTGGACAAGAAAATCTTTCCAACCTTAAAATCGATAGACTGCTCTCCTCTTCATATTTCCACCTTTTTCTTTTTTTTTTATTGGAAAATGGAAACTCACCTATATCAAACTCAGTTGCCTTTAGCTTTACTGGTGTAGGCCCAAGACGTTGGTGCTCTCTAGTGTTATCCGATTATCGATTTGTGTGGTATACGCAGGACCGTGAATTGACCATGGGTTATATCACAGGGGGAGTGAAATACGATCTTCTTTGGTTAAATCAAAGAGACAGCCGTGTATTATTTGATAGATGAAAAAAATAGAAGGACTGACTTAGATTCTATAATTTTTTTTGGTATGAGAAAGTATGAAAATACGATCCCGATTATTTATACTGTACAGGAAAAGAACTTACACAGCTCGATAGATATCCCTATATACAGTCATCCTATACGATTTAACATAATTTTTACCTTTTATATGGTCTGCTATTGGTAGGGGCCTACTGGTAGGAAATTGAAACTGAAATTTTCAATGAAAGAGATGAATGAGTAGTGCAGTGTATTAGTTTATTTGGTGCACACCACACACGCCAACTCTGCAAAAGCTTTGTAATTGGGGCAGGACAGAGCACGACAGTCTGCCTCTACAGGCCACAGCTCAGACCCTCCTTGGAAAGAAGTCCCCTTGGTATCGGCCTCTGGAGCAACGTCCACACAGATGTAGTTGGATCTATAGGTACCTGCGTAGCAAATATATAGAAACATGCATCAAGTCCAGTATTCTCCAAAACTTAATAAAAGAGACTCAGACTTCTACAAACATTACAGATTTTTCCTTAAATGCTTAAGAATTCATCGACCAAAGAGACTTCAGCAGCTGATCAGTACATTGACTAAATCTACTACAAAATGCGCGCAATAAAAAATGATCACCTTGGTATTTGGAGCTCATCAAATAGCCATAGTACTCCTTAGTCCAGCCAGCCACACAATCCTTAGTGCCTGGGATCATCACCTAAAGAATAAGAAAACATCTTCCTTTTGCTGTAATGTGTGATATTCATGCTTGACCCCCAAAGAAAATGTTTAAATACAGACATCAGATGGTGCTTTCTAGTGCACTTAAGGCTGTGTCTCACGACCTTGGGCCAATGTTTTTGTCTCTGACCGGGTGCCGTTTCTGACCAGGTGCCGTCTCTGACCAGGTGCTGTCTCTGACCAGGTGTCAGAAAAAAGGTGTTTTACAAAGAATTGTACTCATATATATAAGGATTTGTAAAAACGTTATGACGGTTTTTATATATTTATAATTATAGTTATCTGGTTATAATTAGCCTCCAGCTGTTGGTATTTTGAACTTATCAAACCAAGCCGGTCAGAGATGGCTACCAAATCTGCTACCAAAATGGAATGGTTATAACAGTTGAGCTAATCTTCTTATCTTAAAAATATCATTGCAACAAAAACAAAAGCAAATTACGGAAGGAGTTGGCCACTGTATTAACATGAATGGCAATTATGTGTTTATTTAGGTAAAAAAAGGTTATTGCACATAAGCAGAATGGCCAAGTTGATTAGTTTTAATAAGTGGCCTAACTTGAAGCACCCCCATTGTCCCCTGGATTGTCTTTTCAGAGAATATTTTGCTCAATCTATTATGACTGTATAATGTAATTATTACTTTTAACATCTATCACTATGCTTCAATCAAAAATCTAGATTTGGTCACATTTCAAAATATTGACTTTTAATATTTACACCTCATTTTCTGCTGACTTTGGAGTCCTACTGCTCCTACAAGTTGAAGGATATGCACAGTTGTACACATCTTGTCTCCTGTCTATAAATACAGGAGTTGGTTGCAATAGTTATGTGGCTCCTAGTTGAGGTAGTTTTAATACAAGAAACTTCTGAAAATGGACCAACTTTTAAGAACTGCCTTTAATGAGGCGACCCCCGCCCCTTCACTTAATGACAAGTTCAGAATTTGGAGCCTATATTTTCCTATGATATATACTCAGGAAACATTGGCCGATTATAAATCCTGTTGAGTGGCGATGAAATCTGAAATGGTCATATGGGATCCGTTGGTCCATATTATAAATGTATTCACATAGATGTATAAACGCTCACAACATGAATCCTTAACAATGTTTGCCCACCGGGTTTAATGATGACTGTATGTCATTGGGTATAATTTGTTTTGAATTGCGTTTTATGAAAAGATGGTGTGTAAATAAAGGGCGGCAAATCTGGTGCGTAAATCAAGGGCGGCAAAAACTCACTACTGTTGCGTCCTCTACAGGGACGCTGCGTCGCTAAGGCGCGCCAGATCCGCCATCTTGAATTTCGTCTGCGGCCCATCAACACGGGTAGGATTCAAAATATTAACCCACCCACCCACAACCACAAACTTACTATGGTTTAATACTACATTAGTTTAAACAAAAACCATAAAACAGCGACTCCTCTAAGGACTATTCATATTGTCGTTCATGACAATCAGTCGTGTTAAACACACTCTTAAAACCCTACTGTTAAACAGGGGACTTATATATTTTATCATCTTGTCATAAAATACCATGTAACTGTTCAACATGTTGTCATCACAGGATAAAACTCCAAAAATATAAATCAAAGGTTATTGTCGTTCATTATTACCTGGGCAGGTCTTGTAGACTGGCAGACTGTGCAGACAGCATTACGGAAGGTTATGCTGTCACCAGCTATGTTGCTCAAGTCGAACAGGCCATTGCCAGCCATGTACTCAGCCCCAGTGATAGTAGCAAGTCCTTGGAAACCATCGAAATACTTATTCCACGTTGGCTCACCGATTAGGCAAGTATACTCAGTGCCTGTGCCAGCTAAGTTAGCCGGATAGCCACCAGCAATGATACCTTGATATAAAAGATAACATGTCAGATTCAAGTTTATTACATGGTGAATATGAAAATTACCAAACTTAAGTACAGTCTTTGCGAAAACCCGCAGGAGAAATCTGCAGGACCGAATGTCCTGTGGGGTGAAAAAGTTTTCGCAAAGACTGTAAGTACTGCATTTGTCACATCCATGGTAACAAGTCACGAGATTTCCCGGAATTTAATGTGAGCAAAATTTCCCGTGAGTTTATTACTCCGACATCAGAATAATAAACTCCAACATCAGAGTTAGAAATTCTGATATCAGAGTAATAAACTCCAATACCACAGTTAGAAACTCTGATATCGGAGTAAGAAACTCCGATATCGGTACACGGATCCCATGACAATTGGCCCTCAGCAGTTCAGGACAAGCAGCCCCATGTCTATTAGTCCACGGGAAGATTGGCCCGATGATGAATAGCACCTTGACTTTAGGCCCCTCCCTATCATAGATCATAGTAATGTCTGAGCATAGTCTGTGATCGGACGTTAGTATGGCCAGTGATCAGACGTTAGTATGGCTAGTGTTCGGATATTAATATGGCCAGTGATCAGACGTTAGTATGGCCAGTTATCTGACTTAGTATGGCCTGTGATCGAACGCCAATATGGCCTGTGATTGGATGTTTGTATGGCCAGTGATCAGGGGCTCGATTCATAACAATGTCCGACAACTCAGTAAGGCTACGATCACAAAATAACATGTCTGTAGGGAAAAGAGGGCAAATCCTAATTGTTTACAGGTAGTAGTCATGGCATCATCCAAGGCTGTAGTACAAATAATTTGATATCATTTCACAATGAGATCGTAAGACACATGCCCATAACATAATCATACCACTACCCAGCAAAGGGTGTTTTTAACAATAAGTAATCTAAAAATAAATTGCTGTATTGTAAAAGGACATAAGAATATTATACATACTACGATTTAGGGGTAAATAGTTAAATAATGATTTTAAAAAAATGGGTAATATTGTGGCTCTATGAGGCACACATTCTCACAAGGTGATCTACATGTCAATATCAGACACAACATCTTGGTTTGGTACAAAACAAACTATTATCAAAGAATTTTCAGATGGCTAAGATGAGTCTGTCTCAGCCGTATGTTGTGAAATGGGCATTTTCTCTCTTACAACCACCATATACAGGTATTCTGTGCAATAGGACAATTGGAAAATTTGCTCCAATTTTCTTTTGAAATGCACCCCTGTTTTTGTACGACAGCATTCTACAATTTTCATGACATAAGCTAGTCAAATGAGATAAGCTGGTCGTAAGTGTGGTTATTTTTCTCCACCCTTACAACTGTTATTCAGCTGTCATAGGTTTGACACAAAATGACCCCTAGACGATCAGCAATGGTCGTAGCAGTAATATAGCCCTCAATGTTGTAGAAACTTATGAATCGAGCCCCAGACGTTAGTATGGCCAGTGTTTGGATGTTAATATGGCCAGTGATTGGACGTTAGTATGGCCAGTGATGGGACATTAGGGGCATGGCCTATTGTCCGGAGGGGTTAGAGTCATGGGGGCCGAGTCTCATAGGGCCTATTGTCACGGAGGGCAATCGTCATGTGGCTAAAATGCTGAAGGCATGTTGTCCCAACGCCGGTTGTCAGGAGGGCTCCTGGCCCGGACACCGTCTCGGTACCACTGTACACATACACTAGATTCTACTCTCTCCCTACCCAAAAAAGAAACCACGGTTTTTACAGTGTACAGACCATTGGCTACAGGGCCAGCGTCCGAGTCTACCCCAGCTCATACTTATATCTGTAAACATGATAATTACACTTACCTGTGTACACCAGTGAGGCACCTGTTGGACATGTTGTTCTCCCCCATCTTGTGAACACTGCACCACCTATGGCAGCATAATTTTGATGTTATTTGCTTAGCACAGAGTATTGTGCATGACACATTGCAAAGCTGTTTCTGGACACAAAAAACATGGTGTTACTCTCACTCTATCCAACACTCATAGAAACTTTTATAAAAAGAATTGTACTTTGGGTAAGTGTGAAACAGGTTTTAACTTTCAGAAATAGATTTTGTATCTGAACAGCACTTGGGAATGACAATTGGATTCCTCTCGACATCTTGTTTGCAGGTTGGTTAACCTATTATAGATACACATAACCTTATTCAGTATTCTCTCATTCTATTTTTAATACATTTGAGTGGTGACAGACCCAGTGTGGCTGGATAGGCTTACTAACCATAAGATGCTCTTCTCAGAATATCATATCCAACATAAGTTTAAAATTTTGGAGTACTAGTATGTGGGATAGTGAGTCTCTAAGATTATGGGAGATATGGTTGGTTATGATTATTATTATCATGGGAGATACTGTTGGTTATCCCCCAACACGACAGGGGGAGTATGTTTTGGGGGATATGGTTGGTTATGATAGTTGTTATGAGAGATATGGTTGGTTATAATGTTATGGGGGATATGGTTGGTTATGATAGTTGTTATGAGAGATATGGTTGGTTATAATGTTATGGGGGTTATAGTTGATTATGATACTATGGAAGATTTGGTTGGTTATAAGGTTATGCGGGATATGGTTGGTTATGATACTATGGGAGATATGGTTGGTTATAAGGTTATGGGGGATATGGTTGGTTATCATACTATAGGAGATATGGTTGGTTATAAGGTTATGGGGGATATGTTTGGTTATGATACTATGGGAAATATGGTTGGTTATAATGTTATGGGGGATATGGTTGGTTATGATACTATGGGAGATATGGTTGGTTATAATGTTATGGGGGATATGGTTGGTTATGATACTATGGGAGATATGGTTGGTTATAAGGTTATGGGGGATATGGTTGGTTATGATACTATGGAAAATATGGTTGGTTATAAGGTTATGGGGGATATAATGATTGTACATGCACCTCGTGAGTATGACGTTACTTGTGTTTTATCTGGCAGTGAGTGACTCAGCCCTAAATATACGGACATTCTTGATGGATGAATCGCAAGGTATCAAGTTTTTCCTAAGGAATATTGGTTAGTCTGAGCCATAATACATGTAATATTGTGTGTCTCACTTGCTGCAGCCGGGCTGGGTTTTGGGGTACTTGGAGGCTCAACCGTCTTAGCCCTAACACCAGGGGCTTCCTGTAAAACAGAACACCCACTGTTAGCAAATGTTGCATTTGGTAAAGTAGGTAGTAAGCTATAGGTTCTACAAGAAAACAATATGGGTACTACGTGCCTGGCTCGGGGCAAACATTACAGACAATAGCAAATTCAAAACTAATGATTATTTATAAAAAGATATTTAACATTACTTGTAGGCTTAAATTGAAAATAGCAAATCAATTTACTTACATGAGCAACCCCCTGGTGTCCCGTAACCACACTAGCCGCTGTAAGAAGCAGGCAGCCTGCTAACACTAGTAACAGTCCTGTTCCTGTCATGGTGAAGTCGTCAGTCAGCACACAAGGTGTTCACTCTGACTGATGACATGTCACCTCAGGTTATATAGTAAGGCCAAAAAAAATGTTTGTTTTAGGTAACATGGCAAGAAAATGTACGGTCGGTAGGCCCGGATTTCTTTTTTAAACTTAAAAAAAAAAAGTACCACCCAGCCTCTCTGAAGACCCTAAAATTGACAAAAAAAATGGTAATCTCTTCAAAATTGCATAAGAAAACGTAGGGTCGGCCCTGTTTTGATAGGGTCGGTGGGTGACCTGAAACAAACCTTTTTTTTGGCCATGAGAAATTATGAATAAGAGTCCATGTGTTCATATCATATCACTTTAGATGTACAAGATTGATTTGTCTTATATATATAATTCCTGGTGTTTTGGCAAGGTCGCATAAGTTATCCAGGAGTAAACCTTCTTGACTTTATTTGTGTGTGAAAGACCCAATGTGGTGTACCATTATCAGATTTAAGGAGTGTTCACCACATTCCAGTTTAATATTGTGGGAATAAAGTACCCTGGACAGCCACTGTAACCAGATGGGATATTTGTAAGTATGATGAAACATGGTGGAAGCTCACGCTTTTCAAGCAAGTTTTCCTTCGTTTTCAATATAAGATTTATGGGCAAATAACTCAGTCTCTACACGTATTACATAAACATGATTCATTACAACCTAAGTTCCTTTATATGGATTAGTCTGGGGAAATTCTCAATCCATTAGAGGTGAAATTGGGATAGGCCCCCGAGGAAATCTGTGGAATATAGGTTTAACTATTAGATCTATTAATCTTTAAACAGGCCGCTATATTTCCATTTCAAATCCATCATTTTCACTTGATTAAGGTCTATCTTAAGTAGTTTGTCATAAATTGCTTATGAAAAATATGTACAATTATAAAGAGTCCATACTTCAGATGACTTCCCAGCCACAGGGTGTTCTCACTGAATCCTAGGTTGCAAAATTAATGCTGTATTAATCACCTCAGCCCTCTGCATGTATCATTGAAGGCACTGGCAGCCCATGGTATACAATGCTGTCATCTGGTGTAACTGGGGGTAATCTATAAGGCCTTAGCAAGATGATCAGTGGACAGCGCCATTTCCTCTGGTACTAGTGCTATTCCTAGTACTCACACCAACCAGCTTAACCAATCTCGTGCCTGGGATTAGGGTACAAGAAGGGTGAAAGTATTGTGGATTGGTTGTACATGGGCATTCCTCATGATACCAGTCCACAATAGGGTAGTGGTTAGAGCAGTGGCCTCAAAGTTGACAGCACCTGAGCTCAAATCCCTCCCAAGCCACATCTTGTCATCATACCATGAACAAGCAATATATTTTCATATTTATATATAGTGCTTTTGAAGAAATATGACTAGGGATTTGGCCCAAACACTTTATTCAATCTTAATAAAATGTCAAGGTTGCTACTCACTCAGGACTAGGGGTTCACCAGAGTAATACATGGTGGCAGCACTGTAGCTCGCTAGTGCGGACCACACTACCCCGAAGCTGCTGGTAAGCTGTATCATTTAGTTTCCAAATGTCACATGCCTCCTGACAATGATAAGTTGGTCTAAGAATATAACATAATGTGTTTATAATGATTTTATTACTGGCCCTATGCACTTCATTACAACTGAATTTTACTGTATATTTTTAAAAGGGAATTTTATTGAAGATCTACATATTGTGTTATATTACCTTCTTTAACTATTACCTATAATGATCCGTGGGATACTTATCCACAGCAGAAGATTGTCCAGTCAAGTACTGGTAGTCCTAACTTCTCACTACCTATTTAGACAATCAAAGATTACTCTGGCTGGTTGATTGGTATGCTTCAGGAAATCACCTGTTTTCACCAGCATGTTCTGACACCAATCTACAAGCCCATTACTCTGAAAGCTATATTCTAGCTAGTGGTTCAGATTGTAGGGGGTATTTGATTATTTAAACTGCCTATACATATCACATAATTTTGTCATACATCATATCAAATAGTAATTACTGTGACAGAATGTAAAATAAGATACCCACTAAATTAACTTAGTCAGGAGAGTCCATATGAATGAGATCTAACCAATCTAAAAGAGACTGCATGTGATTGGCCCACTTTTTCAGGGTGTTAGCACCAGTGTCCATCCTAGAAAAAAAACATTCCAATCTATATGCTAGTAGTGCACGTGTATTTATTTTACCAAATGAAATAGTATTGTAAATGGACTAGACGTTACAGATACCACAAGAAATGTCAACTCTTATTGTAAGGCATTTTATGACTGAGAAATCCATTGTTCTATTGGGTGTGTTTAGCATTACGACATAGACATGCGTAGGATCGTGGCCTCTGCTTGCCCTACCTACTAATAGAAGTACCATGGAAACCGGACAATTATAAAATAGGACTAACAAGATCACTGAAACAGACAGTTAGTTTATTCAATACATAGCAATCATACAGTTTAAAGCCTTAGTACATCGGCCATCATGTGATATATATGTGATAACACTGAGTAATAATGAGATGGGACATCGATGTATAAAGGTTAAATACTAATCTATAAGATATGAGTTCATGGGGTGAAGTACATACACAAAGCTACTATTAGATCTGTTATCAGGCCACAATATATGTGTCTATTACAGTATAACGCATCGATGATAATTTCAATTTACAGAATAAAACTGTCGTATTGGTAGATATATATGTACAGACAAATTCCATATAGAATGTGAACCCATGGCATTAAACCCGCAGGTCTCGGTACCCCTCCACCGAGAGTTATAGGGGAGCTGGAGCTTTAAGAATAAGACTCATTACTTAAGGCTGTGTCTCACGACCTTGGGACAATGTTTTTGTCTCTGATCGGGTGCCATCTCTGACTTGGTGCCGTCTCTGACCGGCTGCCGTCTCTGACCGGGTGTCAGAAAAAGGTGTTTTAAAAAGAATTATACTCATATATATAAGGATTTGGGAAAACGTTATGGCGGTTGTTATATAATCATAGTTATAATTATAATTAGCCTCCTGCTGCTAGTATTTTGACCTTTCAAGCCAAGCCGGTCAGAGACGGCACCCGGTCAGAGATGGCACCTGGTCAGAGACGACACCTGGTCAGAGACAAAAACATTGTCCCAAGGTCGTGAGACACAGCCTTAAACTGGTCACGGGCAACATAAAAATGGGTTGTAAACAATTGTAAATAATCAAAACATGCTGCATTCTCCCTCCAAAGTACAGTATTTTGGAAAGGAGTTAGATAAAGCTGGGATGTGTTTTTGGTGACACCCCTGACTCAGACAAGAGCCAAAACCCTTTTTTTTCTCAATATAATGCAATTGTCTATTGTCTATTGAGTACATACCATCAGTTATTGCACATACACACACACACTTTCCATGCACATGTTTTGCCACTATCACTGCCATACACTGTTACCTATGGGGTGTAAACAATATGAGTATAATGGACATAATGAGGTCTATCAGTCCTTAGTACAATATGGGGGGTTAACTATGCTTTTGATATTTCCAGAACTGAGGAACTTATCAGATACATAGATCCTCTAAGAAGTACTGTGCGACTGGCACATTAACACATGTACGTATGTCAAGTGCTGCTAAAAGAGCCTCTCACGATTTCTCCCCAATGTTGTCAGCAAAGAACAAATGATACTACACTGAAAACCCTGCGAAATTGAACCTTGTCGTAGTGACGACCTAGGTTGTCATAATACATTATGGCAGGTGGCAGTACTATCCTATAGAGAATGGTCTATGAATGTAGTCTCTAATCAGTGCCCTCAGTTGGGCACCCCTTTCATAGTCTTGGTGTATTCTTGGTTGATCTAGGGAGAATAACCTGATATAAATTACATGTGAGTGGGTTAATGTAATGGTAAAAAGGTATAAAGACAACTGTGCATCCGGTTAACACTAATGTCTCATGGTAAAACGTGCTATGTAAAAACTTGATCTCTTTGACACTGGGTGGCAGCTATTTGCCAATAATATATGTGCCTTGGTGGGTGACAACTAAAGTTTGTCATTAGGACAACCTAGACCATATTATGGACCCAAAGGCTTTCAATACTGATGAATTTAAGTCTTCAAATTGACAATGCCTAAATCAACAACCTTATGGTAGTCATTCTGACAACCCAGCCAATGTGACAAGCTTAGATTGTCATTACAACAACTTTGTTCTGAAAAGATCAGGTGTGACAACCTTAGGGGTTGTTACCTTGACAACTTAAGGTTGTCAATTTTGTTATTGTAAAAATGACGTCTTTTTCTTAACCCTCAATAATTGGGTTACAAACACGTCCTTTTAGAACTGAATTGAACTCTGCTTATCGTACCAAATAACATGTATGATGTCGATCGCATATTTTGAATATTTATGAAAATATTGATTTTATTCCGAAATATTTTCAATATCTGACTAACACAATATAACAATAACTGATTAAATGGGTCAAACTATCTTGACTAGGTTTGAGATACTTTCACAGGCTAAAGTACACTTTTCTGAAATACATGCCATTTGAGTAGCATACCATAAATGATAACAAGGAATGCTTCTCAAGGTCTCTCGGAATCCTACATCCTAAAATTGAAGGCAAGCTATGGTCCTTAAAATTTATCAGAATTCACGTGGCTCTTACAATAACTTATTCAAGCTACATCACTTTACATAATGAATGAGTAGTTTATATACAATGTCATAGTCATACCTAGCTATAGCTAGGTGGCAGCCTATTTACAGCTAAATGTTACATCGCAATCTCACCAAGGACTTGAGCCAAGTCTGTAGATTTAAAGCCTGAGTATTTAACAACTGGACGTCTTTACCGCATGTTTCAATTGTTACATACATGTCCTTCACCTAACTTAATGTATAGCCTTCCAACCCCTAAGTTAAGTACAAACCACTAGTCACAGGGAATCGTAATTGGGTGCTGAAAGACTAACAGCTCCTGAGCTAGGACCCCTCTCATGGTGAGGTTTATGATAAACAGTAATTCGGTATGTATACAAGGTAGGTCCTTATATCACAAAGGGCAACATTAATTGTCAATATATATTTTTTCTGATAATATTAGTTAGCACAGGTATACAAAAGGGAGTCTGAAATGGAGATAACCGCAATACAACACCAATTCATGACTGTGTCCCATGAGATCAGCCAATGTCATAGTCAAAACCGGGTGTAATCTTTGACCAGGTGGCATCTTTAACCGGCTTGATATAAAACAGTTTATTCAGGGCAGAGGAAGATAGAAATGGGGTACTAATTACTATTTTAAAGTGTTATGACATCCATTAACCTTTTCAACCCGTATCTTCCTCTGACCTAAATAAATCGTTTTCTATCAAGCCAGTCAAAGATGGCGCCCGGTCAAAGATGGCACCCGGTCAAAGACTATCACATTGGCTCAATGTCATGAGACACAGCCTCATTTCTCACAGATCAATCTAGTATATAGCTGTTCGTCTAGAGTATATGATATTCAAAAAAGGACACACTACTGGACTCTAAAAGGGTCAATTAATCTTTCACTGCACCACAGTGAAACATCTTCACATTAATCATAACGATTAAATAGTTACTATCTTTCTAAACCATTAGTAATAATGACATATCTGATTAATCACATTAACCATAACTCCTTCTGGGGAAGAAGATGACAAGTGATAAGATGATAACAATGAGATAACATGTGAAGAAGAACCTATCTAAAACCATGGCCATCTGACGCCACTCCATTTCTATCTCAATACGGAGTCGCTCGGTGTTTTCCTGCTCGTTCCGCTTCCGGATAACTGCCGAGAGCAGCTCGGTCAAACCCTTGAGTCGTCGATCAATGGTGTTGAGCGCGCCGAGAGATCCGTTTAGTTTCGAGTCTCCGGGATCCTCCTGGAAGAGCTTGGTGGAGGCTGTGTCGTCGTGGTAGTTGCAGCAATGCCCGAGAGGCTCCTTCTCCTGAGCGCCGCCATCTTGGTCGCCGTGGTACTCGCGGGGTTTCCGGGTCCGGCAGCGACAAGGGGTGTCAGTGTAGGGCATGAAGACTAGTTTACCCAGCCCCTGTAGAACCACCTGTTAATGCAAGAATGGCAGAATACTTTTTACAACCTTCTTTTTATACTAGTATATGGTCAATATCTACATTCTGCACTGTTTTCTGTAGTATGTCTGCAGTGGCCATTATCAATCTAAGAAAACACAGGGACAAATATAGGCATTTTGATACTGGAACAAGCCACGGTATGAAGATAGGCCAAGTGGTGACTGTAGTGGTCAACACATCAATAGACTAAACAAGTGATCTCAATGATAGGTTCACCTTTTAAAATCTACTTTAAAATGGAGCATCTTCAAAGTAGCATGTATTTTAAGGAATATAGGCCCCTATAGGGTTATCATGCTCTTAAACTAGATACAGTGCACTCACAATTCGCAGGAATCGTGGAATTCTTTTTCTGCGGACGTTTTCGCTGCAGCGTCCTATCTTGACAACGAGACAGGATAGGAAGATGGACAGGATGACGATGATGGTCGTGAAGCAGTAATACAAACCTGTTGGATGAAGGAAAATAAACCCTTAATATCACAATTCAACAAGCTATATTGGGAGATAACTTCAAAATATAAGAATACTAGTCTGACCCAGACTCTGGTCCAGAGGTGTGCATCACACAAGTTTGTATGTGGTCTGCACAGGGGAATATATGAGCGTCAGCCTGATGCTGGAAATGTCGCCAAAACCACTCTCTTTCAAAGAGAGTGAGGATTGCCAGACTCTGGATGGCGAGTCCAGCATCGCCACACCCTCTCAAGGTGGTAATCCACTGCTGCGAATTTCCTCCGTTTTTGTCACGAGTTATACTCGTATGAGAAAACATGCACAGAGCATTCTCTCAGTGGATCACCTGCTGCGAGAGCCTGTGAAAACGTCGTCGTGAGGGACGTGCGATATGCGACTACACCCGCAGATGTATAAAACCTTTTCTACATGCATTGCCCAACTAACAAAAATACGTTATTTTACGTCGAAATAATGTGTTAACGTTATATAACGTTATGCCATAATAAGGAGCCATAGAGAAACGTTATAACGTTGTACAACGTTTTTTGTTACTGGGTGGTCCATAGAGAAGATGCAATTCAACATTCACGTTATTATGGCCAAATACTAGTAATACTAGCTCATATGGTAAAATGTCTCACCACTTTAACTGCTTGGATCCCATTTGAAATTCTTTGTCAATTAAGGTCGGAATCAATGGTTTAGTTATAACACTTTCTCAGTTCACTTTGATGAAACAAGATTTGACGCCATAACTACTCCTTAAATGCTGCAAATAATGGCAGAAAACAGGACAGGAGCCACAATGGGAGAAGGACAAAGAACCTTTCTGAATTCTCAAGTATTTTACCTTTGTGCCGCACAAATTTAAATAAAGCTACTTTAGAAGTTGAACAGACAATAGGAGCTTTTGGAACTTGTACAAAGAGGCAGTCTAAACCTGAACTCTCTTTCTCTTTAACATTGCCCTCTCAGTCCTTGCTCAGCCCCGACTGTTACTGGAGGGGCAGCAAGCGTTTTGCCTTTAAGACACTGCACCTGACTAAAATCCAAGCAGCCCTCTCTCCCCATAAGAATTCCGGGATCCTCATCACTCTAGTGATAAACTCCCACTGATTGTAAACACAAAACTGAATTGAACTATATCAGTAAGCCAAAGAAACCTTCAGGAGTGTATCAACATGATAGGGTGGGTTTCTACTCGCCAGTGCTGCATTCATGTATCACAAAAACCACGGGGCTTATTGCATTGGAGGTTAAAAGAGGATACCTACAATAACCAATTGAAGGCTATTCTTTTTGAGCTTGGTCTGGTCACCAACAGAACAAAGGCACTTTTTTTGGTACTTTTTCTCATCTCAATCTGTCTTGCATTATTGCGCCGTGTCAGGGGCACTGTAACAAGAAACACTGTGGTCTCTTTTTTAAATCTTAGTATTTATATTATTTAAAAATTTTGTTTTTACTGCATCAAACTTCTCGCCTCTCATTTCCTCAGTTTCATAAAAGATAATGAAATGATTATTAGGAGGGAGATATATCACGTAGTTCACGTTACTCATAATAAGTTGTTCCTGATGGCGATTTATCAAGGATGATTATAGTTTTAATTGAAACTTAATGGCCCATACATCTCCTTGCATGGATTGACGGCGAAAACAGTATACGTAGCAGTTATGTACTGTCTGTTTAATCAGAGCATGGTATAGTAAAAATGCACCGGCACTAATGATAACAAGGTGTTATAACTACTATACTGCATGCCTTTTATGTATTAAGATATGCTTGCTTATATGAGACCACATATGCAGCTCTAAAATGTCTTATACGTTAAATGGTACACCAATGTGCCTCCACATGGGCACTCCCATTTTTGACCATGTCGCCGTGTCGATTTTTTTGTAAACAAATGTCCGTGTGTCATGTCGATTTTTGTGCCATAGAATTCCTCCCTGTCCGTCGATTTTTAAAAGGGGTGTGTCGCCTGTGTCGAATTGACCCATTGGCCATGTAGAGGCACAAACCCATACACCTGTGTTACTATACAAAATATACCAAGACACCACCCACTCCCAGGGCAAAGCATTCTCACACCTACTGCAGGTGTGAGAATGCTGCTCGGACTAGGTGTGAGAGCCTACCAGCATACAGCATTCCATACCTTACCCACTGTTGTACATTGCCTATAGTACACTGTGTCCGTCCAAGGATGTATATATCTCTATGGTCCGTCAAAGTCTCAGAGTTCTTTTTGTGTCTGTCGATTTTTAAAACCCCCGTGTCGCACGTGTCGATTTTTACCCATGTAGAGGCACACCTATTGATATGAGAGTCGGCAAGCAAAGCTACAGGCTTGTGACCTGGCCGTCTACTGCAGCAGATACCCTTACTCTCGTTCCTAAACCCAGCAAAATCCAAGTTCAAGGTCACAGTAGCTGTCACCAGAGCATCCTTTTGGGTTTGGGAACGAGAGTAGAGATCCCCTATACTTGTCCCACACGTTTAACACCACTACTATCTTGAAGTTGAACCTTTGCTGGGTCCGGGGAATACCTGTTATTTGCTGGGAACCTGTAAACAGGAACAAGAACCGGAACCGGAACCAGAAAACATATATTCTGTTTCCTGTTGACTGGTTCCAAGCTACCAGCCCAGATTGACAGCACCTGGCCACATTCAAGTTCAAGGTCACAGTGGTGGTTAGCTGAGTGAATTTTGAGTGGTAGGAATCCACCATGGATTTCAAACACTGTGGGTGTGACTGCCTGGCTGCGGATTTCACAGACTGACAGTGACGACCTGGACTAAACACATGAGTATTGTATCATGTTGTCCGTCCAAGACGTTGAGCGGTTTAAATCAGAAGACCTAGCAGCTTTATGATCGATACAAGGTAACTGCATTTACAAATGTATTATATAATGAATGGTATGACACTATGTATATGCTATGTATTTGCTCTCAGGTTATAACTAGTGCCCCCACGACTAACGAATGTATAGCTATAGGGCTATTTTAATCACTGTGCATGGGATGGGTTGGACAGCCTGTTATTTTGTAAGTCTTATACTGGCTATAGCAATTCGAGGGTATTAGGCTGGGACCAGTATAGGGGACTAGCATATTAGGCTATGGAGGCCGCCATCTTGACCCAGAGCAATGCATTGTGGTTAGGCCCCCGACTCCAAAACAGTGCATCTTGGGAGAATTTCTTATCAGCACCTTTGTTCTAGGTGTGAGGAGAGGGGATTAGCCTGATAAGAGATGGGGGTTTAGCCCCCGACTACCTGAGGTACCAAGATGTGCTAGTCCCCTATAGTCAATACATGTAGGCCTATAGGGCTCCTAGGGTTTAGGCCATGGGGGCATCCATGTTGGGGGGTTAGAAGTTGGGGGACTAGGTTGAAACCTATAGATTCAGTACTGCCCTGTGACGTCATAACCCCTGGTTAGCTACTCCACCTACTGGCCAACGGCCCGTACTTCAGGTTCTCATTTTACGACAAGCGGCGCTGCTATCGACGGCCAGGTGCCCTATAAAGTGTACATGATAATAAAACAATTATTGAATCAACATATAGACAGTAGGTGCGTTCGGTATGCTTCAAATTAATTGGTTTATGCCAGCCTGCCGACTATCCCTCGCAAAGAACACGCTTCAGTAAAATAGAGGTAGGGGGAGGTAACTATAACGGACAATAAAAACCTGATACCGAACACACCAAATGTGCAGAAATCCCAATCACATTTCTAGAGCTGTTTTAGTCTACCAGCTGTCTACTATGTGGTAAACTGTGTATCGGCCCACTTATTCTGCCACCACCATTGAAGAGGGTGCAGAGCCGTCCCCCTACTCAGGGACATGAACAGGAACCGGAAATGGAACCAGAAAGTATGATTGTTAAACTTCCATCATACATACATTCTGGTTCCTGTCCACTGGTTCCAAGCTACCAGCAAGGATTGCCCAGACCCAGCAAAATCCCAAGTGCAAGGTCATGTGGCAGTAACCAGAGTCTTCCTTCGGAAGGATTTGGGAACGAGAGTACAGGACAATAAGCTTGATACAGTGCTTACACCACAGTTGGCTAAGAACAAAAGAAATGTCCTGATTGTTTTTTCTATACATGGCTGTATGTTGATGCAGTCCACTGAGCACACTTTCCTACTGTGGGTGTAAGTCAGATATGATATGTGTGACTAGCTGCATGACTGCATATGTGACGAAACCTCGGAAATCGTAACATTAGGGGGAATAGCCATAAATGCTCTAAACATGATATTTCAGGAGATACAGCTAAAAATGTGAATACTTGAGAGAAAATGACCTTATACTAATTTTTCTCAAGGAATCTTCTGAAGCTATTATCAAAATTCTATTTTCATTCTAAATTGGTATTATTTGGAATGTAAAAAGAACGTTTTAAGCCATTTTTAGCCCATTTGTTGATGTTTGGTTGCCATGGCAACCATCAATTTATTCTTTTGGAATAAAAAAACTTCCCTATCCAATTGCCCCATACATGAGGATGTCAGAACTGAAAACAGAATGCCAATATTCCTACCAGATCCAAATCTATGTACAATAATATGCATTTATTGGTTTAATTTCTAATAATTATGATTAATATGGATTATTTGAAAATAGATTGATATGTTATCGCATTGCAGTCTATTCTGAATTCCAAAATGCCCATACCATCCCATGTTTGAGATGTCATTTCTCGGCAACTATTTCAAATATGTTGATGCTTGAAGTATCAAATTGTAGCTGAAGACATGAATTTGAATAAAGGTGTTTTCCCCTAATGTCACGTTTTCCCACGTTTTGTCACATATGTGGCTGACACCTTGGACAATTACCCTGTCCTTGGCTTATAACACTTATACAGCAAGTTACTTGTACCATATCCACCATGTAAAGCATTACTTACCAAGTAGCGGCACGGCTGACGCGGTAGGTGGCGCTGCCTCCACCAGGATAAGTAGCAGCAGCAGCAGGCTGCCGAATATAGTCAGACCTGAAATAGGGTATACAGATGGCATAATAAGTATAGAATAGATATGGCAAATACGATTTAAAGACAAACAAACTAACAGGTAGAGAGTGTTTGTTGTATTATATTACACTCCAATAATGATCCCTTACTTAAATCACTTTAGCAGAACAAAAATAGTTGATTATGCTAGAAGTTGATTATGGCTTCATAAGTGGGTTAGAGGGAGAGATACGGATGGAAAGATGGAGGGAGAGAGAAGAGGGGCGGGAAAAAGAGAAGGAGACAGAGAGAGAAAAAAAGATCTGAGAGAGAGAGAGAGAGAGAGAGAGAGAGAGAGAGAGAGAGAGAGAGAGAGAGACAGACACACACACACACACACACACACACAGATATACAGGCATATACAGTCTTTGCGAAAACTTTTTCATCCCACAGGACATTCGGTCCTGCAAATCTTTGATGTTGCAGGACCGACTACATTTCTAAAGGACCGGATAGCCACATATGCGATGATTTAAGTATTGTAGTGGGTCGCCGCTGTACTATTTCTAGGGAACCAGTTGGAGTTATATTTGGTATATGTGTTGTCGTGTATCCAGGCCGCACTCCTGTCTACTGCCGAGTATAAGGTTATATAAGCCCACCTGAGGAATGGTGGAGCGCGGCCTGGTTATGTGCATTGAGCCGTGACCGCCACGTGTCACCCGACATATCTCGGGTACAGTGTCGGCTCGGATGCACCGGCGCGTGGTTACCCGGAGTTCCTCGGGAACTCAAGTGTTTACGAGTAATGGAGAGAATTACATAACGACCAGTACATAAGACCTGGAGTTCTGCTAATCGAGGACCCAGTCTTGCTGCGCACTTCGGCCAGCTTGGCTGCTCCACAACAGAGCTTCCCCGAACTCTGTTGTACCTTTTAGGCCTAGTCCTGTCGCTGCTTCCACCTTGGTCACCCTGCGTCTTTCTCTGTTCTACCCTCTGGGGGAACTAGAGGAGATAGACGCACTGGTGTACAACTCTGGGTACAGAACTCCCTACGGGGGAGTCTGTCCCAAGAGGAGTTAACCAAGATGGAAGAGAGCATTGGAACTCGGGAACTATGTACTAGACCGTGAGCGTATACCTCCTGTATGTTCATATGACCACTGGTGTTCAGAAGCCTATTTGATTATTGCTATCCGTCTGTATGATTACGAGCCGTATGTCAGAATGAATAAAGTGTAATTTCTGAACAACCTATTTTCGAATCTGGAGTTTTTCATAGCAGATGTCTATCTTAGAATAGCCAACAGCTACACTGGTGCCGTGACCACTTTAGGTAAGTATTGATTTACATTTATTTTGTTATTTTTCTTTCTGAAATTGAGAGGTAAGCTCTTATATGTTTGAACCAGAATTGGTAGGTTTCAAGGATAGCTATTACAGGTTGCTTTTGTGTGGTGAAGATATGTCAGATACAGAGGTACCTCCCCCGTCGGTTACTAACCAAGGGGAGGGGATGCGTCCTAGATTGCGATCTAGGGTGAGGTTTAATGCTAGGCAGAAGGTGCATACGTTCAATCAGAATAGGGAAATTGGACATGGAGGGGAAGATAGCGCCCATGAAGTGAGATCTGAGGATTCACTAGGGGACCCTCCAGCGAAACGTCCAGCTCTGGAGCCAGATAGGGAAATGGTAGGCCGGGTCCAGGTAAGGGAAACATCAAGAGAAGATGTGATGCTTGGACCGGTAACCATAGAAGATATTGGAGAGGATAGTGACTCTAGTATACCTAGTCTGGAGGGTACAGTAGATGTACCAGTGAGATGGGAACTTAGACCGGTACCCACTGTGGAAGCAGTGGAAGGGACTAGAGTGGTGGTCCCAGTCAGTCAGGAAGGAGTTGAGGTAGTCAAAAGGGACGACCTAGGGGAAACTCCTGAGGAAGGGGAAGAGACAGCTGAGGTGATCTCCAGGGGAGATAAGCTGTTCCCAGATCCTTTTAGGCTGACGATACCAGGTCTAGAGGTTCCACCTTATGAACCCAGGGAGAGGTTGAGCCTGGATGACATAAGGACGCTCAGATTGAGAAATGAGCATGAGCATATGAAAGAAGGGATAAGATTAGAGGAGGAATCCCTTAGAAAGCTGAAGGAGGAAAGGGAAGCTTTCGAAAAGAGTTTTTTGGCAAAGAGGTCGGGAAACATTGGGGAACATGCAGCTCAGATAAAATATCTGGAACAAATTTCAGTCAATGTAGGTCTACTTGAGGGAACTGAAGTCAGACTGAAGTCTGAAACAGAAAAGCTAGTGGTGCGGAATAAAGAAATTAGTTCCGAGATACTGGCAAGACAGTTACAAGTAGCGGAGTATGATGAGTTGTTGAAGAAACAGGATAGTAAGTTAGGAGAGTTGGAAGCACTAGCTCAACAAGCTGAGAATCACATGGTGAAGAAACTGGAACCAGAAGTGACTAAGGTACAAAGGGACTCAGTGGGGACAGCACAAGAAGTGTCTAAAGATGAGACCTTTGTGACTGCCGACGAGCCCTCGGTATTTATAGTCAATACAGTGGAAGAGGTGGTGAAACCACCTGCCACTGAGGATCTAGATGGTTCCATGGTGATACATACAGCTGACATGTTATCCAGTGTGAGTGGACACTCATCCATGCATGGCAGTAAGTTTGATAAGAATGAGGAGTTCATGTTGGAACTGTGTGGTAGAGTTGAAAAGCTGTTTCAGGAGAAGTTAGATTGCTTTCTTGAGGAAACAGAGTCAGTGAGTGTGGAGAATGACACCAAGGGAGTAAAAGGAGACGTTCCGGTAGCCCAGGCTACAGGGAATAAGCCTCCTGTGGGACCAGGTAACACTGCTCCAGCTCCAGGTGCTCATTCTACTCCAGCTCCGGGAACAAGGCAGGTTCCTACAGGTCCGGTAAACGTGTCTACAGTGGGTAGACCAGGTTTGCCCAAGGGGGTAAACATGAATGCTCGGCCGCCAGGTCAAGGGAATCTGGCAGGGCCTAACACCTCCTATGGGGGGTGGAGTAATGTTGGTCCGGATAACTGTTATGGGAACGCAAGACCTATGTTCAATATACCACCTCCCCCATTGCCTGGCAGTCATGTAACTCCAGGAAGCATGAATACACCAAGGACAGGAGGTACTATTCAAAGTGGGACACCCTACCAACATAGGGCAAATATGTCTATGGAAGATGAGGTAGTGTTCCAAAACAATCCAGCAATTAGAAGATTGGGGATTGATGCGGTACCGAATGACGTGGGGAACTTTAAAGCAGTGGACTATGCTTTGAGTCAGACTGATATACCGTTGAGAACGGGGATGACACCTGTGAGAAAGCAGGCTATCAAGATGAAGCAGTATGATGGCACAGTTCCATGGAGAAAATGGTTCACACGATTTTCAGCAGATATGAGACATAATGGTTGGGAAGGCGATGAATGCCTTGCAGCTTTGTCATGGTGTCTGCGGGATGGTCCTGGTGATCCCGCTCTAACAAGCTTTGAGTTAAGCGGGGGTAGAACGTACAAGGGATTAGTGGAAACAGCTTCTTGGGCTTTAGGTTCCACATCCGGTGCGGATCCCGCATCTGAGCTAGAGGCAAGAGTTCAGAAGCCCGGTGAAGGGCACAGACAGTTTGGAATGGCTCTCAGAGTGCTAGCAGCAGAAGCATTTGCATCTATGAGTCCAAGTGATCCATGGCTGGTAAGGAAGTTGTCCAGCCTGTATATAGATGGACTTAAGGACGAAAGATTGTCGAGCGAGATTGCTTCACAGTGGAAAACCACTATGTCACTAGCAGATATCTTCGAGCTTACGGAAGATGCTCTGAGAAAGAGGAAGCTGTTGAAAACTGTAGAGGCAGCCCCTGTAGCAGTAATAGAAATGCCCGTAGAAGAGGTTGAACTGACTACAGAGGGAGTGCAAGAGGTGGCAGCAATAGATCCTAAATGGAAAGGACGTCGTTCTTTTTATGTAAGACGAAGGGTTCCAGGATCAGACGCTCAAGCGCCAGAGGAGGGTGCATTGAAGACCATGATCGGAAAAGTCATGGAGGAGCGTAGTAAGGCTGAGAAGGCTGAAAAGGTCGCATCTCGTGGTCGCGGTAAGGGGAAACCCAACAAAGACACGAAATGTTATAATTGTGGGAAGAAGGGTCACTTTGCAAGGACATGTTGGTCCAAGGATACTAAGAATGTATCATCGGTCGAGAAACAAAAAGACGGACCCTCTTCTGACCAAAGCCCACCACCGGCGGAAAACTAACAGGGGTTGTTGTCGATGACAAGATAACAACCCCACCTGTGATTGTCAAAGGTACTGTTAGGGGAGAATCAAAAGATTCCACTTCATGGGAACCGCTGGGGTTAGCCGCACCTGAGTCTGATCCGCCAGGTGGAGATGGGCCCCAGGGAACGGACGAGAATGGTGTTGAAGATTTAGCTCATCTGGACACCGTCCGCAGAATTGAGTTGGCGGAAGAAGTAGAAAGGTTTTGTGCTTCGCGACTCAAACCCGATGATCCTATAGTTAAGTTTCTCAACTCGAGGGGATATGACTTGGGCGGTGAAGCTGGAATCCAGAGATTTGCCTTGCAACCTTCCCCTTTACAAGGGAAGAGATGGTACTTGCCTGTGCAGATTCAGGGCTGCTTGGGGGAATTTCTGATTGATACTGGAGCTAGTCACTCCATGATGGGTCACCATTTCTTCAAGAAGCTCGCAGGTCTGTCGACTAACCCTGTGGGGTCTGGGTCGGTCAGAAGTGCTGATGGGTCTCATATGCGGACACATGGCAGACAGGTGATACCCTTTTGGGTGAATCAACATTCATTTGTTGTTTCAACAACTGTGGCTGAATTGACGGATGAGGGAATCTTGGGAGTAGATTTTTGTTCTCTGTATGGGGCGGTATTGGATAGTGTGACAGGGGAACTCACTCTTCGATATCCACAAGAGATGAAAGTCCAGTGTGTACTCCGCCGGATTTCAGGCGTCTCGTCTGTCTCTCAGACAGTGCGAATTCCTCCCCGCCATGTGTGCAATGTAGTTGTATACTGCCGGGAAATGGAATTTGACCGCATGGGGGTGGTGGAACCGAATCAGCAGCATTTGAGTAAGCTGGGGTTGGTTTCCACCAGTGCCTTAGTGCAAAGTTCAAGACGAACAGTAGTACCAGTCAGTAATATGACTTTTCAGGATGTGTACCTGGAAAAGGGGACGACCTTTGGGGACGTAACATATGCTGACGTGGTAGGAAGGGCTGACTCACCAGAAGTGGAGTTAGCAGTAAAGAGGGCAGTGGAAATAGGAGCTTTGGATCCATCCGCTATGCCAGTGGTATTGCAAGACACTGGAGAGCAGGATAGGAAGGAAGGATATGGTTTGCCACTGCATCTTTTACCATTAGTGACAGATAGCCACTTGGAGACGGAGGAGGACAAACAGAGTCTAGCTCAGCTATTATGCGAGAATGCAGACTTGTTCTCCGCTCCAGGGGAGCAATTGGGTAGAACTGACCGAGTAACTCATCGGATAGACACCGGTTCTAGCCCACCATTGCGCTTGCCATACCGGCGCCTCCCGTTGTCTAAGAAACAGGCATTGGAGGATGAGGTGGACAAGATGTTAGGGGAAGGGATAATAAGGCCCTCAGATAGTCCATGGGCTAGTCCGGTGGTAATGGTTACCAAAAAGGATGGCACCTGTCGGTTCTGTATAGATTACAGGAGACTGAATGGGATTACGAGGAAGAATGCCTACCCCTTGCCACGCATTGACGAAAGTCTGGATTCCTTGGGAGGCAATCACTGGTTTAGTACCTTAGATCTCCAGTCAGGATACTGGCAGATTGGGATGCACCCAGAGGATAAGGAAAAGACAGCATTCACAACCCACCGGGGGTTGTTTGAGTTCAATGTAATGCCATTTGGCTTATGCAATGCTCCGGCTACTTTCGAGAATATGATGGAGACAATGCTAAGGGGATTGTTGTGGAAAAACTGTCTAGTTTATCTAGACGACATCATAGTTTTCGGGAAAACTCGGGAGGAGTGTCTATCAAATCTGAACAAGGTGATGGATCGATTGAGATCCTACAACCTTAGACTGAAAGCTAAGAAATGCAAGTTCTTCAGGCAATCAGTGGAATATCTGGGCCGAATAGTCAGTGGCACAGGTATTTCGGCGGATCCAGGGAAATTAGAGGCTGTAGCTAATTGGGCAACGCCAAAAGACCAGAAAGAAGTGAGGTCATTTTTGGGTTTCTGCTCGTACTACCGCGATTTCATTCCCGGATTTGCTGAGGTGTCAGCTCCATTACAGGCGCTGGTAGTAGGAAAAAGGAAGGGAATGTTGAAGCTACCACCGTTTATTTGGACGGAATTAGCTGGACAGGCTTTTCAGAAGCTGAAGGAGTTATTCACAGTAACTCCTGTGCTGAGCTATCCTACTGAGGGTGATCAGTTCATCCTGGACACCGACGCTAGCAACGATAGCATAGGCGCTGTCTTATCCCAAGTGCAGGAAGGTAGAGAAGTGCCCTTGGCATTTGCTAGCAACAGCTTGAGTAAAACTCAACGCAATTATTGCACCACCAAGAGAGAGTTGTTGGCCATAGTAGTTTACACAAAGAAATTCCGCCATTATTTGTATGGTGGGAATTTTATTCTACGAACAGACCATTCATCCTTGAGATGGCTCCTTAATTTCAAGGAAGCAGATGGGATGATGGGTAGATGGATCTCCGCGTTGTCTGAACTAGGGATAGAGAATACCCAGATTCAGCATCGGAGCGGAGTGAAGCACGTAAATGCGGATTGTTTGTCTAGGAGACCAATCCGAAGATGTGCAAGAATGGACTGTGAAGACTGTGGCATACATAACGCGTTGGTGGCTCCAATAATGAATTTTGATCCGGCCTGGGAAGAGAACTTGGTGTTTTGGTCGGCGGAGTCCATACTTGAAGCTCAGCAGGATGACGATGGTATCAATATGATACGGAATCTGATCCTGGAGAGAGCTGCTCGTCCCGTCAGACCTGCTCTGTCATTAGAATGTGTGGAAGTAAGGAACTTAGTGGGTCAATGGTCGCAGCTGGTAGTGCGAGACGGCCTATTGTGTAGATGGAAAACTCTTGAAGGCAAAGCCAGGAGGAGGCTACAGATAGTCTTGCCAGCTTCTCTGAGATGGGAAGTATTCGAGTTTTTCCATGGTCATCAGACTTCCGCTCATTTTGGCAGGAAACGGACTTTGGACAAACTCGCGAGGAGATATTACTGGCCTGGGATGTCTAAGGACGTAATACGTTGGTTGAGTGAATGCCCAACGTGTTGCCTGGTGAAGCCGGGCCCTGGGAAAGGTAAAACATCTCTCAGACAAGAACTGTTCGGAGTCAGATTTGCGAGGATAGCCATTGACATAATCACTGGCTTCCAGACAACTCCAAACTCCAACGTGTGCATGATGGTGGTACAAGACTACTATTCAAAGTACGTGAAGGTGATCCCAATGAAGGATCACACGGCATTAACTTGCGCACAAGCTTTGGTTGAGGAGTGGGTACTAACATTTGGCGCACCTCTCATGTTACATTCAGACCAGGGTAGGGAGTTTGAATCGCGTCTCTTTCAGGGGATGCTGGAAGAATTAGCCATAGTTAAGACACGCACTAATCCGTACCGACCGCAGTCGGATGGGATGGTTGAGAGATTCAACCGCACGTTGATTCAGGGGCTGACCACGCTGGTTAATTCTAATCAGGATGACTGGGATACGTTTTCCCAGTATGTGGCTCATGCATACAACGGTACGGTGCATGCTTCAACTGGCTGCACTCCTAACAGCCTGGTATTTGGATCTGAGATCATAATGCCTGCAGATTTGGTCTTTGGCAGTGTACTGAGGAGAAAGGATGTCCCATGCCGAGTGGCATTTGCGGAATCCCTGCGCAGAGAATTGCGGGAAGGCTATGCATTGGTGAGAGGCCATTTGAAGAAAGCGGCCATCCATCAGAAAGTAGGGTATGATACAGGCTTGAGAGAGAGGAAGTATGTAGTTGGACAAAAGGTGGTGAGATTGAAACCACCTGTACATGGAAAAATCTCGAAGGGTTGGGATGGGCCATTTGAAGTGACAAAAGTAATATCGGATGTTACTGTGTTATTGAAAAATGTGAAAGGCAAGATTGTTGCAGGCCATGTAGATCGCCTGAAGCCTTGGCTAGGTCGCCGGCCCGGCGATGAGAATGAGCCTTTGGTAGAAGTGCCAATGCCCCAACCCAGGTGGGTGCGTAAAACACAGGTTACAGCACCCCCGCCTACAAAGAAGACTAGAAAAGCAACGCCAGCTAGAAAAGTCGATGGTAGGAAGAAGAAGAAGAAGTTAGTTACTGAAAAGGAAACTAGAGAGGTTCCTACAGTAATTAAGAAGAAGAAACCCCAAGGACCCATACGTAGAAGTGCTCGTATAGCGGGTCGAGGTGCTGTTACGTGAGAGCGGCGGGGCTGGGTTTGTTTGTTGTGGTTACCCGAAATAGTTCGGGTCTCCAAGGACTTACCCGGTAAACCCCGGAAAGTTGCGTAACTGGTGCTGATTGTCAAAAACACAACGAGAAATACCGGATTTTATTCTTTAGTCTTTGTGACAGGAATAATGGTGAAATTGACCAGTAGATGGCATTGGGGTACCCAACGTTCTGCTTTACTAAAGTTAGTTTTGAATGTTTACATGCTATGGTCTGTGAGTTGGTTTCCCATTTAGTACTTGTCGTGATGGTTTCGGATTAGAATCCAATCAAACCTAGTCAGTAATTTTTCTAAGGATAATATGAGGATCCTAATACGAAATATTATGTGGAAAGTACGGGTGTAAAACTCGTTACAACAACATGAGAAAAGGGACTCATACGTATTCCGAATTTGTTCGGACAACCAAAGAAATTTACTTTGACACGTATTTTTTTATAATGTTTGTTTAAAACAGCGTTCTGAAAGTTCATAAGCTACAAATGAGACAGCCGTGACGAACTGAAGAATTGCTATTACTTGAAATGATGTGCAAAAATACAATCCGAGAAAACCCGGCGAAGATTGCAACTACTACGCAGTTAACTCCGCCACCCGGTTTTCTTCGGATAATATCGGATAACTTCTTCGGGAAGGGCTATCCGGTACCCGTGATCCTTTGCGCTTGGGTGCGCACGCATGCTGGTTTGGCGCGGAAAGCGTCAGTCCTGCACATACCGTTGGAGAGGGTGGATGCGAAGGCACCTCTCTCCGCGTATGTAACACCGGTTAGAACATCTACATGTGAGGGAGAGAGGAGACACTAAAGTGAGGTAGTACAGGAGGACACATTTGTAACAATTTTCCTGATTTTACTACTCATTTAAGCTCATTTTAAGAGTGGGCTCCTCTGGGCCGCCCTCTGTGTAGTTATCATGGCGGATAACTATCCGTCGGGAGACTCCCATAGAAGGAGTCACTCGACGGAAGTTTCCCCTCTGTCGCAGGAACAGAGAGAGTTGTTAGCTTTGGGGGACCTGGAGTCAACAGCTCCGGTCGAGTATGATCTTCCAAAACGATTTCGGGAGGCAGATTTACCTAAATTTGTGTATCATCCACCAGCTAAGATGAAGAATAGGGGTGTGAAACGCCGAAATCACAGTAATATCTCTGAGATAAGGAAAGCTGAAAAGGTTAAAACCACACAGTATCTCCTAGCTCGGGGAGAACATGTTAAGAAACTGGTAGATATGGGTTTATCAGTGGCGCAAGCTAGGGGGTTCGTGTCAGGGCCGGGGTTAAAAGGACTCGAGGCCGGGGGATTTCCCTTGTTCCAGGTTGGGAATATTGCGTCACCACCTACTTCGGGAGTGGCCCGGACTGACCCGAATATGCCCGGGATACCGGTGTACCCGGTCAGTGACGTGCCAGTGGGTGCTCCGTGGGGTGCTATGTCGTATGACCGTGCGGATGGTTTACATCCGGTGCATGGTAACTTTGTACCCGATTGGGATGCCCCTGCACAGTCAACTCCGGAACGTATTCCAATTATGGCAGTAATGCAGTTAGCAGCGAAATTTGAGAAATTTAAGCCGGATGCAGTGATTCCCGGGAGTAAGATATGCAGGGGGGCATACATCCAAGAGTTGGACAAATTCAACGAGAAGAAATGTACTAAACTATTCAGACCTCCTTCCGATAATTCTAAGTCCAGACCCTATACAGGAGAGGTTACTGGGGAGATAGGGAGCCGAGCTAGGCTACCATCCTACGAAGATACAGAGAGGGATATGGAGTTCTGGTTAGAGCATGCTAGTTCAGGGGCACATCAAGCTTACAAGTTCTGGGATGAGGTTATAAAGCAAAGTATGGGGACATACAGGGCTGCCGACCTCTCCAACGAAGATAGAGACCGGTTGAAATGGGCGTGGATGACATTTGTCCCGCCAGGTATGCCTACTTATAAACCTGGTAGAGGTTGGAGAATAGGTTCGGGGCAATGCCCATTCAATGAGTGTATGGATAGAAATCCAATAGCTGAGTATCTGGACCTGTACCAGTTCGCACGACATCTAGTGGAGTTCCACGCGCACTCCAAAATGATGTGGCAGTGCCGGGCCAGGCCTAATCGCTCAAGTAAATGTATGAAAGATGGTGAACCTTTCAGCACATCTAGAAAGGGTTGTATGGTAAGGCATTTAGTGGATGTACACCATATGAAGGCTGAAACTGCCATGTCCAATCTAGATATTCTCGAGAATAGTCCGGAGGCCTTAGGACTCACGGACAGAGAAAAGTGTGTGAGGGTACCACAGGGGTTGGCATACACCTTAGTGTTTAACCATAACCCGAGAAGGTTGTGGTTGAATCGAAAGGCGTGGCCATACTACCTTCAGGACTTTCCAGAGAAAGCCTCTGATTATCGTAGTAAAATGGAATTGGCCACTCCGCCTAAAGGTAAAATGCTGTCTGAAGGTAAAACTGTGGACCATGGAGTGTACACTCCTGTCTCGGTTACCTTAGGAGAGATGCGGACCACAGGTTCAGAGGAGTCCTCAGCTTCTGCTGGGTTGGACTCATCACCTGACGGCCGATCTACCCCAACCAAAAGACGTGCTCCGGGGTCTTCCTGTGGGTTTAGTAGGAACACTACTGAATCCAACAAGGAGGGCTCTGGCGGAACTTTACCGAGGGTTGCTGTTAGCCCAAGGCTAGCCTTAGAAGAGAAAATGGTAAATGACCTGTTGGCTTCTCCTGTAGAGGAGGAGGACGACTGTGTATTTGTGGGAGAGGAGGTAATACCTCCTACCACAATCTCTGAAGCTAGAGGGAACCCGGGAGTGTCAAGGAGGATATTAAAGACAGAAAATACTTCTACTGATAGTCAAGGGTATGTAACAGGGAAGATAGAGTCAGTAAGTGGGAAAGAGGATTCCAAATCTAAAATGATCTATAGAACGATTGATTTCCAATCTGAGGGAGATGATTGGGTGGATCAAAAATTCACCCCACCCGCAGGCAGGGTTCAATCGAGTAAAATAGAGATGAGGAAGGAACAGGAGATTGGTCGTAGACTATCCTCCGTTCCATCACCATCTACCTGTATGGGGGCTCTCTCACTAAACTCTCCATCATCTGGAGTGGGTGAGGAAGATATCTCTTTGGAGTCGGTCCCTCTGCCCAAGCTGACTGGTGATATTGATCACCCTGAGAATGTAAGTATCAGGAATCTTCTGAAAGAACAGTATGTCACTGGACTGAAAAGTTCATTTGACACACTGGATCTCGCTTGTCAACTAGCTCTGCAAGGAGCTAGGGCTCAAGCTGAGCAATTGGTAAAAGAAAGTCGTTTGGCCGAATTAGAGAAAGTGGAGACTGCTAAAGCAGAACTCCTATCTAAAATGTCCAAAATGACTGAGGAGAATGAAGCCCTCAAAAGACAGTTGGGACAACGAGATGACATGGTAGCAACCTCTAGCAGAATAGTAGATGATTTGAGATTGAACATTGAAAAATCTCGTATGGAAAGTCAATTTTTAATTGATGATCTCAAAGTCAAGTTGGATCGCAGTAAGGATATGGTCAGTTCTGCTGAACATAAGCTAACTGCTGCCAGGACTGAAATAAGTCTAAAAACCATAGTTATTCGGAAGTTGGAACACGAAATTGGTGGTCTAACAGAAGAATTTTCTAGCTATAAAAAGGAAGCTCAGCAGAACGATGACTTCTATGAGGAGTTGGCTGAGTTCTTTGAGGATTGCTATGAGATACCATTGTCAAGTTGGTACGACGAGAGTGTGTACAGGGTTGAACGGGGTTCCGCCCCTCTTCCCTTAGGATTTGACGGTGATGCATACGCACAAAGGTTGAGAGCCGACTCCAGGGCTAGTAATACCCCTAGGAGTCCTCCACCTCCATCTACAGAAGATGAGACGCACCTGGCCGACTGCAGTTACGTGGCTGCCACCTCCATGGCCTGTGGGTCATCGGAGTTGGTTCCTGTGACGTCTGTTCCTAAGACGTCCGTGGCTGTGACGTCTGTTCCGGTGTCACCTGTTCCTGTAACGTCCGTTGCTGTGGCGTCTGTTCCGGTGTCACCCGTTCCTGTGACGTCTGTGGCTGTGACGTCTGTCCCTGTGTCACCAGTCTCGGTGACACCTGTTGCTGTGACGTCTACCTCTGTGTCGTCTGATGCTAAGACGATGCAGTATACTACCATGGGGGTGGACACAACCGTGTCTTCCTTTGAGACTATGGATGCTCCAGCCGGGGTGTCCACTCTAGCGAGGATGGTGGTGAATGAACTGCAGACAGAGTCACATAACTCGACTCCTGTCTCAACACCAATACTCGACACCACCTCTTGTCAGTCACCGTACCAGATAACGGAAAGTGAGACTAGAGAGGCGGTTCAGATACTGATGGAGCTGAACGATGCAATTGCAGAGGCTGACTTACGTCTGTCTATCCGTGATGCTGAGGCGCTTATGGCTCCTGAAAACGAACTCGAACAATCCATGATGGTGGATCCTCCAATGGACCTACCTGTGACGACTGGTTCTATGTCTGGGAACCATCGTCCATCTACCCTGGACATTCCTGTATCCATGGCGAGTGTAGCTATGGGTGCTCAAATGCATGGTCCTAACCCTGACGCTTCGCAGCTAGGGTTTGGGATGGACATATCCATTGAGATGAGTGACAATCGACCTAGTGAATGTATGTCTCCAGTGTCCAGAAACGAAGAACTTTTGCTGGGTGGCGAGTCATAAAAACATTCCCAGTTGCAGCATATATGGAACCTCTACCATGTGTCGTCATCAAGGTTGAACTTTTGCAGTAGTGGGGTTGTTAGTACACCACGGATCATATGATGCTTTATACCATAGACTATAAGTCACAAGATGACTAGATAGATATATATATATATATTTATAAAAGACTGAGATGACAAGAACAGTGGATCATTATCACCTATTTATGAAAAGACTTTGATATGATCTAGGTTTGCAGTTATCGCTATATATGAAACTGTTAAAACCATCACCAAAGAGTGTTCTATATTTTTTTGCCATAAGACAGTATTTGTGAAACGGGTTCTGTTTGAGTTGATGACATGTGCTATAGGTATGATTATTGTATGCCGATTGTGATACTCTGATTTAACCGTCCAATAAGTAAAGGTATGAGGGACTGGATCCTGATGATACCTACTGAGATGAAAAGTTGCTTGACTACATTCGTACTGTGTGTAGATCTGTGGTAATAACATATCAATGAACCTGAAAAACGCAAAATTTATTCAGGTACTGAGAGTGGAAATTGCGTAAGTTGTTATGGAGATCTGTAGGCTCCCGTTGATTACTTTCAGAAGGAAGGTATCGAGTGAGGAGCCGGGTCATTCTATTTTTCAGCTTGCTGCGTTTTTGATCTTTGAACTAAGTGTGGAGACTGATTCTCCCTGAATCGTTGAAATATGTTACGCCAACACTAGATCTGATTGCTTACAGTATTCCTATATGGAGAATGTCACTTGTGTTATTGTGTGAAGACACCCATGTGACCATGGTGCATAAGGTTTTGGAGACCTTGATTGGATTGAAAACTGCATTTACCGGATCTACGCTATATGTTCATTTATTCCAAAAATATTGATCTTTCAAACCTTACTCTGGCACGTAAAGCGAGTGAGTCTATTCAAATAGACGGGTTGGGTCAAGGTTTACTATAAAGTCGACACTTGCCACCTTTTTTGTTTCCAATATGTCTTGTACTAAAACTTGGTAACTTTTAAGGAGAAGTGCTCATATTTGATCTGTATGTATACGATACCTGTTGTAACAAATCGTTTTCGATGAGACATGGTTAGTATGCGATAAATATGTCTTGAAGGTTTTATATATTTTTTTATGATATATAGTCAAGTTTGTTTTATAGGGCTTGACTGGCTGTGTGGAGTTTATCCTCTTAGTCCCATAAATCATGACTGTTATTGAAGGATTATACTCGATTATTGTGTAACTGGATCCTGATGGTTGATATGATTGACGTTAATATCAAAAAGGATGAATACATATCTATGATACCCAAGAAATATATTAGTGGTTCTAGTAGAAAGAGTTACGCTTGCCTCCACTATGTATATGTTTGGAGACAATATATTTGTTTTTTTGGGTTGTTTGGAGATAAAATTTGTCATTTGTATTAAGGTAGTATAATAATACTGCACTTAGTGCTGCTATTTAGACGCTGTGATATTGTCTGAAGGGGGGTAGTGTAGTGGGTCGCCGCTGTACTATTTCTAGGGAACCAGTTGGAGTTATATTTGGTATATGTGTTGTGTATCCAGGCCGCACTCCTGTCTACTGCCGAGTATAAGGTTATATAAGCCCACCTGAGGAATGGTGGAGCGCGGCCTGGTTATGTGCATTGAGCCGTGACCGCCACGTGTCACCCGACATATCTCGGGTACAGTGTCGGCTCGGATGCACCGGCGCGTGGTTACCCGGAGTTCCTCGGGAACTCAAGTGTTTACGAGTAATGGAGAGAATTACATAACGACCAGTACATAAGATCTGGAGTTCTGCTAATCGAGGACCCAGTCTTGCTGCGCACTTCGGCCAGCTTGGCTGCTCCACAACAGAGCTTCCCCGAACTCTGTTGTACCTTTTAGGCCTAGTCCTGTCGCTGCTTCCACCTTGGTCACCCTGCGTCTTTCTCTGTTCTACCCTCTGGGGGAACTAGAGGAGATAGACGCACTGGTGTACAACTCTGGGTACAGAACTCCCTACGGGGGAGTCTGTCCCAAGAGGAGTTAACCAAGATGGAAGAGAGCATTGGAACTCGGGAACTATGTACTAGACCGTGAGCGTATACCTCCTGTATGTTCATATGACCACTGGTGTTCAGAAGCCTATTTGATTATTGCTATCCGTCTGTATGATTACGAGCCGTATGTCAGAATGAATAAAGTGTAATTTCTGAACAACCTATTTTCGAATCTGGAGTTTTTCATAGCAGATGTCTATCTTAGAATAGCCAACAGCTACAGTATTTTATATAATTATTAACTATTATTGTCCACTAAAAATACGTTATATTTATGACCAAATCAGGATAGATACATAGGTTTACACAGTATGTTGAGAAACATATATCAGCTTTAGAAACCCTACTAAAATCTTTTAGTTCAGAAAAGCCCAACATGTGACTGGACATTCAGTCCTGCTACACTTGTAAATCTGCTGGACTGGTGGCATTTTAGGTGGACATTGCCACTCTTCTGCATCTTTTCGCATATAGGCAAAGAAAGATATGGAGACCAAAAGAAACAGGGAGAGAAAGAGAGAAAGCAAGAAACCCATCTGGGAAGAGGGTGGAGAACAGGGATATACATATAGATATAAAACCCCTACCTAGTGCGCTCTTATCGGCATGTTCTGGCGGTAACCAGAACACGAGCAGGGTAAGAAAGGCCAGGAATATGGCCGGCATGGTGAGAATGTAGGTAGAGAAGTTGAGCTTCCTTCGCAGGAACAAGGTAAAGCTGAGGATGGCATAACTGTCGGGCTGGCCGGGCGGCATGACCAGACGCTCGGCTGTGATGTTGTATATGTCCCACTCACTCACATCCTTGTACACTGACTTAAACGTGCTCAGGTCGATGCCAGCAGGAAAGGCCAGCTCAAGGTCCAACTGGTGAAATGATACATAGAATACATTTATTAAATGATGAAATGTCTTGGAAATTGTCCTCTACTTTTTTTTGAATTGCTTTATTTGACATCCACATGGTAATATACAAGTCAATTTGATGTCAATTCGCACAATTATTTGTCTTAAAGTCCAATAATTACTGTTATTGTATGCAGTTTGAGTGTATATTGAGTGTATATCCCCTTTCTATTACATCATAACAATTCTTAGGGTTGACCTCATGTTAACCAATTGCGGCTTCAAAACTGAAACACAACTGTCTGCAGTTCAAACACAGCCATATCTGGTAGCAAACGTGAAGTACTGATCTGTGGCAGGGGAGAATGATGAAGGACCTCCCGATCCCGATCTGAAAGTGAGATGCTGCCCTTGTGTGGGGGTCTTGGAGAGTCCATATCCTGAAGCTGTTATTGATAATATGCTCTATAATAACTTTTATTTCCTACTTTTCTATGGTGTGTAAATAATCGTGCATGTAATGCAAGAAAATCAAACGCCTACCAGTAATAAATACAAACATAACTAATTAGTTTTGCAAGTTGTGTTTTCTTGTTGAGTATTTTAATAGAGTAAAATGATGAAGAGTACATAACACAACATGACTGGGGTGGTTTATAGATCGGTAGAAAAATGAGCCTCTGTGTATTATGTAGCTCCATGTTAAGGTCAAATCCCATAAATGCGCGAGAGGGTCAGAAAATGTTGCTAATTGTTAGAATAGCCGATTTTGGAGCCTATATTGGCTAAAACAGGCCCAAATAGTTGTTGCCTATATCTTGTGAATTGGGAAATCACAAGGATCAAAAAAGTTAGATATTTTCCCCCAGAAGGCCTAGAAAATGTTTATCGGAATATGTCAAGGTTTTTTGCTAAATCACAATGGCTGTATCACTGATTAATATTTACCCAAATCCCACATGCTCCATATAATAAGGGGTTTTGCCCTGTGATTTATAGTGCTTAGCTATACTGGCAGAATCTATATATATAAATTGTTACGGCCAGGGGTGCCTTATTCAAATATCAAAGTCCCTTCTGTTGTGATTTTAAACCTGTACACCATGTCCAACATGGGCCAAATCACAACACTTCTCCTGTCCAAATCGGCTATAGTGGGATTTGCAGGATCCCATGTATCCAGTAGAAGTGTTGTGATTTACAAAATCGGCAGCAGCTCCCTGCTGACAGAAGGCTAATTCGCAACACTTTCCCACCCATTTTTCATGTTGTGGGATTTGGCTATTAGGGAGGTTGGCAGACCTCTGCACTATTTGCAACGATAACTGTACAAAACTCCGAATTTACATTTAACCTATCCCCGGTCTAAGAACCATTTAGGGTAGGAGGAGGGGTGTCACATAGAAACATAAATCGTGTACCAAAATAGCGAGAGCCCACACCCCTAGAGGGATGTCAAAGTGATGCTCCGGGACATTTCGTCGATAAGGAACACACTGAGTATAAAACTGGAAGGTAAGGGCACCATATATCAAGGAGTATTGACCCTGCCATCTAAAGGTCAAATCCCACAACATGAGAGAGGGTCAGAAAATGTCGTGAATTGGTCTTATTGCTGATTTTGGACCCTATATTGGCTAAGACAGGCCAAAAGTGTTGCCTTTGTCTTGTGATTTGAGAAATCACAAGGATCAATGGGTTATATATTTTCCCCGAGAAGGCCTAGAAAATGTTGCTTATTGGAATATGTCAAGGTTTCTTGCTACATGGCAATGGTCGTATCACTGATTAATCATTACCCAAATCCCACATGCTCCATATATTTAAGGGTTTTGCTCTGCAATTTATAGTGTTTAGCTATGTATCTATATATAAATTGTTAGATCCAGAGGGGCCAATAGTATAATTGCATCAGCTTCCCTTACTGTTTGAATATCAAAGTCCTTTCTGTTGTGAATTCATTCCCTACATGACCAAAATCACAACACTCTCCCTGTCCAAATCATACCAATACAGCCCAATAAACAACACTTTGCATGTCTAGATTTGCCACAGTGGGATTTAGGGCGGCCCAGTTCCGCAGTAGAAGTGTTGAGATTTGCAATATCTGTTCCCCCTTGTGGTTATCTCAATATGCAACACTTTTAGGACCATTTTTCGCGTTGTGGGATTTGACCTTAAACTTAGTTCATTTTGATTAATGGCCCACAGCTAAGTGTGGTACGTACGCCTAAGTGTGCATATGTGAGTGGGCGGGGGTTGACATTAAGATGTCACTGGAGGGCCTTCAGGTCCAATACACTGATATTCCTAGGCTCCCTTAACGCCCAACCTCTCAGTCACTAGTGCCTAACCTAGTTAGTCATTTTTTTCGGCTCCCTATACCACCAACCTAGGTCAGTTATTATTGTCAGGTTGGTCAGTACTGACCAATCCACCTTAGTCTTTTTATTTCCAGGGGGAGCCACTGAGTGGTCATTAGGCCTACAGGTGGCCCCAACTAGTGGTATACAAATACAACACACCAATTATGAAACTAGGTTAGCCACTTCTGACTGACCCCTCAGTCATATTTGAATATAACTTTACCATTATGACTAACACTCATTTGACCAACCTAGGATAGTCTGAACTGACTAACCCTTTCAATCTATGGATTTTCAGTGTATGTAACATGTCCAACCATGACACAATTAAAGTTAAGTTCCCAGGAGGAATGATGAAATATTCAAATGGACCATCTACAGTATTGAGCTCCCCCTAAGTGTTGCCCAGCTACAGAGGCAAAATAGGATCAGCTATCTTGACTCTCTGCTGGGTGACATTAAATGCCACCGAAGGGCCCTCAGGCCCCATATGTAACATGTCCAACCATGGCATGATGAAGTTAATTGTCATCTAGGCTCCTGGGTGTAGGGATGTCTGCCAAAGGGCTTCAATCATGTATGCAAAGTCACCAAGGGGAGAAATGTACCCAACCCAATCTTACTCAAATATAAACATGGATCCCTTTGCTCCACTACTGCATTATTCAAAAAGAGTTGTTAAACCTTTTTCCTATTGTGTTGGGTCAGAGAATGTTGGACCACCTCCACTTGTTAAATAATGTCCACTCCCTAAATGACCTGATAACAGATGGCAGCTGCTGATATCAACCAGAGTGGGCTGTGTGGAGCCACATCGGCATCAATAACCCTTTAAGAGCAGCATGGTGTTTTAATGCATTTTACCCTTTTTGGTGTTATCATGCATGAAATCATCCAACTTGCTTGAATGAAAATTGCTAGTTAGGTTGATACACTACCTTAGGGTGGATGCAATGCACCAGACAGCGCCAGTGAGTTGTTTGCTGGAAATGCCCTGGTCCATTATTGGCAAGGATATACACAACCACTAATGAATCATGCAGTGCTTAAAGGGTTAACATTGTGTACCTGGTTGGTAATGGAGGTGACATGGGGTAATAGTTGTGTCACTTCAACTCACCAGGTGTCATCTGTAGGCACAGGTATACAGCGGTTCCCATGTTATACATATAACGCCAGGCTTATGTGTCACTGTCAATCTATCTAGCCCTTTAAGGGCTACATAATGATTTGATGTGCTCTGTCCTTTGTCATCATGGTGCATGGATTCATGCACTCCTGGAGAGTCTGTATTCTCCAGGGCTGCATAGATGCATGATGCTGATCTTTTGGAAATATACCAACTGCATAGAGTCGGGATGCATCTTACATGCAGCCCTTGAAAACATACTCCTTAGGGCTGCATCCATGCATTATGACGACACTTTATGAGTGTACCATATCCATAGGGTTGAGATTATGCTTGAATGCAGCACTGGTTTCTCTTTCATTATGAATGCAAAGCAATTGGACATGGGGTTCATTTACCTGACTCTTTGAGACAACCATGTGGTTAGCTTGTGGGTTGACCATGGAATGTGCCGGTTGGGCCCTGTTTCCAACCACTTAAAATCCCAAAACATGCGAGTGTTCAATATACATTGGCAGGCTGTTTACGGTGGGTGCCTCTGCCGATAGAGACCTGTGACAGGTGTTTCGGGTATGATTAGATACAGGTCACAGGCCTTTCTACAGTGTAGAAGAAGACACTGCTATAGACTATAGAGAAAGGCGTGGTCTTAGGTTTTAATGGTGTGAGATGAGGCAGTTCAACGCTTGATGCGTGGTTTTAGGTTTAGGATATCTATATGTGTGTGATGTGTAGAATAATCTTGAATGGTGAACAAGATTATAGGAAGAAGGGGCAGAGCTTATGTTACTTGGAAGGGGTAGAAAGTTTGATATAGCTATTGTGTAATGCGATGGCGAATATGGCTGCCAGACTTATCTCACAATAATTTCTTACTGTATAGTATTTGGTTTGAATCTGGGTTTCGCACTATGATAACCTGGTTCTCATTTCTTCTAAGTCTTGGATTAATCTACTGCCCTAGTATTGACTGTAGAGAAAGACCACAAGACAGAAAAAAAGATGCAAATACAAATGCAAGAAATTCAGGTTTATTTTACCATAAAAACCAAGGATATTCATATATTCAAAGTTAACACTGGTAGCAACTTTAGGCTGTGGGTTAGGAGTGGTCAGCCTTACTTGATTAAGACTGCATTCCCCCTTGATGAGAAGGACTGTACATTCCCCGCAGCCTTTATTAGCCCATCATTAGCACCTCCCACCCAAAAGGAATACTCCACAGACAATTAACCCTTTAAGGGCTGCATATTGAAGTCACGGAGCTTAATGAATACCAAGATATGAGTGATTTCCTGACACATTTCTTTCAATTTCTTATATTTATGATTATTTTTGAGTAATAATTCAACTTTTATTCACCAGATGTTGTTTCTGTTTACCGCAAATTTTCCTTGGTTGTCTCGTCTCTCATATCTATCCCGAGAGATAATATTAGTTTTGTCTTTTAACGTCTAGTACATACCAGTGAGATGAGACGATCATACATAAATTGGTGAATAAAGTCAATGACTGTACGTGTCAGTAAACTGTTGCTTGGTACAACCATCATATAAAGTAGCTTACATTGAACGAAAAGTAATGAAATAACGGTAACTTGTGAGAAACATGTGCGGCAATATATGAAAACAATTAAGTCTCGTAGAATATGATCCCCCCTTTAAGAAAAAAATACATTAAAATACTCCTGAGGACATTATTTCTCTACTAATTTTGGTATATTTCATCATACATTTTTTTGCCAGGCTTTTAAATTCTTCATGTGAGACGAGATTTCTGGTATCTATATCTAAAGAGTTCCATGCCCTCGCACATACAACCAGCGGGCAGTACTCATAAGCCCTACACATGGGTGTAGCATAATGTAAGATGGGTGCAGTCGTCTGCCTTGTTACTCTTTCTTCTTTTTTTACAAAAATATCTTTAGACGACCTCTTATGTCCGTACAGTTTGGCATGATACAATCTCCTGTTTGACAGAGTAGGTAAGTTGGCCTTAGCATGGATTAGCTCGGTGGGTGTTAAAATATTTAGAGAAAGACTAGTTTTTATACACTTGTTTTGGACCCTTTGGAGCTGCTCAAGAAGGTCAACGCTACTACCGGTATACAGTATATCACAATAATCTATCACAGGAATCACATGTGATTTATAGACATGTAGAAGCGCCTTTTCTGCCATAAAGTCCCTTACTTTGTACATCAAAATAGATTTAAATCTCAAGTTCTTGATTAAATTTCTAACATGAATGTTAAAGCTGAGTTCCTCGTCTAAAATGACACCTAAATATTTATACGAAATTACAGATTTCAATTGAACGTTATTCATCATGACCTTGGGCTTCTGAAGTTTGTTCAGTTTTTTTTCTGGAGGCAAAAGTCATAACCTTAGTCTTTGACTCATTAATCGTTAACTTATTAATTTTGGTCCATTTGACAAAAGAATCTAGGGCTACCTCAAGCCTTGTTACTAGGGTATCCAAGGACTTACCGGTAACTTACAAAACAGATTCATCGGCATATAAAATAGTTTTATGTGAATCGTCTGGTAAAATACAGTCATTTATATATAAAAGGAAAAATAAGGGGCCAAGGATGGACCCTTGTGGAACGCCCCACGTTAATGGTAATTGGGTAGATTTGATATTATTAGCTACTGTACACTGTTTCCTATTTTCTAGATAATTTTCTACGAGTTTTAAATTTTTGTTTCTAACCCCATAATTTTCTATTTAAAAAAAATTAAAATGGAATAATTAACGGAATCAAAAGCCTTCTTGATGTCGATGAAGGGTGCGAGGCTAATATTACCCTCATTTCTATTTACTGATATGTCATCTACAAAATTTGATATTGAGTCTAAAGTTGATTTGCCTTTCTGATACCCTCCCTGATTTTCGGTCAAAATTTGGTTAGTTTCAAGGTGGGTAGACATTGATGTGTTGATTAGTCGTTCAAGGATCTTTCCTGGTGCTGGCAGGACACTAATGGGCCTGTAATTAGACACATTAGTTAAGTCTCCACCTTTGGGTAGGGGTGTGACTGTCGCTACTTTCCATGAATCAGGAAAAATGTCTTTCTCTACACAGAGCTTAATTATTTTAATAAATCGTGTGGGGTTGTACAACACAGCTTCTTTAAATATAGATGAATTATTATGTTGACTTTTCTTGAAATTTTGAATAAAGTTAATGAAGAACCCCATATAGTTCTGGCGAGTTACTCATCAGGGCTACATTAATGTATTATGACAATAAAGCAAATAATGTACATGTAGTACTATGCGGGTTTTAAAGGTAAAAGCACCCTGTGGACCTTAGTCTTAATGAAGCCTGTCTGCAATGTAACTCAAAGACTGGACTTGTTTTTCACCTGTTTTAGGTTATTCGGCCTCCTCCCTTTAAGGCAGTTGTCCCGTAGTCTTGATAGCAAAACGTACGAGCCTGGTATCAAGAGGGACGGAGTTGATATCGATATAACCACATATATGTTCTTCTGAAAAGTTTGATGACGTCATATGCAGTTGCTTACTTTGACAGGATGGAAAAAATGTTGTCAGTTGTGAACCATAAATAATCTCAGTTGATTTTAGTTGAAAAAACACATAAGAAACGTGTTCGTGTCGAATGACAAGTGCAAGTTCTGTAATGTCCAACTGAATGTCGCCTGTCAAGAAAACAGGTAATGAAAAAAGGTATAACATGGCAAATGCACACCAGTGGTTATAATGAAATAGACTGTCCGTTAAAATAATCTTATCTATAGAAAACTATTATTAATCTCGTTTTTTAATTAGAAACCATCTTCATGGACAAATGATACAAAGACCAAAATAGTCAAGATTGAAATAATGATGCACATTTTTTGGAACATTTTAATGACGAGTGGCTTGCAAGCGTGTAATTATGACAGGGCAACAATTTGTGTCAGTTTCCGATTAAAAAGACCCTTGAAATGTCAATGCATCGATCAAATTACCTTTAAATGCCCGGGACAATAAGGGGAGGGAATACGAGGCCGCTCTGTATTAGAAGTTAAAGTCACCGATTTTTACCCAACACCCAGACATAAGTGACTTCTGATACATTTCTTTCAATTTCTTACATTATGATCAAATTGATTTTTCTTACATGGGGAATACAATTAATCAAGAATTTGGGGAATACGGATGCATGGCACAAAAGTGCATAGTCATTCAAAGTCACACACAACGGGATACTTATATGAATGCAAAGTCTTCATTCAGAGCCCTGAAAGTTCATTCAATGGCATGTTTTGTGCAGTGTGGAAATCGATCAGTGCAAATCGATATGGCTTCATGAGGATTTCTTAGGATCAACATTGAATATGAAGACCCCCCCTCCCTCCCCCATCAAGGGCCCCAAAGACAGGAACACCCCAGACATATGAGTAAAATAATATAAAAATAGAGTATTTAATTATACAAACAATATATGATACATCAATAATACTCACCTCTAGGGCAGTGTGAGTCCACGATCCAAACCACATGTGACACGTCTGATTGTCAAACGGGAAGTGACGTACGTCAATGGCACAGGAGCTCTTGAACACCTTGTGTGGGTACCACATGACGGTGCCGTCATGACGTACCACCGCCATCACCTTCCGCTGAGCTTCTTCCGTGTTAGCACTGCAAGGGAAAAATGGCGTAGTTTTGATATGATTTATGATTTAAAAATCTATATTTCAAGATAATCAGCACAATTGTAACATTGCCAACATCTCCCATTGAGCTTCCTTGTTGTTAGCACCCCTGAAATAACAACAAAATGTTGAAGGGTTATTTTACCCTTTTTCTTCTTCCAATTTAACTCATGATATTTGTGAAGATTATTACCAAGATATGCAACAAGGCTTTGGTGTACTAGTCTTATTTTTATCACAGCCATCACCTCCCACTGTGCTGCCTCTGTCTGAGGACTACAAAAAACGTTAACGTTATTTTTATTTATCAAAATAACGTTTTAAAACTTTATTTAATGTTATACCATAGTAAGGAGCCTTAGAGCAACGTTATATAACGTTATAAAATGCTGTATAACGTATTTTGTTTACTGGGTAAAAGCAACAACATTGCTGAAGTTCTGAGAAAGCGTTTCTTTTCATGACGCAGAATTGAGAAAGTATACGATTGGATACATCGAAGTAAGGGCCTAACAGTGTTCTAAGGTCCCCTTTGTCTTCTTGATGATTGGATGTAGCACTGTAGAGTTACTGGCTGGGACTGCATGTATGCTTAGTGTAGGTAGGTCAACGGATTATCAGAAAATTGTCAGCTTTCATCACACATCATCCAGTATAATAAATGGGATCAACTATAGTCCAGAACCACAAACATTGTGCAGCCATCATTTCTGGGCGATTTTCTATGATTTTCTGTATAAATATCTTGGCAGAGTGCACCTGTAACTTCTGCTACTCGATACCTCCGCTGCAGTGTACCACTACTCTGGCTATTTAACTGCACCGGCCCTACTGCATGCCCTACGAATCGTGCTCTGATTTTAAGGATATTTCCTTTATTGACAAGCTGTTTTCATGAATTGATTCCCTGAGACCTTCAATAAAACTATCCTTTGTTTAATCATATGAAAATATCATATTTCATATGGAAATACTAATGAACAGGGGCTCAACATGATTTAGTGGCACCTTTCAGGAGAAGCCCTATCGCCAATTTTAGCCAGAATATTTTCACACCAAACTAAAATAATTTCACTCAGGATGCTCTATTCTAACTCATGTTTTTTTAATGTTTTTTTTTATAGATATTAGCCAAATTAATTTATCACTATCAAAAATGATGTATTCCAATCCTGTATGATTCGCCCAGCAAATAATGTCACATGAACATGAATTCTATATACATGGAAACTTGCAGTTAGGTGTATCCACATATAACATATATCAGCTATTCAAAATAAAATATCATGTGAATATTCCCCTTTTCGATGAAGGTAGCGCTAGTAATTCTCCAGGAGAATCCGTTCCAATCTACCTGCTGGCACTACAATTGTATTTCTTTCCCAATTTATATCTCAACATCCATCAACCCAATTGCTACAAATGGTTCAAAGTGAGAAAGACATAGCCTTACTCTTTCTCCTGATATGCCGGTTGATATCATAAGTTGTTTTCATCGATGAGCAATCTATTATTTCATTTGGGCTGTTTAGCACTGTGACACATACAGACCCTGCACCGTGGCCCCGCATTGCGCTACCTACTTAGTGACGACAAGGGACATGATACATTAAAGCAGGTATATCACCAAAAAGGACTTCCCATTAGCAGTCCATTTAAACTAGACTAAGGCAAGGGTGGACTCTCTGTATCCAGGTGACCCACAAAAAAGTCCAGCTGACTCTCAAAAGAGAGCCATGTTGATGCATTCCTGATTCTGGTATGACTCTGCCTCGACTCTCTTTCTTTTCTCAGTGTGCTATACTTTCAGCGTGGGAGCCAACAGAGAAGATAATTAGTTTTAAAAGTAATTAAATGCCTGCAAAAGGGTTTAATCAATAACCCAACTGTAAACCCTGAGACCTTACCCATTCAGCTTGGGTTCTCTGGTTATAGATTAGGAAATAAGACCAAGTGACTAAATCAGTAGAGCAATCGAATATTTAGCCTGATTACCAACAGCTACACTTTCTGGTCCTATTGGAAGAATTGGAGTTCCTCAATATTGATGGAACAAATATGGATCTTACAACAGTTTTTATCAGTGCTTTATCAAGCCCCTTCTTCTTTTAATTAAAAAAGACAACGAAAACCAATACACACTAAATGGGAGCCCATATCTCCCTCACTGTTTCAGACAAATTTATGTGACCCCCTTAAATTTTATTCTCCACTCCATTGAGTGAGATATCAAAATTGGGTCAAAAACATCTCAATTGCACATACCATGTAACTAGCATATTAGGTACTTCTGTAGCGGTCGCCTCTATTAATATCCTTATTTAAGGAAGCTTGAGCCATCACACTATAACATACCAAGTTATGCCCTCCGTGTGAAAGGGAACTATGCAGTAGGCTGTGTCTCATGATATCGGGCCAATGTGAACGTCTTTGACCGGGTGCCATCTTTGGCCGGGGCCATATTTGACTGGCCACCATAAAAAAGAAGATTTAAGAAAAATGAATTTCTTCTTTGACATATTATGTCAGTGATAAAATAAAGAAAATGTTAATGGTAAAATATCTCCATATATAACTTTACCTGCCCTAAATAACTGTTTTTTGTCAGAAAGTCAAAGATGGCACCCACACAAATATGGCACCCAGTCAAAGACGTTCCCATTGGCCCGATCTCGTGAGGCACAGCCAGTAGCGGTCAGGTAGATGGTTGCAGTAGAATGCGCCCAATCTCCGGACGCAGCCAATCTCAGAAGTTGATTCCCCGCTAAGACAAGCAGGACTAAAGACAGGCTGCTTGTGTCGTAGTAGGTGGTGCTGTTTGTATTGCTGAGTTCATTAACCTTCAACAGGCAGCGGCAGAGGCACTGCATTAGCTGCTGCCACCACCTCCAATCCCAGCCATCTCAGAGTCTCAGAGTTATCTCTCCCCGGCCCTGTATCAGTAAAAGGCATTAACACCACCCTGCTCCACTGCCAGCCTCAGAGCCCTCCCCCGGGAGCACGTCTCCTTCTTCACAGGAGGCCAATGAACTGTCACTAGACCCCCACCCAGACTCCAGAACCAGGTAAGGGTCCTGGTGGTGGCAGTGGGAAGTGTGCAGTGGTAGATTAATTTTAGGATTGACATACCACAGTTAGTATAAGGTAGGCTAAACACATACCTTGAGTCAACCACCGTTAACATGAAATTACTGATTTATCATGAATCTGGTGGCTACAATTTAAAGTGTTAAAAAGATTGAACTTTCAACTACTCCTCTATGTGGAATGTCTACAATATATATATATATATATATATATATATATATATATATATATATATATATATATATATATATTTAGCCCTCACTGGTCCTACTATCTCTTGGCATGTATAGCTTATGATGCAGTTCAGCACCGAGTTTAGCCTTGATTGATCTACACATTCTATTTTAATAGAACATTTTCTTCTCTACCATTAGTTGTAGCATGCTAATATGTACGATACATACAGCCATGCCAGTAAAGCATCTTTAATCCTTAATTTGATTCATCATCATTGACTGTATACTCATCATGTATGTACAACTCCAGACACAGTGTGAAATGATAAAAGTGAATATATATTGGTATGTGTTATCAAAACTGGATTGTACAGGTTTTTGGACAAAAGTTAACAAATACCCACCGCATCCCGAACGTGATTTATCTTTTAATAAAGGAGTTCTATGTGGACTCATTGAACCAAAAGAAGCCATTGGTAACGTTTTCGAAATAGCTGGTTTGCTCTACATAACTCTGTCAGCTCTCACATGGTGCACTTTTACTTACTTGGGTGAAAATGGGCCATTATGAATGTTTTGATAAATGATGGAATCTAAATACTAAAATGTATGATTATATGGCGAACTAAATTATTATGAGCGTTATTTCACAACCAAATCCCTGAAGTTTGGTCTATTTTCTTTACTGATATGGCGCAATCCTCTAGGAACAACCTTTTAAGTTAGCTCATAAAGAATGTTGACCAGACCAGTTCAAAATGGTAAACCTTCCTTAATAAGGAAAGTGCCACAAACAGGCTGCAGTACCCACTAGCCATTACCTGGTGCCAGAATTACCTGACAGTGTGGTGGAGCTCTAGTCTCTAGTCTCCAAGCTGTGAAGTTATGAGATAACAGATATCTCTGCACAGTAGCTTACAGGGGGATATTGCAATGTATGCAATGTCTAATCCAGCAATTTCCTATTAATCCGTATGTTGATGAAACCATATCGCTATCCGAGGGCCCAGCTGTGCTAATCCCCATGATACTAAACATTAGTGTTAGTTTTCTTAAAATATGCAGGGAGCGGTTATGAAGGAATTCATGATCATGTCGATACCATTTGCTGCTAATAGTTACTCAACTCACACTTCAGACTCCTGGTCAAATTTCAAGCATCTATAATCATGATAGCGATATGGAGTGTATACATAATATAGACTGAGTCGTGAGATGGCCGAGATCTCAAAGCTCTCCTTGGGTATCATGTAGTTTAGATATTAGGTTTATTATCATTTATCTGGACTTCTACACCATATTGATCATTCATTTCAGGCTACTTAAGTTATACACAGAGAAAAGAAGTAGAATCACTGTAATTCCCGACTTGATCACTGAGGCAACTGTCCCCAGGACTCTAAGGTACCTCCTTAACATTAGCAGGACTCTAATAACTCTATAATAACTCCTATTCTAAGACTCCCTAATGATTTGGAATCATTTTAGAGTCTTGGGGAGAGTCATCGTGATTCTACTTCTTTTCTCTGTGTGCACAAACCATTTGTGGACACCACGTACGGCCCCACACATTTCAGAAATATTTTTCTTGTGGCCTACTCTCACGAAGAATTTAGCAGTGGCAACTTAGAAAAAAATATCTATTCTTTTTCAATTTCTCAACATTTCTGGAAAGCCAATTTGATGCTGCCCAATAAAGTAATGTTGACAAATAACATCAAAGGGGACATAATTTGATGTGGAATTGATGCGTTAGACCCAGATGACTGAAGACGTGCAGCAGGACCGTCAGTTGCAGGTGGTATTATCAGTTTATTGCCACCATGCCATCCTGAGGAGGAGAACCTGGCCTTTCATCTTACATGCATCAAAGGGACTTTAGGGAATATTCATATTACAGGGGGGTGGGGGGGTGGTGAGATTTCGCGCGGAGAGGCGAAAATTTTTTACGCCCCCCCTCGAGAGCGTGTGGAACGTTTTGCACCCCCCCACGCCGAAATTTTTTCGCCCACTCCCCTTTGAACTATAGTAACGCGCGGGCTCTTTTGCTAAAAAGGGGCTAAATTCTTTACGCCCCCCCCCCTCAAGAGGGGTCAGAATTTTTTACACCCCCCCCTCAGGAGGGGTCGGACATTTTTACGCCCCCCCAAACCCCCCCTCCCTGTAACTAATAAATGAACACCCCCTTAGCCTTTCTGACTAGGCTATATGGCTAGAAGCGTGCGATGTGTCGGGGGTCTGTGAGCTGGGTGGATGAGGCTAAACAAGTATATGGTGTGTTTAGGGTCACCAACCTTACTGAGGGAAACAGGAGAGACGTCAATGATTATCCCGATAATTAATGAAGAAATGGGACTTAGTGTTTAAGTGTTTAAATGATAAGTGGTTAAATCCTAAACACATGAACACATTAAGATAAAAAGTTAAGGTGTTAAGAACATTTAGTGTTTGATCCTGCATGTGCTAAGAGTTTAAACAGCGTTTAGAAAATATGGTTTATCTGTTTAAACACCTTTTAGACAGTGTACTCGGCCAACATTTATGCTTTTCTTAAGCACTCGTTTTAATGTACTTTTTCTGATGTCTTCACCATATTTCAGATTTCAAAGCAAGACCTATCCAGGTTTACAATTCCATTGATACTCGCAATGGTTAAAAGAAGATAGAATAGGCATATCTATATAGCCGCTGCACTGCCTGTGGTGTAACGACTTGGTTTCATGGCTGGCACAAGTCTCGGAACTGTCTGGTACATGTTCACAGAGCGCCACAGAATATACATATAAAGCCTAGGTCTATGTAAGGGTCACCCCCTTCGGATGTTACTCTCTTTCCTAAACCTCACGGTAATATCACCCTCCCAGCACTTATTCGACTTGCCTAGTGACGTTGCCTAGTGATTATTTATTTTCTTACCATTGGGATAAAGAAAAAGTTTTAGTCTCCCAGTTTTAGTAAAATAAAAGGATGGCACCGCGATGGCCGCTATTGACATATATTATATGCACAGGCTATTGGTACATATATTCACACATATGCATAAGAGGAAATAACGTTGTATTTGCTATTTCATGATGTAGATGCAAAGCCTACTCTGAATTGTCATAATGGACTAGATTCTATAATGTACTGTCAGGAGTTTTACCTCTGGGAGTTTTGCTTCCCATGCATTTAAAACTATGTGAGTCGCCACACATCACTATAGCACACGGTTGTCGTGCGGATATTGAATCTATAAAAACAGAGATGTAATCACCAAAGAACAAAAAGCTGGCAGTGTCATTATGAAGCCTGCTAGTGTTGTGTAATACCCTGTAAATACCCTGTAAGTCTGCATGAGTCTGTGGCAGCTGGAACCTACAACAACATGTCTGTCCATCACCCAGCCACCACCACTGTGCCTCTTCCCAGGCCTGCCCTTAAAGCTGGGCCGTCAGGGAATAAGTTCAGCATTTTCAATACAGAGACTTAAATAACAGTTCCACCAGAGGGCAGCAGTGTTTGGACAGTGGACAATGAGCATTGTCCAGCTACAACATATTCACCCTATCTTGTGCCTGTAAGAGCTGAGCTCCCAGCCGTTAAGAGCCCTCATGTGAATGAAAAATGAACGATATCCAAAAGTGCTTTTGGCCTCACTTCAACCATGACGGTCAAGCTTTAACCTTTTAAGGACTGTATGCTGCCTCATGGGTTTGTGTTTTCATTTGTTGTCATGATGCATGAATGCAGCCCTGGTCAGTCTACTCACCAGGGCTGCATTGGTGCATCATGACGACCCATTGGGAGTGTATCAACCACGTAGGGTCGACATGATGCATGAATGCAACCTTGGTGAGTTACTCACCAAGGCTGCATTTTTGCATCAAGACGGTGTGTGGTTATTTAAATGGTTCGACCTCTAAGGACTGCATGGTGCCTCAGGGTGTCCTATATATTTGTGGTCATGATGCACCAACGTAATACTGGCGAGTAACTCACCGGTGCTGTATTTCTGCATCATCCTGACAAGTGTACCAACCTTTATGGGGTGAAATACCGAACGGATACAGCACTTGTAAGTTACCCATCAGTGCTGCATTTACAAAACGTCAAAATAGCATCGTGCTGCCCATAATGAGATAAATAGTCTGACAGGAAGGGGCAGGGTACTTTATTATACCTAGGACAACAAAGCATACAAAATCCCTATCTCTTAACTATAGAAGCTGCTGACAGCGTAATTATGGCATAAAAACTGTGGTACGCCACTCTCAGGCTGTCAGCGTGGCGTACAAGGTCTGAGAGTGGCGTACAAGGTCTGAGCGTGGCGTACAAGGTCTGAGAGTGGCGTACAAGGTCTGAGAGTGGCGTACAAGGTCTGAGAGTGGCGTACAAGCCTGCGTCTCCTAGACTCGTACCCCCAGTCACTAATTCCGCCTCCCTGTCTAGGGTGTGCCATCGGAAATTAATTATTTACTCCAGCAAATATTTAAATAGTGGGTTTGAGAGAGCAGATATATATAAATGCGATATAAAAAGCAGAATACGGATAAACTTAGTATCAAATAGTTGAGAGCCATCCATGGACAACACAATGAGTAATTACACTGCGTGAAGCCAAAGACCCTGGTAGAGCAAAATACATGATATACACATCCTATCATTATTATATCCGTATCCATAATAGTTAATCACTTAATTATTTTACCATTAGAATATATGATTCACTATCTTGCAATGGATGTATTTGGAAATCGTCCTTCAATGTGTTCATTGTTTTAACAGGACCATCATTGTCCTTAATTTCCAGAGAAGGCATTAATAGATATTGAAAGTCTTACAAGTGCATTCCAATAAGGGGTTGGTTGCACATTTGTGAAATTCTACTTTTTTTCTATGCCTTCAGTTTGGTTAAAATTTTCTTTTTGGCGTAGAAATTTAACTATTTATGATATCTAAACTATGTAAACTAGGTATAATAAATCTAAAACATCACGCAGTTTGCATACTCGTGGTTTAATGCAACTCTTGTACGCCACAGGAAGCCACTCGTTGGCTTATGAAGCCAACTTGTGGCTTCCTGTGGCGTACAAGAGTTGCATAAAACCACTCGTATGCAACTGCCGTGACGTTTTAGCTTAGTATGCCACAAGCCATTAATTTCTGCAAGATTAATGTATTCCCTGTTTGCATATAAACTGTACTTTCAATCTTTTCTCAGGGAATTGCAGGAGGGCACTCTTTTTATTACATTGTGGAAAATGTTTTTGTAACAGCAGTTTGAAAACCTCATTTAATGAATATGCCCTGGCTGATAAGCCTACTTTCCTCCCCAATGGGAACTGTCAGACATAGAGGGTCCTTTCCCACTCAATATCTATAGTCACCTTGATTTTTTTCTATTGCCTGTAATGTCTCAACAGTGACGGTTAGCATTGCCTGCCTCCATGCCCACTTTGTACATACTACTTAGTAACAGGGCCTGGCAGAGAGTCCACTCTCCATGTACTACTTACGTCCAAATACATATATACGGTGCAGAGTTTGACTGCTTCATAGCCTCCTTCTTTAAGCTTGCTTTTAGCCAGTTAAGGCATATATATTATACTTTCATATGCTATATACTTTGTCAATATGATGCATACATGCACTCGCCAGGGCATGCATCATGCCGACTCTATGATTCAACAAAAAATAGTCCCAGTGGATGTCAGGCATTCTGCCTGATTTCTATAAACCTAGTTTTACTCAGGCACATAGACCGGCCATCTGCCCTGTGCCAGCAGCGATCCAGGGGCAAGATGTCGGTGCAGCAATGCTCTCTGACCCCTGTTCCTTGGCCCATTTACCCAGGAACTCAGGTTCACCCTCAGATCGGCCTGTCCTCCAGGGGCCATTGTCCACTCCATCCAGGGGCCTTAATGAGAGTGTATGGGGTGGAGAATAGTGCTTTAATGCAAGGTGCTTGGTGGTGTCATGATGCATGAATGCAGGCCTGGCGAGTATACTGTCAAATAAATGCATTCAGGCATTAAGCCGACCATACGTGATTGCATGATGCTTGAATGCAGCCCTGGTGAATTATTCGCCAAGGCAGGATTCATTCATTCATTTATCCGACAAATTGCATTACATTGCATCAATAAACTCTGCGGCCCTTAAAGGTTAATGAGAGTTGGTGTGTGGGGAGGGAGGCTTACACTCACACGCTCCATACTTAAGATACAGATCTTGGCCATCTTGAAATTCAGGCTTGATAAAATATTCAGTGTTTACCCAACGATAACTTTCCTGCCGAAGAGGCCAAATTAAAAAAAAAAGATGTTTCAGGTTACCCGACCCTACCTAGCAAAAGAGGGTGGACCCTAGGAAATTTTATCCAATTTTGAATTTTTTTTTATACTTTTAGTCATTTTGGGGCAGTTCAAGAGTCGTTCTGCTAATTCACAAGTCGAGGTGGTCGTTGGCGAGTTGGCATTGAAGTTCGCGAGTCAATTTCTAGGTACTTTTCAGGCCAAAGTAAAAAAATAGAATCTAAAAAGAAATCCGACCTACCTACCCTAGATTTTCAGACCATGTAACCTGAAATACCTTTATTTTTTTGGCCTAGACAGGGACATCAACTCCGCATATCGACAGATAGATAATAGCGGAGCTATAAATGGTAAACCAATGGTCATGTATATTATGGTGGTTAGGTTATACCTAACAACGTCTTTCTCATCGTCTGTAATGTGAATATATTACAGACTAAACTGTAAGTAGCGCCGTCTGGGGAAAATGGTAGTTCTAGGCTTAGGACATCGTTGCTTCAAGACTTTGAGACAAATGCAATATCAAGGCATCGCCGTGTGGATGTGCTGACGAGCAGCTAGAAGGGGTGGGGTGGGGTGGGGGGGGGGTGGGGATGAGAGGATGGGGGTAGGGGTGTGGGTGGGCGGAGTTGAAGGGGTATCAGATAGTGCCATCAGGCTAAGAGCCTCCCTCCTTGCCGCTGATTGCCTGCTAATTCACCATGTGGCCCTGGCCGTATAAACCCACTTCCTGAAGGGTTGACACTCATCCGACCTGATGTCAGATCAATCCTGGGTCGGTGAGTCAAACCGTTACTATCTATTCCCTGAGCAACAACCAACAAATTAGTGTCGACTTGTGCCAAGCTTGCATCTACCCAAAGCCATCAATTCTAGGTTTGCTTTGAGTGAGCGCAAGCTAACACTAAGTTGCTGGGCAGGTACAGCCTCTGACGTGACGTCACGCTCCTCTCATGACCCTCTCAGGGAGCAACGTCACTTCCGGCCATGTGACCCCTGTGACAGGGTCTGTTTAAGGTCAAGGTCAAGGTCACGAAGGACATTTTCCTCCAGGCCCTTTGCGGAGGTCACTGGGGACACGGTACCCACTGGGCACCACCTGAGGTCACCTCTATGGTGTTGTGTCTGTACAAACTGAGGCACAACGATACACAGAGAAAAATGTCAGTGTTATCAAAAAGGCGCCCTTTTAAAGCGGCATATTCACTAAGAGTGGCCCATTCACAATTCTAGTACTGTTCTAGTCTACTATGGGGTAGCACCGCGAGTGGTGATATTGCTCCTTTAGGTGTCAGTGATCCTAGACACAGTATGTTGGGTTTGAGTCTTTTCTTCTTTAGCTTTTAGCTTTTCCAAAGATGATTACCCATGGATGGAAAACTGTGATTGCAATAGGAAATGTAACCATGGTAACTTCTCCTGACTCAAATATATACATACTCTTGCCTCTTTGTAGGCGTACAGTAGAATATAGGGTAGATTCATGACTTTAAACCGGTCTGATCCATGTTTTTTTATGAGCTAACTTTAAGATCTAATTGCTCCTAGAGTATTTTGTGCAATAACCTTTAGAATTGAACCAAACTTTAGGTATTGCTCTGAAGAGTAACATTCATGATATCTTACACTGACATATGTCAGTTTATAGTATCTAATTCCATGATTTATCAGAGCATTCAGAATTGCCCCTTTTCACCCTAAGTCAGCCAAAATCACAGGCTAAAGCACGTTTATATAAATGCTTGGTGTAGATGACTATATATAGCATAAGGTATGACAAAGCTAGACGCCCATCATCTTTATACCCTAGATGGCCCCGCTGTGTCATATGTTTGTCCATAGGGGGTAGTGCCATCTAGTAGTCCACCTTCATCTTTAGACTTCAGATGGTGCCACCCGTATATTGCTAACACATGGTAGAGCAGGGCCATCTAGGGTAGAAAGATGATGGGCGTCTAGCTGTGTCATACCTTGTGCTATATAGAGTCATCTAGTCCAAGCATGAGCATGCCGTTCAGTTAAAGCCTGTGGCCAAAATGTACCTTGAGTCAGCCATATTACAGCCACTAGAAATATGTAGGATAAACCACTAGTCTCGAGATTTTCATCAATGGCTTGACTGACATGAATACATGTATCATATATCAATATGTTACAATTAACACCAGAGAAGAAATCAATTTATTGATTATGGAATAATCAAGACAAAGTCAGTACTGTACCTCAAGTGAATACAACTGCATTATGAGGTATCAATACAAGTAAATATTACTTATATGAGCAGTGAGGACTACATAATAATATTATAGACATGCAGTATGTAGTTCTATTGAATACATCGGGGGCTCTGCCCCCTCACCCCCTTTCCCCCCCTCTTTTTGCGTTTCACCATTGCCCTCTATACACTACACAAGTAAGCCTGCTGTCCTTAACCCTCTAGTAGAAGAAGGTATTCTGGGAGGAGGGAGTATTCACCAGGGTAGGGGGAGAGTTCTTAGAAAAGAATTCTGGGTGAGAGAATTCCATGGGGGATTCCAGAGAAGAAAATCCCATGGTTGACTTAAGGTATGAGGTGGCTGACTTAGGGTGAATTTGTGGCTGACTTAAGGTAAAATGGCTATACTTTATGAAATCAGTCCTAAATATAATTTAGGAAATTGATTTTGATCAATAAAGTGATGATTTGTGTAATTTAGATAGATATCCAGCCCACAAAACCAATCCACATTGTGTATGAAAGGGACAAATAATTAAAAAAAGAGTGATTATATGGATGTCATGTGCAGTATAATATTTGTAAAACACTTTAATTCCTAATTCAGTGGGAGTTTATTGTTATCAGATTCATAGTAAACTGGTAATTTCATGTCAAAAGTGGTTTACTCACGGTATGAGTTTGACTTAGGGTGAACCTACCCTACTGTAGATGTACTGTTATTGCAGGTGGACCTTTTGGTGAGATTTAACACCTTAGACCTGGCTGTTGGACACACCTGGGTCAAGACACACAGGTTTGAAGTATAGTGTAGAGGGTACAGACACCATGTATGTAACACTGAAACTGTCTATGCAGACACTGTATCATTAGTTTATGGCTGAATTCACATTTTAAAATGTTATTTACAATGCAGGATGACCTAAAGAAAAGCAAGAGTAGTGTTAAACAAGTTGGATTTTTATTTTCTCACATTGTCAGTATAGACTAGGCAAGCACAAGGGGCAAAATGGTTGGGGGGGGGGGGGCATCGGATTCTGGACGATTGGTAACAGCAAGTTACTGCATTGGTCCATCATGATGACAAATGTCATCTTTTAGCAACATGCCATCTTCAAAGAGTTAACTCAGGGTGTTTGCACTACTAGAGCATAATTACACTCTACTATTACAGATACTGTTATCATGATATGTAATGAAACTGCAATCTGTACGTAGATAGAACGACTGACTACTCTAGCCATCAATTTCCGGTAATCAACCAGTTCCAGGAAATGTGAGCATGTATAGCCACACGGAAAGGATGTTCCGTGTGGAGGGGGTTAAATGGTTAGTGGCCTCACTCTCTCATCCTTCTGCATATAAAATAGGGTAGAGTATGCAGTCACTAATGCATATGTATTAAGTCATCGCCCTGTTTCGCAGTTCTGGTGAACTGCCGACCTTTACACTCCACTTACTCAGTTACTTAACCATTCAGGGGCCGCACTAATTAATGTGATGTGCATTATGGATGCAGCCCTGGTGCTGAATTCAAACATCAGGCCAACCCTGCTTGGTCCTTCCACTACCAATTAGCCGTCATTGAATGGCTACTGTCGCCTTATATAATCCGTGCTGAATTGAATTAAAGGAGCACTTAGGCTGCTGAATACCTGTCACTGCCAAGGAGCTGTTGCTTGGACAAACTATACTTCATGCGACTCAGATTGCACTTTGGGTTTACGGTCACAAGCGATGTCCTCCACGCGAGCTTATTTATCATATTGTCTTGGTTATTTTCCTAAATTAGTTTTGGCTATGGATTGGATACCTGGATCTAGTCAATGCGTCGGAAGAGGTATGTACAAGGAGGCGGAGGAACATCTAGTTGCCACGTGATATCCATTAGTTGCCGAGTGATATTACACTGTGTCTTAATCATTACTCAAAATATTCAAAGTTGACAGAATGATCAGAGTTAATATATGATGGAGAGAGATACACTTCAATCAATGTTGTAGCCCTATGTGGGTATTTTTGATGGGTATTCTGATTGGGGAGAGACAATGCTAAGGCCACTCAAAAAAAACCAAGTTGTTTCTCATTCCCGGGAGCATCATAAAAAACATGATTTGGGAATTTTTTAAATTATTCTTTTTACATTTATGATGAAATATATGTTCAAATTTGAAAGAATATTGGCTAAGAATAACTTGCATTAAAACTAATTTCACTGATCAATAAGCTCTGAATTACTTAAATGTGTAATTACTTCAAAGTCCAAATTTCCCTAAGTAAAAATATTAAAATAAAAATACGCCCTCGTCATTGCTTTGTGATGAGAAACAACTGTTATTTTGAGTGGCCTAATTAACCTATGGGAGGACACCTGAAGTGAACTCTCATATTCATTTATATGCTCCTCACCTCAGGTAATGGTGGTTTACCTGAGATATATACCTGGGGTATCATACAATGAGTAATGGCGTCTGTGTAAGTGCCTATATCCAGATAACATACTGTATCCTTATACTACCTCGGGCATGTTAACCCTTTAAGGACAACATATTGGCGTAAAATAACAGTTTTAAGCATGATACGCCAACACAGTACCCACGAGTAATTAACTTGCCGGCATTTGTACAATTGTGTATCATGATGAGCTGGTGGAAAGTATCAACGAAATGACACTTGAATGCAGCACTGGCAAGGACTGCATATTTGTATGTATCATAAGGGCCTGATACACTGGCAACACTTGCTGCGCGGCATCTGCCACACAGCTTGCCACAGTGAAAGCTAACCTTGGTACCTTTTGCTGCAGCAAGTAGTTGCGGCAAGCTGCAAGTTTTGACCCTGTTACGCTAGCGGCACCTGCCGCACAGCAAGTTCTGCCGCAGATGCTGTGCCGCTAGTGTAACAGGCCCTATAACGACAAAAGGGCATAGTGCATCATTAAAGTACTATTCCGCATTAGCATGATGATCACTGTACAGCGCCATTTTGGCTGGTACCAGTGCTCTTTCCTCTGCTAACTATAGCAGCCAGCTAGTTTGCTGAAGCTGGTTCCTGTCATGTCCAAAATTTGGAGTTCTAGGGGCCATAAACCTTTCAGTTATAGCCCTCTACTGTGGTTCCTTATGTCATATGTTCAGATTGGGGGAGTGGTTAGGATACTGGCAATTCAATACAAAGGTCCTGACTTCGAATCCATACCAGGTTATTTGATTCACTCAGGATCTTTGTAGTGAATTGCCAGTGTCGTAACCACTCCCCCAATCTGAATAGTTGACATATGAGCTACTTAACTATCACCCATTCAAAAAGTGCTGACCCCTAGAACTGCCTATTTTGGACATGCAAGGAACTAGCTTCAGTTATAGGTCTCACAAGGTAGAATCACTGCAACTCGCGCGATCGCTAGTGCGGAATACGACCCTGCAGGTTTAACATGAGGAATGGCTGCTCTGTAAGTGCCTATATCCAGTGTACTTCCTGTTTACCTGGGTGCCTGGGGCATGATATGACATGAGGAATGACCCCCACCTAAGTACCTGTATCTGGTATTCCTTACATGATGTATCCCTGCTCAGCCTGTCAGCAATACCGGGATGGATGAGGATAAGGCTGTATACTGTAAACGTATTAATTTTCGCTCAGTACATATTTTCGCGTTTTTCGCGCACATGGTTAAGTGCGCGAAATTATGATGTGCGCGAAAATTATGCCCAGGAAATTAGCTTTCCAATGATGTATAACACTATATATTTTTTAATGTACTTGTATCTATAATGGCACTATATGACTCAATAAGGGGGGTCCCGATTTTCCCTGTCGATTTTAAGATATAGCCATGTCGCCCTGTCGATTATAAGAAAATGCTATGTTCCATGTCATTATCTCTTATATTCCTCATGTTGCATGTCACTAAGCCAAAAGGGCCCATGTCGCCATGTTGAATTTAGTGGCCCACACCCATAATAAGGTGGCCCCAGAGGGTTTAAAAATGACCTGGCGACCTGGGCTGTTTTCCAGGCGACCTGGCGACCTGGTACAATAATATAAGCGACCTGGTGACTTTTAGAAAAGTTGGACTATAGCATTAAATAAATGGTTTAAAAAGGGGACTTTGTGACATGGAGCCCTTAATTTTGGCAAGTTTCTGACCTGAGGGGGTGGGGCCCTCTGCACCACCAATAAGTAGCATGGACAACAGTATTTTTATTCCATGTGGAGAAACAAAGTTACTGTGCTTAAGTACTAGAACGGGCGTTCTCCACACCCCGTGGAGAAACTGGTGCTCATTCTCCACAGCTCCATTCTCCACGGTATTATTGTGAAACCAATCTTTTAATGTCTTTTTAAAATGGAATTGATCAACATGCACATGAAATAAACACAGAGATCCACTCAAATCAGTCTGAACTCCTTGTTTCTCCACTCGTGAGACCTTGGGTCACATCACACTCGGCTGCGCCTCTTGTGATACAACCCAAGGTCCCACTCGTGGAGAAACCTGTCGTTCAGACAGATTATCGTGGACCTCTGTCTATTTTCTTGTCCTTCGTTGGTGATTTCACCCACCAGGATAGGCAATTAAAACATCTAGAGGCTGTGAACTTTGCATAGCCGTATCCATGGAGCATTTAGAAATGGAGGGGGATGCATATGGTGGGCAGCGCTAGGGGTAAAAGCCCATTGACTAATTGGCTCAAATAATGCTGTATTTATAAGCCCATGAACGCCCTTTAGAGTGCCCCGTATCAGACCCTGGAAATCCATCCCTCCCTTCTGCCTTACAGTCCATATGATATATAGGATGAATCATTGTTGCCTCTAATATCCTTAATAATGGTCCGATTTAAAAACCGTAAAAAATGACATGTAGCTGAATATGTGATGCTCACAGGTGCGCGAAAATATGATTGCGCGAACATGTCTTTCTATGGTAGGTGCGCGAAAATTTAGCTGCGCGAAAATATATACGTTTACAGAAGTGGCCATGTATAATGGCTCAACCAGAATGTCATCTAGTAGATGGCCCAATGAGAGATGGACATCAAGAACATGGTCATTCTGGATAAGGTCTCTCCTCTGGCCCACGCCCTGCATTAAACTGCCTGAATACAACTTGTGAATGAGACCCTCGGCCACCAATCCACTACTGAGTGTGCTGTATATACCATTATTTTTTGGAAATACAAGATCTCCTATGCTTAAGCACTGTAAGGCTGTATTCAATGCCCCCATCAAATACAACGTGGGGGCTGGGGCGCATCCCACTCAGCTGTGGCTTCGTGGGATACTGCCCCAGCCCCCACTCATGAAATACAACAGAGAAGGTATCAATGGGCGTTGGCATTTGACCTGTACTGCTGGGATTTGCAGGTCAAGGAATTCACGATCATAGCATAAGTCCTAAAAGCCAGGTAAATATGATGTAGGATTTAACCAGCTTTGCAATGTGCATAGACTTACAATTATAGCTACACCACCTATTTATTTGCAAATTAGGGGTAAATGCATATAAATATTGATGTAAATCAGTGTAAATCTGAAGTGTAGTATAAGTAAGGTACTATCTTTGGACAATGTGAATTACACAAACTTACATGGCCTTTCGCATTTTAGCAAAACTCAGAAGTAGTAAATAGCACTCTGATCAGTGCTGAATTTAATATACAGTGGTCGATTACTCGTTTGCTATTTCCTTTCTCAGACAATAGGTATCTATTCTGCAGATAGTGGATATTGGTTTATTTTTCACTGACCATGCTACATATTCATTTTATTTGTATTCCAATAACAGTGCTCGGCTCTGTCTTTTATGTGATTTATTGCAGCGTGTTCGGAAACATCAGTTGATTAGATATTTGCAGCACATGATATTGATTTGACTAAAATCTGGACAACTAGTGTTACGGTCAGGAGCTCAATAATTCTTATCTATGTTCATTCTCATCTTATATCAAGAGCTAATATATTTGACTTATACTATATTGATTCAATTTAAGTTATTTTGCATTGTTATGCATATACATATATAGTTTTACGAGCACAATGAATATGGAACAGATTATACAAATTGATTGATAACATATGAAATACAGCCTGTATTGTTGTCTTCATGACATACTACCCATAACACACAGTAACATGACACTCACTGTGTATAGAAAGGCTATCCTAATAACCCTGGTATATGAGTGGTTCTATGCAGTATATAACACCCATTAATGAATCAGATAAAAATCATCAGGTTATTATTCCTCATCATGTATACATACTGTGTCTGTAGATGTCTACTGCTCCGCGGGGGGGGGGGGGGGGGCTCTCTATTTTACATGCACGTAGGGACGAACTCACCAAGTGACTATAGACCAATGCAGCAAGAAAGGGTGGCTTCTTCATGATAAGGGGTTAACGATGGTTTTAGCAGAATTCTCATAACATTGTCTGTAATGGTCTTATTTGCGAATAAAATTCACATGACAATTATCTTTTAAATAGTGTAAATTGGAATATAGGATTTTGAGGTTATATCTATGTTTTTATCGTTCATACTTCAGAAATGGTCAAAAGCTTTACCAACAACTTTTCTGAAAGTCACCCTTTCTTGCTGCATTAGCCTAGATGCAGCAGATTTTACCCATAATCTTAATAAATTCATACTCCCAGTCATCTGAATCTATCCTCTAGGGGACATGTTGTGCATTCTAAAGGATGGGAACTATTGTCATTGTACTGGGAATGCATATTACTAGTAATCTTGAAACAATTAGGACCACAGGAAATAATGACTTATTAAGATTTAAGGTAACATTTGCTGCGTCTAGTCACTTCGTGAGTTCGTCCCATATTGCATTTTACTTTGACAACGGTGTGCGACTGGCTCTTTGACAAGCTTTACCCTTAGCAATAGTTTTTCTTTTTGCCATTGGTGAGAGCTTTATTTAGTTAAAAGATGCCTATGCTTAAACATATTTTTCTGAGGAGTGACCCTTTGTGAAAGAGATTCTGGTCTAAAGTGATACTTTTTGCGTTTTAGTGAGACTTCAAAAACATACTTTGTTTGCAAGGTCTTGTTGAAATCGAAAGGTGACCCTTGGTGATGGGGATTTTGCTGAAAAGGTACCCTTGCAGGAGCATACACCATATTCTAAGCACCCCCTCCCCTCCCAGCCAGCTGCTGTTGTGATGTTATTATCATTGGTTGCATTGGTTACAATCAGTATCTCACAGAAAATAACTCTCACACTTTACTTTGTTGCCCTCCTCAGTTATCAATAAGAGATTTAAGGCTTTCATCAATGGGCCTACTCGAAGAGGATTTGGTCTATTTTCTGTTGTATCAAAGTCTTTTCAGCGCAAGTTGATGATGGTATTTTGATATATATATAGGTTTTGAAGAGCTTCAAGTGTACCTACATCAGGGCTTTAGAGATTTAGGAGATACTTATCTAGCAACATCCATACATATATATGCCAAACAATCCCCTCCCTCTATTTATTCCCATGATGGATACGCCTGTTAATAGAGTCTGGAATCATGTATTTGTCATTGAGAATAAGCATCAATGTCATTTAAAGCCATAGAGATGCACACGGGGATTGGAGTTTGCATCCTCTACTCATTTTATGTGTTTATATCACATTACTGCAGGGTATCCCCTTGACATACTGCACAGTTTATGCCATTATCATTAATTCCCATCAGTGATAAATAGCAAAAATGGCGATTTAAAGGGGGAAAACAGATGGGAGCAATATGATAGTTATTTTTCTCTCGATTTAATTGACTTCTCGTTGATGCCTTTCCCTTTGGGGTTGATAAAATGAGGGATATATCGAACTGGCCCGCAATGCATGGTACCGCAAAACCTCGCGTATATGCCTAACTCACGTATTAGCCACACCCCTAGCTTTGACAAATCATATAAGCCGCAGAGGGGTATATGAAAATTGCTAATTTGCAACCTTACTATACTTGTAAAAACTCTCGTATAAGCCACACCCTATATATATATATATAATATATATATTTATATGCATGTTTGGTATCAAAAGTCTGCGGCTTCTGCGCGAGGTTTTACGGTACTAGTATGGCCAATTCATTCTACTCGAGATGAACATTGTAGTAATCCCTGAGGCCTAGCTGAAATAGTATAATAAATGAATGGTAAAATAATGTTTGCCTGCTCCATATCACATAAGTTCATTAACATGAAAGACCATATCTTGGGACCACTCCATAAATAATTGATAAATTTTGTGAGGAGTGCATGGTAATAATGCGGGGGGTTGAGGTGAGGCTAGAGATAGGAGAATGAACTGGTGGTAAAGATAAGAGATGAGGTCTTGTAATCTGGTGGGTGTCCAGACACAATACCCTGTAACTGATTCATCGGCTAGGTATAGACCCCAGTCACCCATAGTGGCAGTCAGTTGTCTTATCTATTGATTATGCTGTCACGGGCAATGCTGCAGCATTCGAGTATTGATATGTTTTAAGGTTCCCTTCAATTACTCTTTGAACCATGACCATTCTGGTAGTGACCCAGTAAACACAACGACGTTGGTCAGACGTAAATCTACGTTGAATTTTGGTCTGAACTACGTAATTTTAGTAGGTTTATCAACGTCAAAACGTTAAGGTTTATTTACCAATCTCAAACCTGCAGGTCTGATTTACGTAGCTCCTGAAGACATAAATCTATGTTAACACATTACATATAATTCTACATAGTGGGACTCAGACAAAGACTTGTAATATATTGCAGACAAATTTACATTTACAAACAATATTCTTACAAAGTAACTACTTTAATTTTTAATCTCATCTCATTCTACATAGTATATTCTTGTAGTTCAATTGAACAGCCTGACAGTATAGGTCTGATGAATAGTTTTGGCTGCAGAGAGGCTTTGTATTTCTCCCATTACCACCAATGTGGTGTCCTCACAGTAAAGTGCCTCAAAGCACCTATTCATGCACAATACTTTAATCACCTGTCCTTTATATATAAATGTACTATTGAATACAGTTTAATTGCATGATATTGAATTCATGATTAATGAGAATTTACTGCTTGAATGTGGTAGATTTGTTAAAGAGCTGTAATATTCTCTCCATAATTGATAGTGCTGCCACCTAGTGTGACACGGGAAAGTCATCTACCCAAGTGAAGTTGAAAAGTTATGTCTTTTAACGTAGATCTACGCAGAATTTTTACGTCTGAATGAGGTAGATCAACGTAAATCAGACGTCTACATCTGTTGAACGTAAATAAACCTTAATGTTTTGACGTCTACAAACCTTCCAAAATTACCAATTTCAAACGTTTTGGTTGGACATCTACCTAGAGAAACCTCTGAGCTACGTTGGAACTACGTAGGGTGTTTACTGGGGAGTAACTCCTCCTAAGTAGTCATATGAGCGATTCCTTTGAGAAGTGATTTAATCTCAGACATCAATCTGTATAATAAACAATTCATCATTGATATAGAAAATCCCTGATGGTTACATGGTTTGAATCTCGAGGGGATTTCGGGTTTAAAAAAAAATTTCATCTTTACTCGGCCTAAAAAAATACCAAGAAATTAATTAGTTAAACTGTGAAAGTAACCAGTTACCCATGAGTGCTGATAGGTTAGACAGCCGTTAACTCGTTTATTCTATGACAGTCACTTAGACGAGTCTGGAGGTTAACCTTTTCACTGTAGAGCCTAACAATGCGGTACACAATGCAGTTATGCACAACGCAATGATACAAGATGTAGTATCTCGCTTTTGAAAACCAAAGACTCCAGTATATGACGGTGATACCCATTATATTATTCGTACACCTTTCAGGGGGCTATAAATATAATTCATATATTTAATAAAAGTCCTGTCACGTTGACAGCATCAATGACACTAACCATGGGAAACTGAATACCTAGAAACATTCGAAGGAATCCATGTAACTGTGATTTGAGAAAAAAGCCAAATACAGTTAAAAAGTACTCACGTGTTATATAGCATGACGTCAGGGATCCAGATGTTATCTGGTGCCATTTTGACGGACTGTGTGTCACCGTACTGCGAAGGTTCCCACGTCAGGTACTCGTCCCGCCAACGCTGCAACAATAAAGGAGACAGCATCTAGCCAAATGAGTATGGAAGGCGTCAAGGGTCACCCAAAAGACCCAGTTTAAAAAAAAAATCGTTAAGAAAAATAAATAATTTTGAAGTGCTTTTTGAGAAATTGCATAAACGATGCAGAAATGTTTCTTTAAAAGTTGTCATTTTGAGGGTGACCCTTCTCGGCCAATATTGACAGTTGACAGCAAAACCTTTCGTGGTTAACAGAAAAAAAAACAAAAAAAAAAACGATTTTGAGAAATTGCATGAACGATATAGAAATGTGAATTTTCTTTTTTTATATAGGGATATTTTTTTTGATGATCCTTGATGGCTTCCGTAAATAAGTCATCAAATAGATTTCTTTTTTGAAGTTTGAAAACGAACACCTGACTCTTTAAGGGGACCCCTCTGCACCCCCCCCCCCCCCCAACAAAAACAAAAACACATGAAAGGGAAACCCAGGACTTAGGATATGTTTAAGGGAGGAAGCCATTGTAATATTTTGGTATCAAATCATTTTCGAACCAATACTGTACCAATTTGGCATATGCAGCTGTTTGACTCAGTTTATAAAACATATCTAGTTGGCTCACAGGCCTCCAGTTGGCTACTTTGAACTTTAGATGAGATACCAGCATTTGGTAGTGGGCCAACGCATGCATTTCTGAGTATAACCGGGAATTCTTGGGCAGAGATTAACTGCTTTTTTCAAGTGCAAGTTTGGCTTGCATATAAAGGAATCTCTGTCACTGAGCTGTAGCTATGTAATCATGCCAGGACTCCGGAGCACCACGTAATTGTGCTTTACACTCAGAAGGGTTGACTGGCTTTCTCATTTAGTCTTGTTATGATAAGATATTTTATAACAATTATGTTACTTGCAGGGAGTGGATAGTAGTGAATCGTGTGCACAGCTTACGCGAGATCACGCCTGATGAACCTATTCCCAAATGTGGGCATATAGGAAGTCCTATAATAGATGGTGTATACATTTCATTTGTCTCCTGGGGGCAGCTGCCTTTGTTATACTCACAATGTACCATGCTACACTGTTGCCATAGTGTAAAATCTTACCAGCTTACAAAATCTGCTTTTCACACTTTAAACTCTAACTCTAGGGAGCCTTTCCAAAACATTCCCATGGCACTTCTTCCAATCTGTAAAGTTTGTCATTGGAAGCTTCAGCCACTTTGAATATGAAAATCCCAGCAGGTTTAAAGTAGGGAAGCCCAGTGAGCGATAATCTGTGGAATCTGGGAAGGCCCACGTGTCCCATCCGTCATTAATCACTGATGAGTATCCTTTATACCTTTAACCCTTTAAGGGACACACACTGCTTTGATGAGCTTCTTGCCTTGTCATCATGATACATGCAGGCAGCCCTTGCATGGAAATCAACAGTGCTAAATTCTAGCTTCATTCTGACCCTCTGGGGCTGATACACTCCTGAAAAATTGGCATGGTGCACCAATGCCGTGCTGTTGAGTCTCTCGGTGGTGCTGCATTGGTGCAGTTGTCGTCAGTGAATTGCTGTCCTTAAAGGGTTAAAAAATGTGACGACAGCAAAAGGACATCTCTCTTGTGGCAACCTGCAAAGGTCCAAATCACGGTGCTCCTGCAGCAACAGTCGATCAGAGTAGACGTTTTGAGAGATCGGCCACCCGGCAAAATAGGAGGTTGTGCAAAACGCAAGTCTGAAAGAGTCCATTGGCCACTCGGCAAAATAGGAGGTTTGTTGTTTAAACCAAAGGTGCTGCCGTCTTCCATGAAATACAATGGCCACTTCAGGTATGATATGATCCATTACCTTAGTGGAAATAAGTTGAGGTTATTCCAAATATTATTGCGGTGTGTTATGCAATTGGGAAAACAAAGTAGAATATGTTCACGAAGTAAGATTGCAATGGCGACCCGAAACACACTTAATAGGGAAGGCTCTGCATCCACATGAATTTGAGAAATGAGCCTGGAGGTTTTAGCCCTGTTTTATTGCACTCATACATCAGGCACAGTCCGCGATATGTCAGCCACAGGTCTTGTTCTAGGAACTTGTTCCCACCTAGAGGCGTCACCGTACTACTGAAGCCCATGTGGGACATGCATAGTACCATACACAGAGAAAAGGGACAGAGTAAAAAGAGAGTCCAGGCTGCCTCCAAAATGACTCTCCTCTTTAGGGGAGCCCTGGCTGCCTATTGAAGGGGGATCTAGGGGATTCCCAGGCAAACCTAACGCAGGTACCTAGGGGAACCACGGGAGAGTTTGAGTTTAGATTTTTATTTGGCATTAATAAATCACATTTCGTGGGGCATTTCTCAATTAAAGCCAAAAGGACCAGGGCTACCCTAGAGAGGGGCGTCAATCTGGAGGCAGCCTGGACTTCCATTTGAGTATGCATTTTAAATGAGTTTAGTCATGGATTTATTATGGTTTGGCTGATATTTTATCTCTTCTTAGGTTAAGTGGGAGAGTGGACAGGGTGAATACACAACAGCGTTTTTCTCTCTGTAACAATATGACTCCACCTTGAAAAGGAGCTTTGAGAGAAAATAGATTTAAAACATTTTTCTTTTTTTTTTACCAATGTGTGTCCCCTATGGGCTTCGGTTTTATACAATGAGTATAGATGTTTTGTAAGGTGTCGTGTTTGAGCCTCTGCATAGCGTAAGGGCTACAAGATTATCGGGCTGACTCAGCCAAATCTTGCAGAGGTCGATATCCTTCAAGATCCTCATGATACGATGTAGAGGACGGATGGGGAGAGGCTGAGGGATGAGTGAGGCGGGTAGGAGAGGAAGGGGTAGGAGTACTTAGGGTGGGAGGAGATGATTGCAAGATTGTAATATAATCAAACAGCTATTGAATTCTTTTCCTTTAGTCAGCAGAAGGTAGACAATTTTTGGTATTAACTTGTGAAAAGCTGTAAGCGGTACTTTCTCTTCTAAAATCCTCTGGGCAGGGTATAAGTTGCTAACTGCATTTGTTTGAAATTTTTTTAAATTCAGAATAACAATACTTTTAAATACAGTTTTGAATTGAACTGCGGATAGAATTTATATTAAACATGCCAGAGGAATACATTTCACGAGGAATAAGACCTGGGGAGTAACTCCCCTGGCGAATAACTCAACAGCGTGGCATCCACGCATCAAACAAACCCTACGGGCTGGATACACTCTAAAATGGTCAGCCTGTTGGACCAATATACAATGCTGGTGAGTTACTTGCTGGCATTGTATTGGTGCCTCGTGACTACAACATTTGCATTGAGGTGTCATGGCATTCGTAAAGGACTTATAGATAAATTTATACTTGAATTGACTCCCATATGTCATCCTGCGTGAGATGCTCAATATAAAAGTGCTCAGAATTATTTTTAGAATAGGAATAGACCAATTTGAGGGTGTTGAATACACATCAGCAGGATGCCAATGCATATCTTTATGACATTTGTTCCAAATCCAAGATGGCGTAGACATAAGATATACACCTCACATTGCAGTAGCAACAGCAGAATTTCATCTGACATAATCCCATAAACATTTGTATCCACATCTCGCAGATCTGAATTTAGCAGGCTCAATTCACCCTATTCCAATTGTAAAAACAATTCTACTCTAAAATGCTTTAACCTGTTATATATGACCAAAGCAGCCCCGACTAGAATGCTACTCACATATCGCGCCCAGGTGCTGAGGGAGATCATGTTTTATACAACTAGTACTCACAAATCGCGCCCAGGTGCTAACCCAGTGGGCACAAAACATTGATTCAACATTGGTAAATGGTTGACAATGTTGATTCAATGTTGTTTCAACATTGATTCAATGTTAAACGGAATTTTGTACCCACTGGGAAGGAAGAGCATGTTTCATACAATTAGTACTCACATATCGCGCCCAGGTGCTGAGGAAGAGCACGTTTTATATATATCTAGTACTCACATATCGCGCCCAGGTGCTGAGGAAGAGCACGTTTTATACAACTAGTACTCACATATCGCGCCAAGGTGCTGAGGCAGAGCATGTTTTATACAACTAGTACTCGCATATCGTGCCCATGTGCTAAGGAAGAGCATGTTTTATACAACTAGTACTCACATATCGCGCCCATGTGCTGAGAGCATGCAGTGTAGGACCTCACGACGGCCACCCCTTACATCAGCCTGTTATGTAACTTACACTGGACCCCTGTACCTCTTCTTTTCGCCCTGGTGTAGGGTTTCACTGTCCACATTTTGGATAGTTGATTCACTGTGATGGTATGGACTGCATGTTTTATACAACTAGTACTCGCATATCGTGCCCAGGTGCTGAGGGAGAGCATGTTTTATACAACTAGTACTCACATATCGCGCCCATGTGCTGAGGGAGAGCATGTTTTATACAACTAGTACTCACATATCGCGCCCATGTGCTGAGGGAGAGCATGTTCTCCCGCTCATGTAGCTCCATCTTAATGAGACCGAGGCCGTACTGGACTCGTACCGGGGTGGAGGAGTTACGCACCGGCCGACCGTCCCGTCCTGCCCGCTTGTACCGTAGCAGGAGGTCAGTCATCAACTGTTTCTCCACTGACATGTCTATACTGAAATACACAAAATATAAGAATATATGAAAACTGTTTAATGTCACTGATGAAATGTAAAAAGTGGAAAACGTGGTTCTAAAATGAAAAGTATTTTAATGTCACTTGGTCACTGATGAAATGTGGAAAATGAGAAGTATCTTAATGTCTCTGATGAAATGAAGGCTTTATATGTAAAAGGATTGATAACTAATGATAATTCATATATACTGAAAAGCGAATGATGAAGCTCTCAACCAAATGCCATGTAGCTCTGCAGTAGCTTACCACTAATATCAACAAACTACAATGATAGCCAACGAGGAAATATAGATTTATAGAGCTTTATAACTATCATAGAGCTATACTATAACCTATCAATGAGATAAGTGGGTTGGTGAGAACAATACGTCCTTTCATATCCGTTCATAGTTGTTGTGGGTAAAAGTTAACAGCTGCTGGGTATAAGGGGATATACAATATTTACGTTTTCTATCTATTTGTATCATTTATTTGATACTAACACTGAGAAGCATCAGCCTGTCCATTGGCCATGTCGCCAAAACAACCTACTTACAAGAGTCACGCAGTTTAGTGAGGGTCAGGTAATGCTGGACTCTCATTTCAATGCTGAACTCACCCAAATGGCGTGAGGGTCTGGCCATGCTGCACTTTCTTCCCAGAGTCTCCTCAACTCATAATTATGTCATGTATATTGCATGGGAATTAAAAGCCGATTAGCACTATGCACAGGAGAAAATTGTTTATGTTGAGGAGAAGTACATGTCGCATTCACTGTCTCTGTTGATGGGTGTCAAGATTTAGGGTTGTGGTTTACCCCTATAAGGGCTGCATGTAGATCTTTATTGTGCTATACCCTTCGTCGTCGTGATGCATGGGTGACACCCTGTCGAGTCTATACTTGCCGGGGCGGCATCATGTATCATGTAGACACTGTGACAATCTATCAGCTACGTTTGCTCGGCATGATGCATGAAGGGACAGCCCTGATGAGCGTCTCACAAGAGTTGCATTCTTGCATCATGTCGACAAAGGGCATACTTCATTATAGCACTATGCTGCCCGTAAAGGGTTAACCTATGGGACTGGAGGCTATTTAACGCCTCATCTGTATAATACATATGTAAGGCAGAATGACATTCCAATTACAAAAAAAATATTGTATTCTGGCAAGACACATATCAAGGGATGAGTGAGTGGGAATTAAACAGCTTCCTCACAGTCCTCCCGTGGCCATGAGGTGATTTAGTATAATGAGTTAAGACAAACCAATTACCCCAATTCTGTCTTGTACAAGAACCCAAACTAATACAGGCATACTGCTGTAGGTACCCGGTATTCACATAGTTTTATTCTAAGTAACATCACACTTTACTTTGAGGAGGCATGGAACGTACGTTTACATAACCATCTCATTGCTTAAACAACGTTTCTGAACCAGGCCTATATACATGATACTGAATCCGGTCATCCAGAACATGATGCTAACTATAAGTGTGGCAAGCCGAGCATTCATATTGAACTGCATTCTATTCGGATTGGGCACACACTCTGTGTATAGTCTTCAGAAAGTATAGATTTGTTATATGCTAGTATCTCTATGCTTGCTCCATACATCCTATTACCTCAACTCAAAATCTGTCACATGGAGTACATTGCATAGGAATGAAAAAACGATTACTACAAGAGCAATGTATTTATATTGAGGGGAAGTATACTTCTCTCATTCACTGTCGCTGATTCTGAGTGTCAATATGCTTGTAAGCGGTTTAGAATAATGAGTAACAATGCGTTAAAGTGTAGCAATGGACTGTTATCCTGTGAAGACATAATCATACAGTGTACAGGTTTTGAAGTGAATGCAATAATGATATGAAGAAACATGGACAAGTAATACACAAGGGTTATGTGAATATGTATGAGTAGTCATAGTCAGTTCTCACTTAGGGGCAAACAGGGTTGCTAGAGAAGCTGCAACTTTGGTGGAGAACTGCTGTGGGACATAGGTGGCAAATGCAGAGTCAGTCTTCCATGTCCCATGAGCCTTAACATGCTGCCTTGGGGCCCCTGCCTCCAGGGCAGCAGGAACACTACCCCTGCACGGGGAGTGGGCAGTCACGGTTAAGGGTAGTTAAGGGCAATGAGGGCAGCTTTTAGTACTGCCACAAGTGAGCGGGCGCTTACCCTCCAGATCAAAGGCAAAGTCCATAGGTTCTCCAGGGTGGGCCTCGATATCGTCCACCCAGGCCGCTGTGGGACATGCTGGTGACCTGGGTATATATGGGAGTGCCAGCACTTCTGGTGTGTCGGACATGGCGATAGTCTTGGATGAGCGGAGGATCACTGCTAAGCCTTGAGGGTGAGGGTGGAGCAGAACATTATGCCTCCTGATGGTATGTGAACCATGTGAGGCCCCTAAGTCTCAAAAAGCCCCTATCCCTCAAATGTTTGTGGGATAGGGGCCTTTTGAGACGTAGGGCACACCTGAAGTCCCTAAATGTCAAAATGTCCCTATCCCACAAATATTTAAGACATAGGGACCACACTCAAACAGCTGCTATCTCACAGAAAATTGAGAGTTAGGGGCCATTTGAGAGATAGGGACATGTCAGGCCCCTATCCTACAAAAGATCAATAAGTATCAAAACCCTAAGTATTTGTAATCAATTTTAAGGACCATTTCTTACTTCTGCAGTAAAAAGTGAGCCTCGTGCGTGGGTCAGGGGACCAACACTCCACCCCGTAGGCCTACGTCTATATCGGTATTGTGGTATTTCATGGGGACATCCTCCTGTTCATGGGCCAATTTTGAGACTATCTGGCCTGAGGGTTGCGAGATACTAACAAAACTAGTTTTGAGACTATCTCGCCTGATGGTTGCAAGATAGTCTCAAAATTTTGAGACTATCTAGCCTGACGTGTATTTTTGAGACTATCTCGCAATTTTGAGACTATCTAGCCTGAGGGTTGCGAGATACTAACAAAACTATAGTATTTTGAGACTATCTCGCAATTTTGAGACTATCTCGCCTAACAGTGCAGCCTTTTTTCACTAAAAAAGGGTGTAATATTTTTGCCCCCCTCCCTCAGGAGGGGTCCAAATTCTTTTGGTTCCTCCCTTCAAGGGGTCCAATTCCCTCCAAATTCACCACCCCCACCTGGTTGTTAGAAAATGACTTCTCGCTAAGTCGACATATATTTACACCCCCTCCAGAACCCACCAAACACCCTGTAATTGATAAATGACCATTCTCTTTCCTATTTAGGGAGCGGTAATCTATTACCAATAGGGGGAGGCTGGCAAAAAGTTTTGACCCCTCCTGAGGCAGGATGGGACGTTACTAAGGGTGAGGTGGTACTGGGAATATCATCCAATATCCTATAAATGATCTATCTATTGCACATATTCAACCAACGGGACACTTTTGAGGGATAGTGGCTTTTGAGGGATAGGGACATGCCAAAAGTATTTGTGACTTAGGGACTTCATATAGGCCCTATATCTCAAACCGTTTTGAGAGATAGGGGCCGTTTAGCACATAGGGAATTCACCTGGTCCCTATATCTCAAACAGGTCAATTTTGAGGGATAGGGGCCTTTTGAGGGATAGGGGCCTCACAGACCTGCCCACAAGGTGGCTGCCAGGGTCAAAAGGTTCGAAGCGCAGAGAAACCCAAAGAACCCTATTGTGAGGCCCTCTCTGATTATTGGCTTTGGGACCTTGTCCCCAAAGCCATTTACACTACAGAGGGAGAGTTGGTTAAAAATGACAAGAAAAGAGCAGCATAGGACTGATTCTCACCAACGTGATGCAACTGCTAATTTGGGGTTTTTCCAGGATATTTTCACCCCAATCATGTTCACATGTCTATAACTCTCACTGAAAGTTAGAGTGGGTTTAGTTCTACCAGAAAATGTATACTTTACATGTTATCTAACCCTTATTTCGGGATTTTTTGGCCCAAAACCCCCCAAAAGTTGACGTATTTTGCAATTTTTTTAAGGAAAAAATGAATAAAAAAATGGATTAAGCTAACATGGACTATTTGTTGTGTTTTATTTTTGTATATTGTTATATTGCATCACCCTGAGTGAAAATGCAATTAATTTCTATGGTACAGCTGCTGTTATAGAGCATTACCTGAAAAAAATCAAATTTCACATACAGACCGGTTTAATAAATTCCATTAAATTCCATACCTTTGCATTGCCTACACAAAAGCAATCATATCTGGCCCTCTTCTATGTTTTGCATCTCGTATTTCAACCCATACCTCGTATTCTAGAAGAGTTTTTACTACTCACATGTGCCTCCTTTTGTTTCATAGCGCCTTCCAAGAAATCAGGTCCTTTTTTTTCACATACAGACCGCTTTAAGGTAAACAGCTCGTACAATCCAGTGCAATAATATTTAACAATCCACATTTTTGGTGTTGTACAACCCAAAGTAGTGTTATATGATATAACATAAAAACAATGTGTCCGCCATCTTGCAACATCCGACTTGGCTCTTCGTTTCCTGTTCCGGCGACGAATTCCACATACATACCGGGTTAAGCACATACAGACCGGGTTTATCACATACAGACCGATTTAAACAAATCCGACTAGAAGGACAACTGGTGAGTTGCAAGCGAAGTGTATGCACCAGTGGCGCCCTCTTCTGTTTCTCCTGCAAAGCTTCCTGCCGGTACCACACACTGCGACACTCGGATACGGACAACAACTGCTATGTAGCTGTGCAGTGTGTCTTCCACGGTAAGTCGGTGTGTTTGTGCACAACAATTTCTCGTACAATTTCTTCATAATACTAAACAAAACAAAGCGCTACCACCTTGTAACATGCAAGGGAAGTAGATATGTATCTTTACATCACATGTTACTACTTCTACTGGAATATCATCATCCAGATTACAAGTAAGCAGTGGACAATGTAACTAATTTCGCCACTCGCTGTAGTATCCCGGCTCATGTTTTGCGAAATTCAGACCGGGTTAAGAAATGTCATACATGTGTACTACGGGTAAAATAAGTGGCTTATCTATGAAAAGTCAGTACTGTTTTTGTCCAAACTTAGTCCTTGGCGTAGTATAACACAATTAGATACTGTATTTCATTTTAATACCAAGTTAAATACAGTTATTGTTTTGTCAGGTTTCGTTTACCATAAGCCGGTCTGTATGTTCCACATACAGACCGGGTTAATTTTTGGACATGTAAATACCACCCTATTTCTCATTTTCTCCTGCTTTAGAACAGAAAAAATGGGAAATTGTGTAGTCCCTTACCTTGATACACTGCATAACATACTTTATTACATGATACAACCAGTTTGAATACACTTTAAATAACATCTTCGCTCTCCTCTGGTTTTCCTTAACCCGGTCTGTATGTGCTGTTTACATACAGACGGCTATATGTGTTATATACAATATTCTAACAGCGTATCCCTGACGTATTTCTGCTTGATTTAAATTTTTAAAAACAAGGGGGGGTGGTCTGTCCTCCCCCCCTCCCCCCCTCTATATGTCGGTCTAAATCCCCCCCCCCTTCACCCCTCCTTGATATCCTGAAATTGATATGTTAGCTCCCCACACTGTACCCCCCTCTTTATTTGTAGGAAATACAATATCTCCTATCCTCTTAAAGCACTAAGTGACCGTATTCATTGGTACCATTCAATACAATGTGGCCGTATTCAACGTGCTAAGAAAAGAAAAATTTCCCCTTCAATATTTATGGCTTCAAATAAATAAATTAAAACAAATGCCAACTACATCAATACCGCTCATGATGTATTTCACTCATGGGGGCTGAGGCTTCATGGGATACCCAGCCCCCACTCATAAAATACAACAGAAACGGTATATCTATGGGCGTTGGCATTTGTCTATATATATATATGATGTATTCATTCATGTACAAAATGAATTTGTATAAAATTGTATTAATAAATTTCTCTTTTCTTTTTCTTTTTCATCTACAGAGCTGAGCGTACTTCTATGTAACTAATCTGATATCTGCAGTCCTGAATTGAAATGCCGCCGAAAAAACCAGACAAACCAAAGCCTCCGAAGAAGAAGGGAAAGGAGAAACCCCCCCCTCGACGAAGAGAGCGTAAGAGGCCCTTCGTCGAAGATGAGGATGGGCCGCCTACGCTTGTGGCACCGCCCTACGGCACAGGCTTCCACGAGTTGGAGGCCTGGTGTGACAAGTACGGGGTGAAAGAGGTGTACCAGACCCTCAATGCGGCTGACCGGGCCATATACCAAGCTGTTCGCGGCCGAAAGAAGAACAATACATACTACGGCAAGAACAAGAAGAGTAAGGAGTTCTTGGCCAAGCGCCAACTGAGTCAAAAGGTAAATTTAAACCATACTATATTTGTCAAATTGTACCACAGATCTTGATTTAAAACCAGTTTCAGTTTCTCTACTTGAAAATGTATACATCAGCTTAAAGTGATATGACTAACTAAGGCTTACTCCGTATATAGGCCCTAGGTACCTTCTCTCTCATAGATGGGAATAACTGTCATATAACACTCATATTACTTTTGGTATTATTTTATCACCCCTAGATACTTGTAATACACTACACATTCGTTTTTCCTACCCCCCCTTTTATAGAAATACATGTATACAATTTATATGCCATAAAGTAACATACAATTTAGTGCGCAGCTATAAGATAAATTTTATTTCTAACCAAACAGAAGTGCACTCCTGACAAAGGGACCGATGAATACATAGAATTCCGCAACAGGAATAACCTGTACAAGAAAACTATGAAGGAGAAAGGTACGTCTACATTTCACATGCATTTTACTTCTTACCAAGTATTCCTTCAATAATATTATTCTTACATTTAAATGGCCATAATATTTTGAACAAATCACATGTTACGTCACAGGTCATGGTATATGTGAACACCGTATCTGCGTAGAAAGAAACCAATTTAGCCCTTTTAGGCTCCCCCCTGCCATCATTTCAGTCTATTGACTGGGTTATTTCACTTGTTGACCCTTGGCCCTTGTTGACCCTTGGGCCGCATTTCACTCGGCCTACGGCCTCGTGAAATACGGCCCAAGGTCAACTTGTGAAATAACCCAGTCAACAGACTGAAACTCGTGCACCTTTGTCTATATCCTTTAGCTTTTCTTTTTTCTTTTTTCTTTCATACAATGTTCATTCCAAATATTTCCACAGAGCAAGAGGCGGAGGCTGCGTCTAAGGTTCGCAAGAGTAAGCGGGGGCGGCACATTGAGGAGGCTGAGGAGGAGCCGGACGACATTGAGCTGGGCCCCTCTCAACCAAAGAAAGCCGACATCACGCAGGACCTGCCTGATGCAAAGAGGCGGCGTAGGAAGCCGGCCGCACCTACGAGGTCCCCCTCCCATCTACACGATGAGGTTTGACTATATTTGTGAATTACTCATTAACTTGGTCTGTATGTGCCCACATAGCACAATTCAACCAGTGTACATGCCAAGATGTAGCTTCCCGTGGCATACAACAGTTGAATGAAAACCACAAACTGTATGCAAACTGCGTTATGTGTTACACTTATAATACCTAGCACAACAAAGCATACAGGTTTCCTATCTATAGATTTATTACACCTACAATCCTACATGTACCATCCCTCGGCCAAGCTAGGCCTACATGTTTTCTTTAATGAGTATCCCAATGTTGGGTTATCTTTGATATTCTTGATTAGCTTTCATTTATCTTGAACTCCCGGGCTTGAACTATCTTGGCCTTCTATCCCTGTCTTCAAGTTGATGTATGACAGAATAAGCCACCAAAATTCATTATATATTTATTATATATATATATATCTATAGTACTATATAATTTAACGCAGGTTACTCCTGAGCAACAGCCAGTCAGGGAACTAGAACGGGGGATCCACATACGGGGAGAGGAACCGGTGGAGCCGGTGGACCACTCCATAGTTCCTATCCCTAATGTGGAGGCAGCCGAGAGGCTGCGGGTGCAGAATGCAGAGCGATTTACTGTGGAGCAGCGCGCAGCCCTGTTGGAAGACTGTGAAAAGGATCGCCCTACGAAAAGTGAGTCACATGTACATGTATATGCCTGAGGGGATTTTATACACTATCGAATTTTTTTACACATGATTTCCCACTCAAAGTTCTAATTTCTTGGCATGTCTAGATTGCGTCCTTTTCAATTATATAGCATTATACTATGTATGAAGCAGTGTATATCACTTACAACTGTACAAATCTTGTTACAAGTAAGGAACGGGAACATTACATACAATACTTAATTTCATATAGCATATATCAACTATAGGCTGTATAATTTATAAGCGTGTCTGTTAGACATTAATTAGAGTGTGGTTATTCAATCAAATTTTGTTACAGAGGAGAAAGGGAAGGGAAAGAGTTCTAAGGGCCGTAAGGGGAAGACCTCCACTTCCACCTCCACTTCCACCTCCACTTCAACCTCCGCGTCGACCTCCGCGTCGACCTCCGCGTCGACCTCCGCGTCGACCTCCGCGTCGACCTCCGCGTCGACCTCCGCGTCGACCTCCGTGTCGACCTCCACCTCCACGTCGACCTCCACGTCGACCTCCACGTCGACCTCCACGTTGACCTCCACACCCCACGACAAGCAAGAGGAACACGCTCGGCCGGACGCGAAAACGCCCGTGGCTACAGGTGAGTACAGCACATGTGTACATGCATGTCATGGTCGTACTGCATAGATCTATACACCCACCTTTTAAATAACCCATGTGACGTAATCAAAATGGCAGTTACTTGACCTTTGAATCAGGTAGTTCTAAAGTGGATAGAAATACGCTATCTTAGGCTTCCCTTTTAATAGTTGATATATGATTTATCTTAAGTGTTGTACATGCTTTGTTTATCTACTGCCAATACATAAACTCTGTCTGCCATCAATTACTGACATCATGTACTTCTCACGTTTCAGACCCCCCCCACACTGGGTCCGACGAGGAACCCGAGGGTACCGCCACCGCAGGACCAACCTCCACCCGGGTCTGCTACGGGTCCGACACTGACTCCTTGTCCCCCACGCCGGACGCGAAAACGACCGTCGCTACAGGTGAGTACAGCACATGTGTACATGACATGTCACGCTATCTTAGGCTTCCCTTTTAATAGTTGATATATGATTTATCTTAAGCCTTGTACATGCTTTGTTTATCTACTGCCAATACATGTATAAACTCTCTCAGCCATCAATTACATCATGTACTTCTCACGTTTCAGACCCCCCCCACACTGGGTCAGACGAAAAACCTGAGGGTCCCGCCACCGCAGGACAAACCTCCACCGGGGTCTCCTATGGGTCCGACACTGACTCCTTGTCCCCCACGCCGGATGCAAAAACGTCCGTCGCTGCAGGTGAGTACAGCACATGTGTACATGACATGTCACGCTATCTTAGGCTTCCCTTTTAATAGTTGATATATGATTTATCTTAAGCCTTGCACATGCTTTGTTTATCTACTGTCAATACATGTATAAACTCTGTCCGCCATCAATTACATCATGTACTTCTCACGTTTCAGACCCCCCCCACACTGGGTCAGACGAAGAACCTGAGGGTCCCGCCACCGCAGGACAAACCTCCACCGGGGTCTCCTATGGGTCCGACTCCGACACGGAATCGTTGTCCCCCACGCCGGATGCAAAAACGTCCGTCGCTGCAGGTGAGTACAGCACATGTGTACATGACATGTCATGGTCGTACTGCATAGATCAATACACCCACCTTTTAAATAACCCATGTGACGTGATCAAAATGGCAGTTACTTGACCTTTAAATCAGGTAGTTCTAAAGTGGATAGAAATACGCTATCTTAGGCTTCCCCTTTAATAGTTGATATATGATTTATCTTAAGCGTTGTACATGCTTTGTTTATCTACTGTCCATACATAAACGCTGTCTGCCATCAATTACTGACATCATGTACTTCTCACGTTTCAGACCCCCCCCACACTGGGTCTGACGAGAAACCCGAGGGTACCGCCACCGCAAGACCAACCTCCACCCGGGTCTGCTACGGGTCCGACTCCGACACGGACTCGTTGTCCACCACGCCGGATGCAAAAACGTCCGTCGCTACAGGTGAGTACAGCACATGTGTACATGACATGTCATGGTCGTACTGCATAGATCTATACACCCACCTTTTAAATAACCCATGTGACGTGATAAAAATGGCAGTTACTTGACCTTTGAATCCTTTTAATAGTTGATATATGATTTATCTTAAGCGTTGTACATGCTTTGTTTATCTACTGTCCATACATAAACGCTGTCTGCCATCAATTACTGACATCATGTACTTCTCACGTTTCAGACCCCCCCCACACTGGGTCCGACGAGAAACCCGAGGGTACCGCCACCGCAGGACCAACCTCCACCCGGGTCTGCTACGGGTCCGACTCCGACACGGACTCGTTGTCCACCACGCCGGATGCAAAAACGTCCGTCGCTACAGGTGAGTACAGCACATGTGTACATGACATGTCATGGTCGTACTGCATAGATCTATACACCCACCTTTTAAATAACCCATGTGACGTGATAAAAATGGCAGTTACTTGACCTTTGAATCCTTTTAATAGTTGATATATGATTTATCTTAAGCGTTGTACATGCTTTGTTTATCTACTGTCCATACATAAAAGCTGTCTGCCATCAATTACTGACATCATGTACTTCTCACGTTTCAGACCCCCCCCACACTGGGTCCGACGAGAAACCCGAGGGTACCGCCACCGCAAGACCAACCTCCACCCGGGTCTGCTACGGGTCCGACTCCGACACGGACTCGTTGTCCACCACGCCGGATGCAAAAACGTCCGTCGCTACAGGTGAGTACAGCACATGTGTACATGACATGTCATGGTCGTACTGCATAGATCTATACACCCACCTTTTAAATAACCCATGTGACGTGATAAAAATGGCAGTTACTTGACCTTTGAATCCTTTTAATAGTTGATATATGATTTATCTTAAGCGTTGTACATGCTTTGTTTATCTACTGTCCATACATAAACGCTGTCTGCCATAAATTTCTGACATCATGTACTTCTCACGTTTCAGACCCCCCCCACACCGGGTCCGACGAGGAACCCTACGGTTCCACAACCGGATCGGACACCAGTTCAGTTGACTCGTCCTCACACCAATCAGATCCTGATTGGACTGCGGTGTCAGAGCACACCTCCACCCAGGACTCCTCCAGTGAGAGCACGCTCATCATAAGTGGCAGTGGCAGTGAGTCAGACAGTGACACTGTCACTGAAAGCCACACTGAGGCAGAGGAAGATGCGGCGCTAATGCCACCACCAGTGCGCTACAGACGACTGGTGCTGTCCCCTTCCTCCTCTAGTGGGTCGCCATCCCCACCACACTCGCCACCACGATACGGGCACCTGGCTTCCCGGCTACACTCCCCGGAGCCGGCAGTCTTCGGAATGCCGACGACATGGTGGCTGCCCGAGTCACTGAGGTCAGTATTAAATTCCTTAGAACTGCAGTTCAGTTATTAACATGTGCTATTTGCAAAAACAGTTTATGGTTAAATATCTTAACTAGTACTTCATACATTAACAACACAAACCCCGGACTTGTAGAAGTTGCGTTTATGTTAAAATTGTACATTTCTGTACGAGAATTACATGTTATTGTTGTATTATGTATATCATAATCACAACGTTTGTTGCAGGCACTATGCGGTGGACATTGATGCCCTTATTTTCCCCCAACCCACGGGAGATACCACCCCTTTCACCACTACGCCAGAGGAGGAGGAAGGCAGCAAGGAGGAAGAGAAATCAGGGCCCTCCGATGCCTGAGAGTTTTTATAACTGTTATAATTTTTATAACTTTTATAACTTTTTATAACTTTTATCACAAATGCTGTAGAAGCATGGTTATGTTGGTTTATTGATATATAAGCCTGATAGGTAAAGTTATACATGTAAGCGTATATATGTCCATCATAAATGTTGGAAACAACCATCTAAATTAAATGAAAAGCACCCAAGGGCCCTTTTAAACTGACCAGTGCGGGCGGTGTTTTTTTAAAGTGGCCTTATAAGAAATAGAGACTGCGTTTGACGAGTTAGTCATAACCTTGACCATTCTTTACTGATTTTGATTTCAATGTGCCGTTTTCATACTACTTAGTTAGTTAGCAGAACTAACATAACATACTGCATTACACCTGTGTCCTTTATTTTTCGACATGAAGGGTACTTGTATTAACGATGTAGAGCATCTTAGATTATTAGAACTAAGTACTGATGTGTTTACCATTGTACATACTGCGGCGCAGTGAAAATAAAGCTTCATTTCCTGTGTCCTTGATATATGAACATGAAGGGTACTTGTATTAACGATGTAGAGCATCTTAGATTATTAGAACTAAGTACTGATGTGTTTAACATTGTACTGCGGCGCGGTGAAAATAAAGGTTCATTTCATTCATACTTTATTTTGTGTTCTGTATCACTTGAACTTTTATATTTTGCTTATATCTTCACCAAGTTTTAGACTTGTAAAATTATAAACAAAAAACATGAGCAACAAAATTATGATGGCCTATTCGACCGGTCTTCATCAATTTGGCACATACAGACCGCTTTTGGAACTTACATACCGGTATATGAATAGGCCTGTTCTACCAGTCTTTCAATTTTGGCACATACAGACCACTTTAGGAACTTACATACCGGTATATATAAATAGGCCTGTTCAACCAGCCTTTCAATTTTGGCACATACAGACCACTTTAGGAAAATACATACCGGTATACATGAATCTATAGCCTTTTCTACTAAAAAGTACACATACAGACTGGTATAATATTTCCAGGCAGACAGTGCTTTTGTAAATTCACAACTCATAAATGGCTTGTACTTTGCAACTTCTTCCAGCCGCAGAAAGAGGTGGAGACTGGGCATGCGTGGTACAAGGCTGTTCCCCAAACGCAATGATGTACCCTCTGCACTCAAGTCAACAGACGATCCTGTCCCTAGTGACAACGTCAGCCTGTCTGCACTGCCGGCCGCTGAAAACGTCAGCCTGTCTGCACTGCCGGCCGCTGAAAACGTCAGCCTGTCTGCACTGCCGGCCGCTGAGTACGTCAGCCTCACTGCACTGCCGGCCGCTGAGAATGTCAGCCTCACTGCACTGCCAGCTGCCGAGAACGGCAGCCTAGAAGAGACGCACCCTAGTGTGTCATGTCTGGACCAGACTCAGACAGATTGCCTTCTCCCATTCGGCGAGTCAGTAGTGGATGACGACAGTGCACTGTCTCACGGCACGCAATCAGAGGGGACTCTGGATGAGTCCCTGGATACCACTCCATCCCGTGGTGCTCCATGTGAGGAGTTTAAGCCAGACGTTGATGCCTGGATGGCCCACATCGACCCTCAATTATTCAGTGTGGACCCCATAGTGGAAGATCCTGCACCAGGTTTCCAGCTAGTGCCCGAGGCACATAGCACTCCCACATCTATTCCTCATGCAAGCCAAGGGAGTGAGTCATCTGATGACTCCCCTGATGACTCCTGTAATGACTCTGCATGACGAGGTGAGGACCAGGAGGTACCTCGCTGTGTGACAGAGGCAGCCGGAAAACATAACACCCCGCCCGTGAAGGCTGTACGACGTCAAGGTCTACGCTCCCATCCCACTCCGGTACATAAGTATAACCCCTTACCGGAAGAAAGGAAAAGGAGGAAGAAATGGTCACGCTGGAAGAAGCTTCTGCTTTCATCGAAACGGAGGCGTAACGCAGAGCGTGTCCGTCTGCGTGTCCCTGTCCCTGTCACACCCACACCGCCTTTACCCATACCGGTAGATGGCGACGTACCCCCTGCAAGAACCGACCAGACAAACCCCCCGACTAACCAAGCTATATCCCCGGAAAACCCCTCTGATCATCCTATACTTAAACTGACTGCTACTCAGAAGACGGCACGGACTCTGGACGGGGGTTGCCAAGTGACTCCACAAGCGAGAGGCGAAATCATCACACTACATGAGATCGCTGAGTTTGTGAGAGGCGCTCCACCCCACGTCCAAAACCTGTTGCTTGCAAAGCACTGTGAAGGGGCTGTCCCGCGTTATGGCCAGAAGTCGGCACTGGCCCGGGCCCTTGGAATGTGCCGCAACAGTGTTCTCCCAGCTAAGGTCCGTGTTAAACGCAACTCGCGCACCAGCATAGCCAAGTGGAAGCGAGTTGCCGTGAATGGCTTCTTACGACGGACCGACAACTCCTGCACACTCCCGGACAAGCGCCATTACTCGGGTAAGAAGCGGGCGGCTGCGTTGGGTGAACCGGGTGAGCGGTTTGTGGTGGCTCTCTGCGACACTATGAGGAACTTACACCGTAAGTTTGTCGTGGAGACCGGTCTCGCTGTGTCCTTCGCAACATTCTGTAGGGCACGAGACAGGTCGACTGTGTTTACCTCAGTCTTCCTGAAGAGATCGGTTTGCCTCTGCACACCGCACGCCAACATGGGTTATATGCTAGAGGCGATACCCGGTTTGTCCAACTCAACCACCGAGCTGACAACCCTTACGGCGGAACAGGTTGAGGCAGCACTTGCCTCCCTCACTGGCATGGACTCGGTGCAGTTCAAGCGCTGGGGTAAGGAGATTCGGCAATGCACGAAGACCGTGAAGAAGGATGGCAAGAAGAAAAAGGTCTCGTACACTGTGTCGCACACTGAGCTGCGCAAGTTACGTGTCACCACTGCCTCCTTCTTGGAACAATTCCGAACCGACCTACCCCTGTTCCTTGAGCATCATCGACGAGTTGGAGAGCAGTACGCCGCTGTGCGGAAACTCAAGGAGACTCTTCCCCACGATCACGCGGCGGTGCACATGGACTATGCGGAAAACTGGTCCTGTGGTTTCATGAAAGAAATCCAATCCGCGTTCTTTGGCAAGGACCAGTTGACCCTTCACCCCATGTGTGTCTACCATCGTGAGCGTGAGGATGATCTCCAAGAGGATCTGCGCACGGACTGCTTCGTCGGTGTCAGTGAGGTGATCAAGCACTCGTTCCCCACAACATTGGCGTTTCTCATGAAGCTGATCCCCGAAGTCCGCAAGCTGGTACCTGACCTAGCCCACCTCCACATCATCACGGATTCACCGAGCTCCCAGTATCGGAACCGGTTCACAGCCGAGTTACTGAGGCAAGCCAGTGACATCTTCAACATCCGCATCACGTGGAACTGGTTGGAGGCCGGGCATGGGAAGGGACCGTGCGATGGCGTAGGAGGTGCTTTGAAGGGTCTGGCGGACCGGGTCGTAAAGGCTGTAGGTTCTATCCAGACCGCTGAAGAGTTTGTGGAGCACGTCGCTCCTCAGACTCGGAAAATCAAACTCCTCCATGCGACCAAAGCAGAAGTTAACGCGGCTGAAGACACCGTTGACTCTTGGAAATGTGGTACGGTGCCTGGCATCACAACCCAACACCAAGCAACGTTCTTCAAGGGTGAGCTGCTCATGAGAGAAACGTCCTGTTACCAGGAGTGCTGCATGGAGGAAGATCTGCGTCCCCAGTGTGCTTCCTGGTGCACACCAAAGGAGTACGAAGCAAAACGTAAGGCTGAGAAGAAGGCAGCAAAGAAGGCAGAAAAGGAGGCAGCGAAGGAGGGCAACAAAGCAAGCAAAGGCAAAACCACCGAACCACCTACTGCCCCTCGTACTGCAGAACCAGTACCACACCACTGCCCCCACTGCAAGGATGTGGTGTGGAACATCAGTGCGCACTGCGAGTATCACCATCCGCATCTACCCGCTCCAGCTACCACTTCAGAGGCTCCCATGGTCCCTGCAGCACCTTCAGACACTCCCACTGTCTCAGCACCTGCTCGGCACAGCACCAAGACCAAGACAACTGCTCCAGCTACCATGGATTGCGACACAGCACCTCTTGCCCAGTGTGAGGAGACAGAGGCTCCCATGGTCCCTGCAGCACCTTCTGACACTCCCACTGTCTCTGCACGGTCTGCTCGGCACAGCACCAAGACCAAGACAACTGCTCCAGCTACCATGGATTGCGACACAGCACCTCTTGCCCAGTGTGAGGAGACAGAGGCTCCCATGGTCCCTGCAGCACCTTCTGACACTCCAACTGTCTCTGCACCTGCTCGGCACAGCACCAAGACCAAGACAACTGCTCCAGCTACCATGGATTGCGACACAGCACCTCTTGCCCAGTGTGAGGAGACAGAGGCTCCCATGGTCCCTGCAGCACCTTCTGACACTCCAACTGTCTCTGCACCTGCTCGGCACAGCACCAAGACCAAGACAACTGCTCCAGCTACCATGGATTGCGACACAGCACCTCTTGCCCAGTGTGAGGAGACAGAGGCTCCCATGGTCCCTGCAGCACCTTCTGACACTCCCACTGTCTCTGCACGGTCTGCTCGGCACAGCACCAAGACCAAGACACCGACTGACACAAAGATACAACAACCACCGGTCCTCCCAGATGACACTGACTCTGACAGCGAGTCAGACAGTGAGTCTGAGTCTGACCTTTCGGAGGATGAGGACGGTGGCAATGAGGCCAATGTACAAGACCCAGTCTTCTCAAGCGACGACGACAGCATAGACATTGCTTCGGTCAGAGCAGCAGACCGTGAGAGGAGGAGGCAAACCAGGTCTACCACATCTGCGAAGCAGAGCAGGGCAACCCCATCTAGTACACCGAAAACATTACAGCAGCCAGAACTAGAGCCGGAAGAGTCTGATTCAGATGATGACCCTGACTACACCCCCCAAACAGAAACAGAAGAGCAAGCTGCACGATACGCCAACATAACTGAGCGGCGGCGGGGAGGTCAGCTTGTAAATGAACTCTACATGCCCTCTGAGGATGGAGACACATCCAGTGATGAATGGCCCTTGTCCTACATCATCCCCATACAGCGTATGCTAGAGCTGAAAGAACCAAAAGAATAACTTTCCAACCAAACCCACACAATTGTAACCGTCCCTCGACATCCCCTGAACAATGAACAAAACCAAGAAAAGCTTCCCCATACTAGTATTGTACTTTAAATAGGTATATTCTGTGTACAAAGGTGATCCAACCCGCTCTCCACATTGCCCAAAGCACAGATTTTAACAAGATATCAGCTTGGCGAGTGTGTAAACTGTATTGGGTAATATGGGAAGGTGTGCAACTAGAAGTCCACCCTGGTCTAAGGACGTGACAATTAGACTAGTACAGACCAGTAGTGTACACAACATGCATTAAATTAGTTAGGGCATGCATTAGCACCATATAGTGCATGTTGTGTACACTACTGGTCTGTACTAGTCTAAATGTCACGTCCTTAGACCAGGGTGGACTTCTAGTTGCACACCTTCCCATGTTACCCCATATGGGCTACTCACTCGCCAAGCTGACATCTAGTTAAAACCTGTGGCCCAAAGGGTGGCGGGAAGAAGGGAAGAAGGGCCGTACTGTGGCGCCATCTGTCTTGTAACGCCGGTATTAAGCGTCCGCAATAGGGTAAGTTTATACAACGTACATGAACTCCTTGCCCCTGTTCTAATTTGTTCATATATATGCGTAAAGATGGGTGTAATACACCGAATGCCTAACATGAAAATGTAGTACTTTTTGACTTCTTATAACCTGTATCAAAAATAATGTAATATTGCATAGGAAACACCCAGCAAAACATGTAGTACAGTTTGACAGGCTCTTGCACACCTTTTCTGTGTACCAGCTAGATGACATACTATATAAACCGCTGCAATTCTAGGTCTCACAAGGGCTTCGCTGACTCCCATTGCCTTCCTCCTTACGGATTTCAATTTGACAGCCTGTTGTGTTCTCCAGCTAACTGGAGATGTGCATGTGGTGTATACAACATGAGGAACTAGGGCCGGACAGTCAGCGATCAACCCTTTTGTTATAACGGGTAAAGGAAATTGTGTACAAGTACTTAGCATCTGCATCATTTGTGGAAATCAGTCGCGTTCACTAGTAATATTATTATATATATATATAGAGATCTATACATGAATGCTGCACATACATACTGGTTTAAGGGTAGAAGTTCCGCAACTTAACACAAGATGGAAGCATACTATCCAGAAAGATAGAGCTGTATGGCATTCCTGTCACCTTTTCAACTGCATTACGACCTTACCACTGTTTGTGACATAGCATAGATATTAGCAAAATGTTCACCTGTTGTTATATTGCCAAGGAATTTAATTGGGAGAAAGGGGAGAAACCAATAATTGGAACAAACAGGTATTTTTACATCCCAATGTCCACAGCACACCTTTTCTGTGTACTGAGCTGCATGATGTGGTATAAAGCCGATTGCAAAAGATGTACCATTGGAAGCAAGTCCCGTGTTCTTGACGAGATGCCTGTTTAATTTCATTTCACACCTTGTGGTCTCCTCCAAATCTCGTATATTGGTCTGAACATGGGCTAGCTTCCCTCTTGTTATTTTGCCCGCTTTAATTACATGGCTAGAATAGTACAAGTTTAGTGCATGGTAAGAGAAAAAGTGGTCAGTGTGAGAGGCCCTACCCTTCTGCTACCATAAAGAAATGAATTTAGAGTAATAATACTTCAATAATTCATGAACTGGGCCTACTTCCATACACATATATGTGTGTTTGGCACATACAGACCGCTTTAGGCACATACAGACCGGTTTAATGAAATGGTCCCCAGTTGCCATAGTGAAGTCCTAGGAGTTGGAAATGATTTTTCTACCGTCTGTATCTTGTAGGTATAATGTCTGTGCACTATGTGAATGAATTACAAATAGTTAATTGTGCAAAAATTGATCAGTGTGGCCGATGAAATAGTTGAAATTTGTGTTTTTGGGTTTGTATTGGCCCAAACGGGTAGAATAGTACTTGCCTTGTATGTGAAAAGTGGTTTGTGTGACGGGCCCGAGCCTTGCGTTACTATAAAAAATGAATTTTGAGTAATAATAGTTGAAAAATTGATGAAATGGGCCTATTTCCATACATATGTGTGTTTGGCACATACAGACCACTTTAAGCACATACAGACCGGTTTAGTGAAATGGTCCCCAGTTGCCATAGTGAGGTATTTCCGTGATGTAAATGTTGATTTGAGTCACTTGAACTCGATTTTTGCACATTTTAGAAGGACCTGAGTGAATTAGTGATAGTTAATTGTGCAAAAATTGATCAGTGTGGCTGAAAAAATAGTTGAAATTTGTGTTTTTGGGTTTGTATTGGCCCAAACGGGTAGAATAGTACTTGCCTTGTATGTGAAAAGTGGTTTGTGTGACGGGCCCGAGCCTTGTGTTACTATAAAAAATGAATTTTGAGTAATAATAGTTGAAAAATTGATGAAATGGGCCTATTTCCATACATATGTGTGTTTGGCACATACAGACCACTTTAAGCACATACAGACCGGTTTAGTGAAATGGTCCCCAGTTGCCATAGTGAGGTATTTCCGTGATGTAAATGTTGATTTGAGTCACTTGAACTCGATTTTTGCACATTTTAGAAGGACCTGAGTGAATTAGTGATAGTTAATTGTGCAAAAATTGATCAGTGTGGCCGATGAAATAGTTGAAATTTGTGTTTTTGGGTTTGTATTGGCCCAAACGGGTAGAATAGTACTTGCCTTGTATGTGAAAAGTGGTTTGTGTGACGGGCCCGAGCCTTGCGTTACTATAAAAAATGAATTTTGAGTAATAATAGTTGAAAAATTGATGAAATGGGCCTATTTCCATACATATGTGTGTTTGGCACATACAGACCACTTTAAGCACATACAGACCGGTTTAGTGAAATGGTCCCCAGTTGCCATAGTGAGGTATTTCCGTGATGTAAATGTTGATTTGAGTCACTTGAACTCGATTTTTGCACATTTTAGAAGGACCTGAGTGAATTAGTGATAGTTAATTGTGCAAAAATTGATCAGTGTGGCCGATGAAATAGTTGAAATTTGTGTTTTTGGGTTTGTATTGGCCCAAACGGGTAGAATAGTACTTGCCTTGTATGTGAAAAGTGGTTTGTGTGACGGGCCCGAGCCTTGCGTTACTATAAAAAATGAATTTTGAGTAATAATAGTTGAAAAATTGATGAAATGGGCCTATTTCCATACATATGTGTGTTTGGCACATACAGACCACTTTAAGCACATACAGACCGGTTTAGTGAAATGGTCCCCAGTTGCCATAGTGAGGTATTTCCGTGATGTAAATGTTGATTTGAGTCACTTGAACTCGATTTTTGCACATTTTAGAAGGACCTGAGTGAATTAGTGATAGTTAATTGTGCAAAAATTGATCAGTGTGGACGATGAAATAGTTGAAATTTGTGTTTTTGGGTTTGTATTGGCCCAAACGGGTAGAATAGTACTTGCCTTGTATGTGAAAAGTGGTTTGTGTGACGGGCCCGAGCCTTGCGTTACTATAAAAAATGAATTTTGAGTAATAATAGTTGAAAAATTGATGAAATGGGCCTATTTCCATACATATGTGTGTTTGGCACATACAGACCACTTTAAGCACATACAGACCGGTTTAGTGAAATGGTCCCCAGTTGCCATAGTGAGGTATTTCCGTGATGTAAATGTTGATTTGAGTCACTTGAACTCGATTTTTGCACATTTTAGAAGGACCTGAGTGAATTAGTGATAGTTAATTGTGCAAAAATTGATCAGTGTGGCTGAAAAAATAGTTGAAATTTGTGTTTTTGGGTTTGTATTGGCCCAAACGGGTAGAATAGTACTTGCCTTGTATGTGAAAAGTGGTTTGTGTGACGGGCCCGAGCCTTGTGTTACTATAAAAAATGAATTTTGAGTAATAATAGTTGAAAAATTGATGAAATGGGCCTATTTCCATACATATGTGTGTTTGGCACATACAGACCACTTTAAGCACATACAGACCGGTTTAGTGAAATGGTCCCCAGTTGCCATAGTAAGGTATTTCCGTGATGTAAATGTTGATTTGAGTCACTTGAACTCGATTTTTGCACATTTTAGAAGGACCTGAGTGAATTAGTGATAGTTAATTGTGCAAAAATTGATCTTTTGGGTTTGTATTGGCCCAAACGGGTAGAATAGTACTTGCCTTGTATGTGAAAAGTGGTTTGTGTGACGGGCCCGAGCCTTGTGTTACTATAAAAAATGAATTTTGAGTAATAATAGTTGAAAAATTGATGAAATGGGCCTATTTCCATACATATGTGTGTTTGGCACATACAGACCACTTTAAGCACATACAGACCGGTTTAGTGAAATGGTCCCCAGTTGCCATAGTAAGGTATTTCCGTGATGTAAATGTTGATTTGAGTCACTTGAACTCGATTTTTGCACATTTTAGAAGGACCTGAGTGAATTAGTGATAGTTAATTGTGCAAAAATTGATCAGTGTGGCTGAAAAAATAGTTGAAATTTGTGTTTTTGGGTTTGTATTGGCCCAAACGGGTAGAATAGTACTTGCCTTGTATGTGAAAAGTGGTTTGTGTGAAGGGCCCGAGCCTTGTGTTACTATAAAAAATGAATTTTGAGTAATAATAGTTGAAAAATTGATGAAATGGGCCTATTTCCATACATATGTGTGTTTGGCACATACAGACCACTTTAAGCACATACAGACCGGTTTAGTGAAATGGTCCCCAGTTGCCATAGTGAGGTATTTCCGTGATGTAAATGTTGATTTGAGTCACTTGAACTCGATTTTTGCACATTTTAGAAGGACCTGAGTGAATTAGTGATAGTTAATTGTGCAAAAATTGATCAGTGTGGCCGATGAAAAAGTTGAAATTTGTGTTTTTGGGTTTGTATTGGCCCAAACGGGTAGAATAGTACTTGCCTTGTATGTGAAAAGTGGTTTGTGTGACGGGCCCGAGCCTTGCGTTACTATAAAAAATGAATTTTGAGTAATAATAGTTGAAAAATTGATGAAAAGGGCCTATTTCCATACATATGTGTGTTTGGCACATACAGACCACTTTAAGCACATACAGACCGGTTTAGTGAAATGGTCCCCAGTTGCCATAGTGAAGTCCTAGGAGTTGGAAATGATTTTTCAACCGTTGGTATCTTTTTGCTATAATGTCTGTGCACTATGTGAATGAATTACAAATAGTTAATTGTGGCAAAATTGATCTGTGTGGCTGATGAAATAGTTGAATTTGCTGTTTTTGAGTCTCCTAATGCCCCCAATGGGTATAAAAGTAGTGCCTTGTATGTGTAAAGTGGTTTGTGTTATAGCCCAGAGCCTTGTGTTAGTATAAGTAATGAATTTTGTGTTATAATAGTTCCAAAATAAATGAAATGGACCTTTTTCCATTGGGTTGTATATTTCGGCACATACAGACCGGGTTAAGGCAGCTGAAAGCACATACAGACCGGTTTAGGCAGTTTTTGGTCTCTCTACTGTACTTTTTATAGCATTTAAGGGTGGTACAAAAGGGTACTGATACATGACATATAAGTGTATTATTTAATCCTGCCATACATAGTTATATAGGTTAAATTTGAGAAGGAGAGGTTGGAAAGCGGGAGAAAAAAAAAAAATTCCATTTTTCCAGTCGTACTACATCAATTTATTATACCCCATGTATGCCTGAATGGTAATAAGATACAGCCCATTGTACAACTTGTTGAAAAATAACAAATAATAAAGTTTTATTCAGGAATATGACACAAGTATCTTGTCTTTATTACAATACAATAGTGCACAATACAGTTTTATATATTAGGAACATACAGACCGCTTTAACACACTTTGGGAAAAAGTTAATACTGAAATAGTATCAAATATAATAGTGTAATGCGTTTTACAGCTGATAAGATGAGGGAATAAGCTAATATAATAAAGCAAAAACTGTCATTACATGTATCACAGGTTTGTCAGTACAGAACTGCAAAGTTTATGAATATTTACAACCGCTGAAAAGTGAGAAAATGGAGAAAATGCCAAAAATAGAACGTCCTGGCATCATATAATGAAATGCATGATGGGTAAACTAGTTCTTTTTATTGAAACTGTGTTAATATGCGCTCAATATACAAAAAATACAAAAATGCTGTCACATGTATATACTACCTTTTTCAGTTCTATAGCTCTGTTCATCTTAACCCGGTCTGTATGTGCCCGGGATTTCAACATGTCAGATTTCAACGGTTGCCATGGCTACCGCAACCATATTTAACTGCTACCACCCATCCAGTTTTGTCCACCAACACCTCTAGTACACAAATATAAAAGGATTTGACCATATACCGGAATTTGCTATCCACCCCCCCCCCCCACCCGAGTTGCATCACGTTCGTGAGAATCAGTCATAGGTCCCCTTGTTCATTGTTAGATAAAGTCCTAGTTGGCACTTCAACCTTCCTCAGGCCTGGTCTCCCCATGTGTCTGTACAGGTGTGTGCAAGACTAATTTAACCTCAATCTGGTTTTCAGTTACTGCATGTAGAACCAGTATACATTGTGGTAAGGCCTAGACACCCAGTTCACAGCCATATTTTGAGTTCTTGAATGAGTCTGCCAATGGCAAGGATAGGTACCAGCCTAATAACCATTGACTCCTATGTCAAGTCAAACTGTCAATGTCAATGGTAATCCCCATTCTACGTACATGCAGGACCTAGAAGTTGAGTGGTCCAGGGTGGCTCATGAAATCACTCAAGTTGGCCCAAAGACAAACTGTGAACTCAGACATAATTACCGCCCACCCCCCACACACAAACACATGCAACATTTTGCCATCCTTAAAAGAAGGCCATCACAAGTCCTCCCTCTGCCCCTTCCTCCTCCTCCTCCTCCTCCTCCTCCTCCTCCTCCTCCTTCCTCTCCCCATACTTCAAGCTCATAATAATCCTATAGAAACCCAAAGCCACTACAGCTCTGCCGTAAAATCATTGAATTGGTGCCCTTGTTAGTCCATTCTGCATAGGACCTGGTATACCCCCCCCCCCCCCATTCACTGTCGCTGCTTCTGAGTGTCAATACTGTTGTAAGCCGTTTAGTATAATGGCTAAAGACGTGCCTCATTACCCAAATTCTGTCTTTGACACCAATTCAAACTAATCTAGTCATTCTGCTCTCTGCATTCACATATCTTTATTAATTATAACGCCATACCCTACTATGAGGAGTCATTGATATACTCCCGAATGATCGGCATGAAGCCTGAATGCAGCCACGGTGAGAAGACATGGCAGGGCTGTATTTATGCGCTATGATGATGAATAGAATAACACATTAAATCACTATGCGGCCCCTAAAGGATTGAATATAAGTTCTGTTCTTCTACTGTTATATATTTGATGTACTGGTGGGGAATGTTGAAGGGCAGCTTGCGATCTGTACCTCCACTCGGAAAAGCCTAGATGTCGAGGGCACCAAAGAAATCAAGATGGCTGAATTCAATTGATATCATTGACTCTAAGATGATAGTTTTAATGCACTATGCTCTTTGAGTCATGATGAATTACCACAGCCCTGCTCAGGTGTCATTTATGCATCATACCGAACTTTTACAGATTGGAAACACTCCCAAAGGATCGCCGTGATGCACCAATCCAACATCTGTGAGTTACTTCTGCACAGTGCAGCAGTGCAACATGCCAATAAATGAACATGAAGTGTTGATGCATCACATCTTCACCAAATGGTTAACAACAATGGTGATCTGATGGCGGCCTCTCATCCCCCACCTGATAGGATGAACAGGATATAAAAACTCCTATCTTCATGGTCCATTTACGACCTTGAGTTCCCTAATTGGATAGTTTAACCCTATCAGGCCTGCATACTGCTTTAATATGCGGAAAACTTTTATGTCAGCTTGAGGCATTCATGGATGCATAATTGAAGCCCTGGCGAGTCTACTGACGATGGCTGAATTCCTGCACTGTGCAGAGTCTTCGGGAATGTCATCTTTGTTGTAGAGACATCATGATGCTTGAATGCAGCACTGGGGAGTTACTCGCCAGGGTCGACTTCATGCGTTATGATGATGAAGGACACACTGCATTAAAGCACCATGCCGTTCCCAAAGGGTTAATGAAGTGAAAAATATGAAATTGAAACGCTTCCGTTTCATGTTGACAAGAAGATTTTTTATTCCCAGCAGTGCATCAACACACTAGAAAATACCAAAAAGCAGGGAATACTCCCAAGCATCAGCGGTGCCGCGACTGAGAGCTAAATACAGGGTTAATTCTTACATACTTACTAATTTGTTTTTCTAATTCAGTATTAAAACAAACATATTTACTGTCTATCACTTACAAGGGAATAATCGGCATAAGACTCTACTTAGCCTGATTAATAGTTCTCAGTTGTTAATGTTGATGGTAATCCTAACATCACTGTAGCCCCTCTTGTGTTATAAAGGTCGGGGTCTAGTGTTCCAAGATGATATGTTATATTTTAATCAAGGAGCTCTCATTCTGATTCCAATCTAGGCCTGAGATGTACACCGTAAAAGATTGCAACTAGAAAACTGTAGTTTTAATTGTCTAATCAGTAGAATAGCTGTTGTTTTATAGGTCTACACTATTTACAGTGTAGAGGTTTAGCAGGCTCACAGTCTTTACTAGCACAGGGACATTTATATATCAGTCAGTGTTGTAAGGGTCTGAGTGATGAACATGTAACACTGGCTGTTCTGTGCAATACACATTTATAAATATTGGTATCCATATATCAGCTCTCTATGTCGCCTGTCTGAGTAAGAGATGCAAGAGGTCCCGGGTAAGTTCCCACATCAGACAACACACTTAACCCTTCAAGGTCTGCAATAACACTTTAATGCATAAATTTATACAGCTCTGGCAAGAAGTCTACTTGCATTAATACATCATGCCAACACTTAGTGAGTGTATCAATTCAATAGGTGCAGCAGGATGCTTAAAAATGTAGCCCTGGTGAATTACTTGCCATGACTGCATTCATGCATTATGATTACCAATAGCCTGATACTTTAATGTAATATTATGACTTGTGGCCCTTAAAGGGTTAACACAGGGAGGTAGCAAGCCCTACTTAGTATGCATGCGGGACCAGGATAAGGTACACATCCAGAAAGCAGGACCATCATACAGCCTGTATAGGTTACTTATTGGGCAAATAGGGGCTTGTAGATTCCCTTTCTTGTATGCATATATCGATGTCTTTCTATAGGAGCAGTCAATGAATGTTGTTCTTAAGCTAATGTACTGTCTCGACAGAGCACCAGCTTCAAAAGACTGCTGGTCTTGTATGGCATCAGAAGTAGAGAGATCTTGAAATTGTTCCTGAGCATTACAACAGTATCTTGGGCCTGTCATGTATAAGTGCCCCGGGTAGAGGTCCCGCCAAATTGAAAAGCGCAATGTTCGGAACTTTATCATGATTGTACCATATATGTGATACAGATACCCCCAATCGTGTATATGACTATCTTCAGACGTTTTAGAGCCTATGAAATGAACCATAAATGTCAACAGAAAAAATGACTTTTTTTTGTGGACAAATGTGATGCGGCCCTGTATGGCATGTGGACCAAATGGGACACACTATACCGCCCTTGGGTCTGTGCCATGTGTACAGCCCTCACTGTTCATTTCTCATTCTCATGCTCAGAAAGAGGAACACATTCCATCTTCTATATTGGTTTCTCATGTTCTGAGACCCAGTGCCTCCTTAGGGTATAATGGTTTCTAGATTGCACGTTATGAATATCCAGTGCTTGCATGAGCATCCCCAGACGCACCATTAAAGACTGCATAGTACTTTAACGTATAGTGCCCTTAGACATGATGATTGCCTGTCATACATCTTGCTGACCAATGGCATGATGCTGTAATGCAGCATTTATTCACCGGAATGGCATTCATGCATCATGACTACAGGCGGCATAGTGCACTGAAGCACTCTTGTAGGGTCAACCATTGCACCAACCGAGCAGCTCAGAGAGTAATGAAGCTTCAAGACTTACGGAGTAGAAAAGAGGGTTTCATACTGAACCAAAAATGACTCAATAAAAAGAATCTCTAGCCTATATCCCCTCTTTACAGGGTCAGGGCCTACAGTCCTTGAGTATGCATTATTTTCTGTGAGCTTTTGGAACAATTGAAAAGGCAAACAAATTTACAGTGCTTAGCTCAAGATCCAGCAGAGTTTAAAAAGGGATGCATCATAATTTAAAGAATACCGTAGACGTGACTGAAATAAAATAATTATACTGGATAGCCTGGGAGCCAGCTTCATATTAGAGAGTAACACTGAATCAGCCTCATGAACACCAGAAAATATGCAAAAAGTACCTTCATTTGGCTTTCCTACCTGCAAGTACAACATGAGTATAATACATCTCCACCCAAAGCTACTTCTGTCGTGTACTTTTGTGAACCCATCAACTATATAGATCACACATGTGGCATCACACATTTGGAATTTCTTTTGTAATGGACATGGGCATATCTCATAATACTGATGCAATTCCCGGCTTTTGGCCCAAACCATAACCTTTTTGCGGCACCAGAGATTGCGTCTCATGTTACAAATGCCATGGCCTACTGTACCCAGACTCTGATATTGATGTGAGTCAGAAGGGGCCTTAGATCTAATCAGCACACAAGCATGTGCCATCAGGGTACAGGGGTGTGGGTGATGTGATGCTCTGATAGGGGAGGTACACAAACAGTGTGGGCGGGGTAACATATGAGGACATCTATATCCTGAAAGGCCATTGATATGTCATCTAGCAGGTTGGGTATTCATAGTATACTCGTATTCTTGGTCCTTCAAATAGCTATTTCTAACTGGCTACACCTGAAAGCCCAAATTGGCTGAGAAAGCAAATAAATTCATAACCTGGTAATGTAGAATGGCTTACAGCAGCAACAACCTATAGGATGGTCACCAATATAAAGATGACCCCCTAAAAATAAGTGAGGAAAAATCTGGTTCCTCTTCAGGCAATCCCACCTCAGTGACCCATCTCTCAAGATTTAGGCAGATACCAGCCTCACACATACCATGATCATCCAGCAACAAGCTTCATTCCAGGATCTGTCTTTAACCACATCGTCCTACCCAACCTAGTCTTCATTCCAGGATCTGATTGTACTCATGTCAATCTCAGAAACAAATTGCTTCCCGTTTTATTAATAGAAACAGATCTTATCAAATGAGATGGCTGCATGACAAGACAGTCCTACATGTGAGAACACTATTGGTGATGTATGACTCCCTCCTAAAAGCTGTGTAGGGCGGCCCATGTGCAAGGGCTTTATTATGGTAAAGCATCCATGTATCTATAGGTCATCATAATGTGCATAGCTAAATTCTGTCATATTTTGATCAAGGATCAAAAAAACCTTGTGCTTTGTGCAGTAAACAGTCGGAACTAAAATCTATTGCAGGTTTACAGGCCTAGTTTTGCTACACAACAGAATATGATTCAACACTAAGTGTTTACAGTGTAGAAGTGCAGCAAATTTACAATCTGTCGCCTACCTGCTTGACTATTGAATTCGAGTTACTCCATGGCCAGCACTTTTGTTTTCTTGGAATAGAGAAGTGATATACACAGGTACCCTTATACACTTCTATAGAACGGCCAGTGCTGTGCCTTGTTAAGTATCGAGGGTCTGCGTGATGAACATGTAACACTGGCTGTTCTGTGCAATACACATTTATATTGGTATCCATATATCAGATCTCTATGTCGCCTGTCTGAGTAAGAGATGTAAGAGGTCCCGGGTAAGTTCCCACATCAGACAACACACTTAACCCTTTAGGGGACCACATAATGCTTTAATGCCGAATGGTATATAAATATAACCCTGGCAAGTTTACTTATTAGGGCTGCATTTATTAATTATGTCAACCTTTAGGGGTGTAGGTTCAGCATGATACATCAATGCAGCCCTGGTAAATTACTTGCCAGCGTTGTATTCATGCATCATTGCCAAATTCCAAAGTGTCCCAGTGCTATATCGGGATGGTACATTATGTGATACGTATACCCCTATGATTCATGTGAGCATCTCCAGACACTCCAGGCACATAAACGACTGCCCCTAGAGCCTATAGAATGACTCATATGTGTGGAAAAGAAAGAATGTCTTGGTTTTGTGTGGACAACATGCGATGTGGCTCTGCATAGTATTTTGACAAAATGAGAAACACTAGACCACCCTTGGGTCGATACCCCGTGTGCAGCCCTCACTGTTCAGCACTTACTCTTATACTCAGAAGTAGGAACACGTTCCATTGCCTATGTTGGTTTCTTGTGTGATCAACAATACGATGCAGTGCTTCCTTTAGCCATTGTTTTTGTCATCAGAGGGAGAATATATATATATAATATTATATATATATATATATATATATATATATATATATATATATATATATATATATATATATATATAATTATATGGCTGTGTCTCATGAGTTTGTAACAATTGAAACGTCTTTGACCGGGTGTCGTCTTTGACCTGTGTCATCTTTGACTGGTGTAGTCTTTGACCAGCAAGTTTTAAAATGGCTGAAATGGGAGCTATGTACACAGAGATGCCGGGAAGTTTGTAGTATAAAGTGTTAAGATATCCATCAACCTTTTCCCCCCATTTCTGTGTACATGGCTCCCATTTCAGCCATCTTAAAACTTGCTGGTCAAAGTCTACACCAGTTAAAGACGACACAGGTCAAAGACGACACCCGGTTAAAGACGTTTCAATTGTTACAAACTCATAAGACACGGCCATATATATATTGTTTCTAGACTGCACATTATGAATATTCAGTCCTTGCATGAGCATTTAGACCTACCATTAAGGGCTGCATAGTGCTTTGATATGTGATGCCTTTGTCATGATGATTGCCATCGCTGCATTCATACATTATGCCAACTCTTGGAGGCACATAGGGTCAGCACTATAGTGTAATGCAGCACCTACTTGCCAGGACTCTATTCACGCATCAAGACTGCAGTGGGCATAGTATATTATAGCAGTGGGCCCAGGTGATGTTGTAATATTGCATATACATCGACCCAAATAAAACATTATAAAAAAACAACTATTTAAGGGCTAAAATTGCACCATCTGGTGTTGAGGAGCAGGTCCTACAGTAGTGAAGCTTGCAGACCGGGTGGATTTACACTGGGCCAATAATAACTCCATGATAAGGATCTCTAGTCTACATCCTGTTTCACAGGGTGAGGACCCTGAAATAGTATACACTACTGTTTTTGGTAGGGCTTGGGACACTTGAGGAGGCCAACTGATCTACCATGCTTAACGTCCAGCAGAGTTTAGAAAGGGATGCACTATAAGTCCAAGAATAGCTTACACATGACTGGAATAAAGAAACTATTTTGAAATTTTATACCCTGGGAGCCAGTTTCATATCAGAGTAAAACTGAATCAACCTCATTGACACCAGAATATATAAACAATACCCTTATTGTTTTTGTAAACTATGAGACTATGTTAATATGATATAACCAGTGTAATTGGGAAATGGGTAATGCTATTCCATACATAATCAATAGTTACATCCACTAGCCTATTGTCAATGGCTTCACACATGTGGAATTGCAATTGGTAATATATCTTGGCATACCTCACAGTACTGAGGCAATTCCCAGCCTTTGGCCCAAACCATAAGCTCTCAAATTACAATGCCATGGTCTCATGTCCCCATACTGTCAAATATTGTTGCCAATCAGGAGAAGCCAGATATCTAATCAGCACATGTGCATGTGTCATCAGTTTACGGAGGTGTAAGCGATATAATGCTCAGAGAGTGCAAGCACGTAAACAGCCTGCATGGGACGACATATGGGGATATCTATAACCTGAAAGGCAATAGATATATCACCAAGTAGGCTGTATATTCATCTTATACTCTGTGTTTTTAGTCATTCAAAGGGCTATTTCTTACCCCCTACCATTCAAAGGTCAAATTGGCTGAGAAGAATAAGTACTTGTGGCTGCAAAAAGACTCAGTCAGATCATTAGTGAGCTCATCCCTATTTCATGTGGATAAACAAAGGAACTATGTTTAAGAACTAAAATGGCTGTTCTCCACACACCCTTGGAGAAACTGATGCTCATTCTCCATGGGCTGTTTCTCCATGATGACGTCGCCAAAATAGCTATGAAACCAATCGTTAATTGTATATTTTGATGAAATTAATCAAGAATCACATGAAATGAATACAGAAATTACCTGTAATCAGTCTGAACTCCTGGTGTCTCCACTCATGATGGATTGGATCGCATCACACTCAGTCCAATGCACCAAGAGTGGAGAAACCTGTCGTTCAGACAGATTATTGTAGACCTCGGTCTATATCTCCCCTTTATTTAAACTATGATATCAAGATGGAAAGCAAGTATGTGTTACCAAGGTCAGTTTTATCAAATCATGTCCCTGAAATATTGGTCAGGGGAAAATGAAGCCATGGATTTGATTATGAGAACCATTTAGTGAGGGAATCTACTATGATGGCAATCCATAGATTTACATCCAGATAATGTAGAATGCTTGTCAGCATAATCTTGAAGCTATGAGGAAAAAACTTATTCCTAGATCTAGTTGTGCCAATGTACGCGATCTCAGGAAAAATTTTCATCCTATATTATTTTACCATTACAGATAAACCTTATCAACCAGAAGGTCCTACATGTATGTAAACAGTACAATGTATCTAGAAGTACCATTGATTATGTATGACACATAGAGGCTCTCTAGGATGGTCAAAGTGCAGGGGCTTTATTTGTTAAAGCATCCATGTATAAGCCATCATATATGTAGGTTGACACGCCAATAGCTAGACCTCCTGCCAGTCCCATCATGATTGATAGTCAAGGATGGTATGGAGAACACTGGGATGGATACGCATTAGAGTGATGTGTTTTGATGCGACTATTGAACAGGGTATATAGTTTCTAGACTGCACGTAATGAATATTCAGTCCTTGCGTGAGCATTCCAAGACCTACCATACTTATGCAAACCAGTTGCACCAGCCAGGGATGACCTGCATGCTCACTCCCAGGAATGAGATGCCCGGTCTGCATGGTCAGAGCATCAAAGATGGCGGATGGTAGGTTGAATGGAGGCTAGTTTGGTTAGTTTTGAGGGTGTTGTGGAGGTTGGCAGGTTGTACAACTCAGTATGTATGACTTAAATATCAATACAAACAATGTGGATAGTAATTGCACTGCAATAGGAGGCTAAATTCACAGTATTGGACATCCTAGAACTAATGAGTGATCAATGGAAATTAAGATTTGTAGGTACAGGCCATAGGTAAGGAGTTCAAAATAGTACTGCCACTGCCACTGTGATCTCCACATTTCTGTGATCCGATATGCACCCTTCCTAGAGGCATCCCTCAAAACATAATGAATGATATAACTTGTTTAAACTTGGTACCATGGGGATGTTGGTAATTATGTTTTTTAAGACATATGTGAAATCCAGGTGTGTTTGACCCTGCCCAATGCTGTCCCTAGCCATGTTAATAGAACCTGTTTTGTCTGAGTTGGAAGGGTGAGGGGGCCAGTGCTACATTACCCCTGGCTGCTGTGATCCTACCTAGATCACAAAAATATATGTTCAAGTGCAATCACCATGATATATCTGGATCTAGGTATGATCCATGCACTACAGATGTCAAAATGTGTCTGTGTGATCTCAAGGTATATAGTGAGTTCTGAAATAATGAATTTCAGGCACACAGGTTTCTGCACTATATTACTAGCCACCTTGAAATTATATGAGGCTACCTTAGTTTAGTATTTTAAACTGATTATATAAATTATATATATTTGCATTTCCCGAATCTTACATGATTATTGTATACAAACCAATAGGAATAGCATCGAGGCAAAAACACCAGAAATGTGATTTTGGACCAACTTGAGTAACCAATACGCACATGTATATACACCAAAAGAATTATGTTATGGAGCATCACTTTCATGCACTGACAATGTGTTACGGGCATCAGTGGCAGTGTGTTACGGGCATCACCATGAAATCACAAAACCCATATTTCTCACTAGTCTGTGGGTTTTACATTGAACAATGAATGGTTACAGCCTTGTTAATTGCTTATGATCATCATGTGTAAGTTTAAGCATTCACAATTCACTAGAAATAAGGCAATCTTGCCTTCTCTGTTGGAGCAATAATAACAAGTCTACCATTTTTGATGCTCTGACCACGCAGACCGGGCATCTCATTCCTGGGAGTGATGCTGACAAGACAGACGAGGCCTGCCGGCTAGGTACATTTCACAGCTTGAGGTATGACTCAACTTCAAAACATGCCAAGAGGTGTGGTCACAAGTTGGAGAGACATAATTTATGGGTCCTTTTTCAGCCTTTTTTTGGAGGGGAGTGGTGTGTTTCAGTTATCAAGCCATTATAGGTGTGATACCTAGAGCCCTCCAGAGAGTGTTGGTGTACCCCCCCCCCCCCTGAATTCCAGGGATATCTCTTTAAATGGCCTCTCATGTTCCCTGTGAAAGGTGGAACCAACATTAACCACATACTTGTCACCTGCACTGGAATTTGTCATACCTTCCATCTTCGTACATAGTGATTATGTACATGCATTGACTGAATGTCTACGGCATTGCATAAATTATGGTATTTGGATCGATAATGCATGGAAGCCGACGAGGGTCACCAGAAAGACAAAAGGTTTTGAAATTATTATTTTTTGTCCAATTTCCCAGGATGTCTGTCCTGTTTCTGTCCATCCTGTTTCTGCCCGGAGTATGGGCCGGTTGTTTGAGACAGGATGGGACTTGAGTACGTGCTTGGAGATTAGGTAGTTGCGGTGGCAGAAACAGGATGGACAGAAACAGGACGGTTTTGACTTCTTGCATATAATATAACATTCATAGCAAGAAAAAAAAATTCAAAACTCCTTTTTTATCCTGGGAAATTGGACAAAAAGCATTTTGTTTTCAAATTATTTTGATTTTTCAAAACAGTTTTTTTCTGTTGACCCTCGTTGAAACTTCTGTAGTAATGGGTATACCTACACATTTTGATGCAATTATCAGTCCATAAGCTCTCTTAGTCTCTAATTATCAGTCCAAATGCCTTGGCCTACTGTACCCAGACTCTGATATTGATGTGAGTGAGGAGGGGCCTTAGACCTAATCAGCACACCTGCATGTGCCATCAGGTTACAGGGGTGTCGGCGATGTGATGCCCTGATAAGGGAAGTGTACAAACAGCCTGTGGGGACAACATATGGGGGACATTTAAAACCTGAAAGGCCATAGTTATCTCATCTAGCAGGGTGGGTATCCATCTTATAGTTTTTGTCCATGATCTGTCAAAAAGCTATTTCTAACCCACTACCATTCAAAGCCCAAATGCAATTTGGCTTACAATCAGCATTTGTGACTGTAAAAGCCATATTGTTGATTTGCTCGGCCATCTCTACACTCTCGTGGCATGAGCTGACATACTAGCCCTAAGAAGGTGCTACGATACAGGCAAAGCGTGTATTAATATGAATGCCTAATTATTCCACCACACCCCTCATAACACTAGGGTGTAAAAAGCCACGAAGGTGCATGGTTATGGGAACCATGACAAATTTAGTTAAGGAATCAGCTATGATGGGAATCCATTGACTTATATCTGGGTTATACATATAGAATGTTTTTCAGCAACAACATAGGTGTCTTCAGGCTGTATACACTGAAAATCCAAAGGTTAGTCAGTACTGGCTATCCCAGGTTACTCATAGAGATATTCATCCTTCATTAGTCAAAGTGACGAACTTATATTCAAAAATGACTAAGGTAAAACTAATGCCTTAGTCAAAATGACTAACCCTAATATGCATAAAAAGGAAAAGTCTAAGACTAACCTGACAGTATTGACTAACACAGATTGGTCGTATATGGAGCCAGGATATCACTGAGATACCATTAGTCATATTTTGGCTCCTTATATGCGCAATCTATGTTAGTCAATGGTGTCAGTCTAGTCAAACTGACTGACTAACCCACCATAGTCTTGTCATTTTAAGTCACTACTGACTAACTTCTTAAACCTATAGATTATCTTTGTACTGGTGTAGGGAGGCCCACGTGCAGGGGCTTTATTTGTTAAAGCATCCATGTATAAATCATAGGTTGACATAGGTTGACATGCCAAAAGCTAAACCTCCAGTCAAACCCTCTTATGATTGATAGCCAAGGCATGGGTGAATTTTGGTATGCAATTTAGGGTACAATTTTGAATGATATGTTTCCCGTGGACCTCTTGGGATTTGTTTATTTAAAATTCAATTATCTTGAAATATCAAGCTACCCATGTTGAGGCATAATCCAACGAACATTTTTTTCTCATTAGTCACCCTAAACAGACTATGAATGAATCACAATAAAGCTTAGTTCTAAGCAGGGCACTTCATCAGTTAATGCATTATCTTCTTTTCTCAATTACACCTTTCTACATGACAAGTAATCACAGAACGCCCGTGGGGTCTGAAATATAGTTGTAAATTAGTAGTAGTAGTACGCTTTGTCCAGTTTGTCCAGTTGCCTCGGGCTAACCTCTGTGTGAAGGCTGCATTCTTAGGACTAATCCAGATCTTAACATTCAGACGATTATAGTTTGATAACTTTGAATTCAAATACATCTTTGGGTGGCCAGAAGCAAAATTTTCTTACTTAGGAACGTTGAATCGTATACCTTGCTTACCTCTGTTACAACGAGCACTTGGTTACAACAAGGTAATTACTGTTGTTACAGTACCTCGCCACCAAGTTTTACTGTATAACTACCGATAGCATATTATGTAAGCGATCTCCCCTGCTAGACAACTTAATTAGAGTAAATTCTGTCACAAATTACATAGTAGCTGCTATGCATACAGATTGCTTTCCTTGCACAGTCTTCTTCATTAGCATTTGACTTGGGCAATTAACAGAAGTTTCTGTCAAAGCCATCTTGAGCGATGGAATTACATTACTTACTCCTATGTTGGGCTTGTATTGGGCATATATATATATATATATATATATATATATATATATATATATATATATATATATATATATATATATATATATACATATATATATATATATATATATATATATATATATATATATATATATATATATATATATATATATATACACTCAATCTCTCTGGTACTCTTATAGTGGTTTCGATCTAAATGTCTCATCAGGTGTGAATGTTCAGAAAAGACTGAGTTTAATTATTTCCTAACAGGTTTCTATGGGTTATTATTTAGTTGAACTTATGGATATAGGTAGGATTAGAAAAATGGTTATTAAGGCCAGATCAATTCAATATTATCTTGCTGTTTTTTGATCCTATGGTATGAGTGAAAAACAGTGATCAATGATTTATCCTCAATTACTTGTAAAGCATATCGAGCCACCTCAGATCCTTAACTTCCGGTCTAGACTTGTGGAGTGATTCTTACATATAAGACATGGATGAATGTAGCTTTATTGGGGCCTGGAGTCTTTAGCATGTTGAAATTAACCAATCCGGCTAAGCATAAGAAGTGTCACTATGATAGAAAAAAGAATAGACAGGAAAAGTCAGAATATGGAAGCGCATACTATTATTTTACACACAGTCCATATCCACAATTAAGAGGAAGCTACCTTAGTGGAAAATCTGACAATGTCTGGCTCTGGCCAAGCTTTATCTTGCGACATCACTTAAGGCTAGTGTCGATATCGAGCTTGTGTCTGTCCTCCCTTATTGTCCGACAATGGCTAAATATGGATATTTCAAGCAGGCATATTGACCATTTAATACCAAGGTTCTGTAGGAAAGCTTGAGGGCTGGCTGTGGGGTGGGAGAGACAGTTGGAAATAAAGATGTGCGTGTGCTATGGTGACTAGACTAGGTCAAATAGGGGAACAGCTGCCATCTTGTCTGCTGGAGGCGACATTAGTGTTTCCACATGTACATGTCAAGCAGGTACCACCTCAACCTCTGTTTCTGAACATCATCGCTGACACCTAAGCTTCTTGGAGGAAGTAGTCTGGCACGCTGGGTGTTGTAATATTATAAATGCGCACTGGTACCACAGAAGGGTCCCCCCAATATACAAGAGAAGTGATGCGGTCATGGCCCCTCAGATACCAGCGATGTTGTTTGCGCACGTCCGAGGAGGAGCTGGGGCCAGCTTGATGTACCTGGAACTTTTCACATAGAGAACTGTATGCCTTTGAGGACACAATCATTCCCTACATGTAGCTTCGGGACTACTTTAGTCGGTCAAATTATCCAGGGTCGTGGTATCTGGGAGACCTTTACGTTCCACTCCATCTCTTGCTACAGACGTAGGACTTGAGGCTGCAATATTGTGTGCTCAAGCCTCATGTCCTGCCCTCTAGTCCTACATCATTTTCAACACTCTAGCAGCCTGTTATAAGTTGACCCTCACTACCTCTAACATAGATTTACTACCTCAAATCCCTCACTTCTTCAGACAGCTGGCTGGCATCTGTCCTTTTATGTTCCATTATATTTGGACTTAATTGCTCGGATAAGTTCCTTCCTCAGACTTTTTTCTAAATTCGAGGAAGTGAGGGCCGACTGTAGATACACACTACTTTTCCCAATTCGCATAATGACCCCTCAATTTACATGTTTACCCCTCAATTTGACCATGATATTCTGGAAGGCTTTATTCTGCTACAAACCACTCCACATAAAACCATTCAATGAAGAGATCCTACCTGCTAATACTTTTATAAAATAATCCAGTTATGCATGTCCAATGGAGAATAAATTAGCTTAGGTCGGCTTACAAATTGGCAACGGGTCACATCCAAATTTCTCATTTATTGTATTCAAACAGATACATTTGAATTCTGTCCTCACATAGCCCATGATGTTCAATGATGAATGAAATCTGCAGCCCATGAGAAAGCCACTTCTAAATGCTATATTGGCCATCAAGCATCTATTGACAAATAAAACTGCTCAAATGTAGTACATGTATACCCATCCGTCATCGTGAAATATGAATGTAGACCTCTAGAGTTACCTGCAGCTGCCAAGTATCATGTTGGCCCTATCAGGTTGATAAACTCAATAAGGGTCAGTATCAATGGAAAATTGATATCACACATCAGCTCTTTAAGGATGGTGTTTTTTTCAGCCCTAATAAATAAACCAGTCAGGACTGCATTCGTGCCTCATGATGACAAAAGACACTGTCCATTAATGAAATATAATTTTCTGATTATGCAGTTTTATATGCTTTAAACACTCGCACACTTTCCTTTCTTTCTAGGAAAGTATTTTAAGCCTTGTTGGACATCCAGTTTGCTTTGAGAAGGTAGCCAGCCTGTTAAGTAATTCAAGTTGCCATCTTCTAATGGCTAAGGCATCAACTACTATTACGACCCACCCACATCAAACCCCTTTCAGATGCACAGCAATGAGTAATTATCCAGGTATGTGACAATTCCTTTTCTTTCAAGATCAAAATTAATGTGGACCTACTAATATGAAGAGGATATTTTCTGATGAGAATATGACAACAACAATTACTTATCGCAATTTGGATTTACATGACACACACGGCCCAGAGTAAACTCCTTTAATCATCATTCACAGAGCACCTCCACTCTTACTTTATATGGATGCAGGGAAAGGATGAAGTATTTTCCAGAAGGGAGTGCCAGTTTCATAGCGTGTTTAGTCTTATCTTTGGGACCGTAGCGCCACGCCGAATCTCTATTATATTCTGCATCTTTTCCATTTTAGACTTTTAGCTTTACTATGGTCAGGTATTAAACTGCAGACATTGTTATCACTTTTCTATCTAGGTATAATGATGAATGAAGCAAATTATGCAAAAAGCAGAAATAAGCTTTATAATGTAATATACATTATGCCCTGTACTGTATGTGGCTTTTCTGTTCACAGTGATAACATAATTGTCTTGAGCTTATCCACATTACATATAATTTATAATAGCAATATCCTGATACAAGACTTGAGTTAATATAGTTGGACTTGGAGCAGGGGGCTGTAGATTGTGATATCTCTCCATTTCAATCACACAAGCCATTCCATGTAGGTGTATGCCATTGGTCCACAGACTACTATCAAGTTGCAAACAAATATAATCCACACAAGTTCCACAGCCGTGATACGTTTTTCATTCGACCAATGAAGAACCCAGTGTCTACCTATACTATTGCTATTATCATCTATCAGAGGCAGGGTTTCAGAACTGTTTGACATATGCATTCAGTCTATAAATGAGCCCATTATCCCATCTACATAGAGGCAATCATGATATCATCCAGGCATGAGGAGACAGCAACTGAGGCCTGCAGTCTGGGCAGGCTTCTTATTGTACCTATAATAAGCACGTAGGAATCTCTGTGCTGCCTCGCTGGTTACTACAGCCATGGTCTATCCATTCACAGTGCTTGATACATTATCCACTAGGATTCCCAGAGCTATGAACACAACACCAAGCCAACCCAACTTAATGGGCATCCTATTCACCAATGTAAAATAAAGTAATCAGTATCCTAGTGTCCCACAGTGAGCCCTATAATTACCTTTTGTTTCTTCTATTATCAGAGGGATAGACTATTGTCTTCATAAGTGACTCACACCCACAACACCTAACTAACATAGCACCATTGATTGCAAGGCTGGTGTAATTTTATCCCTTATCTATTTTACATGACATTGTTGTGCCAACAATGTTAACCGTTTTGGACTCAGAAAGCTGTTATATTCTCAAAAGCATCTAATTAACATCCACCATAACATAAACATAAACAGTAGTAGCTAGAATCTGATGAAAGCTGTGATATAGTCAACACTGTCGTACAATCTGTTATTCTAATTTTCCATAATATTAAGTGTTTTGAGGGAATATCACGTTCTATCCCTAGAACATAGAGTTTGTTAACCAATGCCATATCACATCAAGAACAATTCAAATAAGCCTTGTTACAAACGTAATTGCATTTTTCAACTACTGTACTCAATATAACATGATGGGGATGAGATATTCATGGATATAATTCAAGGTATGTTGGGAGGGGTCGAGATTAGCTTGCTGGTATTTCTATATCAATAATTACTTTATTCATCCAACCCCTTACAAAATGATAGATGGGAGAGGGAGATTGATGGAATTTCTAAACCAAGAAATCTTTTATTCATTCACCCCCTTATAGGTGAACAGATTTCAAGAACCCCCAGCCAGCACAGTATACCCGTACTCATAAAATGATAAAATCGATCATTTTATTATCAAATCCTGTATTTTGTATTTCAGCATCATTTCCTTCAAAAACTCCACTCATCCACTATAGACTCTTTTGAAAATAGTGAAATCCAGCAATATCTGTCAAAAAAGCCAAATTAACTGTCAGTTATTCATGTATTTGACTACAGTTACAGGGTAAAATGACTGATACTGAGTGGTTATTCATTTCACTGCGACACGATCAGTCCTTACTAAACATATCGGCAAGAGATTAGCTTGCTGGTATTTCTATATCAATAATTACTTTATTCATCCAACCCCTTACAAAATGATAGATGGGAGAGGGAGATTGATGGAATTTCTAAACCAAGAAATCTTTTATTCATTCACCCCCTTATAGGTGAACAGATTTCAAGAACCCCCAGCCAGCACAGTATACCCGTACTCATAAAATGATAAAATCGATCATTTTATTATCAAATCCTGTATTTTGTATTTCAGCATCATTTCCTTCAAAAACTCCACTCATCCACTATAGACTCTTTTGAAAATAGTGAAATCCAGCAATATCTGTCAAAAAAGCCAAATTAACTGTCAGTTATTCATGTATTTGACTACAGTTACAGGGTAAAATGACTGATACTGAGTGGTTATTCATTTCACTGCGACACGATCAGTCCTTACTAAACATATCGGCAAGAGCTACTTTTGTATCTATACCTCAGAATCTGATTTGACATTGCGGCCAACATGAGAGTGGGTATAACTGTGAATGAAATCAGCACATCGGTTTTATACAGTACTGCAGAGTGTTCCTCCCACTTGGCCTTTAGAAGGAGGACATGTACAGATTTTATCATTTAGATTTTATCATTTATCTGCCTGGAGGCTGCTGATGTCACCGAGAAAGGGTTTGTCTTGTTCATTAGAAGCTTTGCAATAGCCACCGGTCAGTGAAAAAATACCACGCCAAGCTGATAAAACATTTTGATTAATTCCTTCTTCTCAGGGACAAGCAGCATACAAGTTTGTTTGTAACAGTTACTGTTCTTTCTTCATCCTCAGTGGAGTGTATGCCAGTCAAGTATGGCGTTAAATAGCTGCCATGTCTTAGGGGCCGTCCATAAATGACGTCACACTAGAGGGGGTGGGTGGGTGTTGGTCCGAGTGTGACAAAGTGTGACAGGGGGGTGGGGGGGTGTCAAGCCAAATGTGACGTCACACTTTGGAAAATCTATCTTATAACGTAAAGCTTTAATGTGTTACTGGCCTCCAGGAGTCACAGGATGATACCAAACTCAAAACTAAACTCATAAATATTCATGTGAATGTGTTATTGTCACCGTGGCCACTATTCTAGTGAATATAGGAGATTACAGTAAAACCCATCACCACCCATTTAGAAGGACATAATTTTACTGATGGCAGTGTCCCGTGAGATCAGGCCAATGTGAAAGTCTTTGACCAGATGCAATCTTTGACTGGCTGAAATCTTTGACAGGCTTGATGAAAAACAGTTTATTGTATGCACAGTGTTAGCCTTTCAGTCTTAGTTTATTTAGGGCACATAAATACTTAGGTGGAATAAAATTACTAATTTAAAGTGTTATAACATTCATTAACATTTCAGCCCACTTATATATTCTACTGCCCTAAATAAAGTGTTTTTTATTAAGCCAGTCAAAGATTGCACCCAGTCAAAGATTGCACCAGGTCAAAGATTGCACCTGGTCAAAGACTTTCACATTGGCCCAGTCTTGTGAGACACCTGTAATAAACCTTTTAGAAGAAGCACATGGTTAAGCATACATTCAATACATGGGGGTCAATTTCCCCTGTCAATTTTTTTTCACCGTGTCGATTTTAAGAAAATGCCATGTCCCATACCACTAACTTTTACATTCCCCGTGTTGCATGTCACTAACCCCAAAAAGTAGGGATGTCATAGATGCCCCCAAAATTGAAATACTGAGAGTTACTCAATTCTGATTATTGCATCGATAAAAGCACTATATCGATGCACTCTTTGACATCTGAAAAGGTGGGGAAACCCGCTATTCAGAACTGAAAGAATTTTGTAAATATTCCATCTAGAACCAAAGGTATCATTCAAAATGAAATACACACCCAAAAATAAGCATAATAGTGCTTAACAATTAATTTTAAAAAGGCCAACAGTTAATCCTAAAAACTTATGTCAGTCCCTGGCCATGAAAATTTGTGGTCTCTGGATAGAAAAGGATGTTGTATGTCATGCACCAAATTCACTTATTCACATCTAGTAAAATACATATTCAATTGTTTTATGCTGTGTCCTTCTATATTTAGACATCGACAAAAAATGGAAAATCAAGAGCAAAAATTGCAATAATCGGAATTGACAAAAATGGCATGTCAATGACATCCCTACCCAGGGATGCCAAGTGTTACGATTTTTTCGTGATTTTACGATTTTTGACCCCAATTACGACCATTTCGATTTCTGCTGACAAATTACGATTTTTGGAATTTTTTAGGTGTGCATTAAGATCATTCCTTGCATGTTGCAGGGGGGATATATCCCTCCACTTTGAAGCAAGGGTTATGAAAATGGGTAGAGGAAAAGAAGAGAAATGGAAATAAACCTATTTGATACCCTTCTTCTGAAAACTGCTAGTGACACCCACTTAATTATCATATTATATATGGAGCATAAAGTAAAATCCCTGGGAGCATTCAACAAAACATACTACTGTTACGATTTTTGTTACGATTTCAAGAAAATATTGTTATGATTTTGGGGTGTAAAAATAGTAACAAACACGATTTTGGGGGTGGGTAACTTGGTATCCCTGCCTACCAAAAAGGCCCATGTCGTTGTGCTGAATTTAGTGGACCACACTCATATACATGATATTCTATTGCTTAATCATAATGCATATATGATCTTCTAAAAGGACAACTCTGACATGATACCTAACTTATGCATGGGTGGGGGGGTGTCTGCACATTTGTGACATAATTTTCGAGGGGGTGTTGGCTGATGTGTGACAAAGTGTGACAGGGGGGTGGGTGGGTCTTAAAAATGGCCCAAATTAGTGTGACGTCATTTATGGATGGCCCCTTAGAGACTCCTAATAATCCTAGGTTGTGAGCTTAAGAAGAACACATATTGGGAATTAGAGCCACTGAGTGTGCACAATACATATATGTAAATAGAGCTAAAAGAGTGCAATAAATGTGTGGACTAAATTTTACACCTATCAATATCAATGAAACATCATAGAAGGTCTTCCTATAGAAAAGTTTCATCTTGCAACATCACTTAAGGCTGGTATCGATATCGAGCTCGCCTCCCTTCTCCCCCATCATCCGACAAAGGCTTAATATGGCTATTTCAAATGAAGGCATATTGACGATTAAATACTGTGGTTTTGAGGGATGTCCAGAGGGTTGACTATAAGGATTTGAGATGTTTATAGAATCCCTTTTGAGAGTCTAATATAGCCCTACCCCCATTTCCAAAGAGATTGAGGCAAGTTCACCAGCATTGCCTGAATACATATAAAGGCTAGCTTTCTGAAAGGACGGCAGACAATGCCAGACCTTTAGGGTCCAACACTGCCTGACTGCCTTTGGAAAAGGAGAAGGCAATGCAGAGCTGCATTGGGTCAGACTGGGACTTTTTCCTCTTTGTGTACGTATTTATTCCAGTGGACACAGAAAAGTTAATTCATTTTTGACAACAGGTTGCTTGATGTTGATCAACCAGTTGTCAATGTTGAACTAAATTGTCAAAGTTCAATTCTGGACCCATGAGGATGTGTTGTACTGTGACCAGTGATGTCATATGGTGGAGTTGTGCCAAATTCATCTTATTTGCGAACAAGCTACCTGTAACTGTGAGCTTTCGATGTTACTAGTACCTTGTTTTTGCAATTCTGAAGGGGCATTCAGGTTCGATGCAGATCCATAGATGCGCCATAATCCAACAAATTCAGCATCTGGCCATATCTTGCATCAAACGGGGGATGCCGGATAATGAAGGTCTGACTTGACCTAAAATGTGTGGGCAGGGAGAAGCCCTTTCTCAACACGCATAGTGCTGGTTCAGACAGAGGATAATCCTTGTCTGTATTGATCAATCAGTCAATACACACATCCTGAAAATCTCTCCCCTAGCGCCCATGTCCACGGAATTTAGATATTGAGAATAACAAGAAAACTTTTATTTCTTTATAGGCTTTACAAGAATAGGGTCCCTCATCCGTGTTAGTTTAGTCACACAATCCTGCAGCATTTCTCTTCCAGTGGCTGTACACGTACACTATAGGTTGCATGTTAACCTTTTTTGAGCAGTTCTACATTATTTGTCTTTTCGGTTCCCCTGATGTAATATTAGCTAGACGAGAATGAAGGCAGGACAAAGAGAATGTGCAGGAGAAATACTGCTGTTCTTAATACCCCTCTCCACTATTGAGACCAGCATTCTGTACTATAAATCAATCTGAATAAATGAATAATCTTGTTATACATGACTACTGGAGGGCCAAATTAGCTGAGACCGAATTGCAAATTGATAGAAGATTAGATCTGAATTCATTAGGGAAGTGAATTTGGTCGATAATTCTTCTTGACATAATGAAAGCCACCAAACTGACACAATGAATCAATTTATATTCAGGATTTGTGGCTTTAAACCCATTTATAATCAGTTATATCCACAGAATGAGACTTCACCAGAGACTGAATTATATTTTAAAATATTTTCCTTTTGAAGCATGAAGCTAATCATATTTAACAGGTATTAAAAAAATGAAATGTGAATTTTGATCACGAAAAACATAAATTATCCTATAGACATTTTAGCCTGCAAGTAAGAAAAAAACCCGGGAAAAAAACACCTTCAGGCCTTGGTGATGATAAACCACTTTTTTTAGTGGCCATATTTAGAAGTTTGATAGATGTCTTCTTTTCATGTACAATGGGCTGATCAGTTCAGTTTACCTGCTGAAGGTGAGGTTGCAGTCAAGCTTAGCTACCAGAACTTTATTTGTAAAGTATACGTCTTATATGTGTCTTATTCATATGAAGAGGATTTAAAGATGCATATATAGAGACCTACAACGTTAACCCAACCACACTCGCTTGCCTTAGTTAATCAATTTTCTATGGTTGATCATGAATTAAGATGATAGCTTGGTACCTTCTACATAGACAGTTACGGTCTGCATCTGAACACACATTGGCACTATAAAAACGGCCATACGTCTTCTTCTTTCTCTCATTTATTGGCAGGAAATAAATAGTGGGAATGTTATAGTTTGGCTGCAACCATGTATATGTAGTTTCACAATGTGCAACCTAAAAATATATCCAGCTGACATTTCTAAACGGGATGATATAACAGTCACACAAAACGTAAAACACAGTGAGATGATATGCAGTATCCTCCCAAAGCTTAAATAGTTACAGCCAGATCCTTCTTGGAATCATGCTAGAGCTGCCATTCCAGCACTGCACAGTGTGCCACATAGATAGAAAATCCATTATTTTAAAGTCTCCATAGAATTGGAAATGGCTTCAGCTAGTATATAATGTTCTTTCCCATATTATCTAGCTAAATGACATTGAGAGGCATCTAAATACATATAGTTGCAACAATGCTAACTTATTTTATTCTATTATCTGTTATACTCCATGCATGCTTCATAGTAGTAAGAGATGATTCATTTATTGCTTGAAAGGTAACTGTTGGTCTTTATTCAAGAAAGCAACTCAATGTTTGGCCCATCTAAGTTTTCGGTAAAATGACATGTGAACACAATGGAGCAAATTGATTTGACCCTTCTCCTTCCTTTCATTCATGGTCTCTAATGCTCCGGTTCTGCGTTCTAGATGTAATTTCTTCAGGGTTGATTCAGTAGGGCAGCATTTATGAATCATAATGACAGAGGGCATAGCATATTAAGCGCTTAACTGGCCTTAAAGGGTTACCATAACTAGATTTCACCCAGAGAGCTGGTCTTATGGAGATTTATGGATAGATGGGGGGGGGGGGGAGGGGGAGCTTGGTGGAATTTATATATCAAGACATCCTTTATTCATTCACCCCCTTATATATGAATTTCTGCCGATCTTGACTATCGCGAACCAGCACAGGACATCCCTACTCTTAAAATGATAAGATGGACCATGTTATTGATAAATCCTGCACCTCTATACTTCAACATGATTTCCCTTAACTACCCCATTCATCCACTGTGGGCTGTCTTAAAATTGTGAAAGCGGGCAATATCTGCCAATTAAAGACGGTCCGTAGCTTTGGGGTAAATGACAGTTGGGATACACTGAGCAAATCTCATTTTGCTCATACACAATTGGTTCTAAATGGGTATTTTTCATGGAACATTAAACCCCTGTTGTATTTATAACACATGGTCAGATTACACATGCTAGTGGCACAGTCAATAGGAGTGCCAGATTGATGTACAAAATGTACAAAGCTAGTAGTTTTCCAGTGTATTTATCGCATATATGACATTAAGTTGAAGGACACATATAGATTCATAACTACCTCAGACTGGTAAAGGGATTTCCCTTTTTGCAATTAAATCTCCTGGAGCCTCACTACAGAAGGATGTTATTCATACCAGGTACTGTTTGTTTATCTCTGAATTTTTGAAGACTTCATGCTCAACTAAAGCATGATAGAGCAATGCAGGCTACCAAATATCTCTACAGTAGACTCTACAGTAGATCTACAGTAGGTTCTACCATGTACCTACACTAACTATTTACAGTGCAGGCTACCAAATATCTTGCTGCATCAATGCACCATACCAACCCTACAGGATTTCTTTCAAGCCTGTAGGGTCAGTCAGGTGCATGGATGCAATGCATGCAACTTATCTGCTCATGATGCATTCATGCATGATGATAGCAAAATGCTATAGTGCATTAATGGATTATCTGACATATCTCGCATATTACCCTAATGAGGCCCATTCTGGGATTTAATTGGCAAGATTCTGCTTATAAGGCACATGAGAGCAAGTGAATCCAGTATTACCCTAATGTGTCACTTCTGTGGTCTGCACATGTTCATCTTGCACTCAAATATTAAACAAGTCCTCAATAAGCAAACCAACCTTCTAAACCACCAATTGTTATTTTCACCTTGAAATGAGACCAACACCTTAGGGAGTGCAGCAGTCATCACTGCCTTATCATTTGTGTAATATTCCATTAAAGGGTTATCCCATTGAAATTATTGAAATCCTATCCTCAGAAAATCAAATCATGTCACTCTACTATTAATGACTACTCCAAAGGATAGTCACTGTTCAAGATTCCATGGGGAATAAATATTTCATCAACATTCCAAGTTTCCTTGGTCTGGCATCTGGAAGTTGGTATTGAATGGTATAAGTTGTCAGTTCTTGGCCTCCTTAGATAAACGGTCTCTAATGGCAGTCCATTAACCATCTAGAGAAGCGAAGGCAATGAACTGTCAAAACCTTATTGGTTTGCATTATGTCCTTCCCAAAATGATAGTCACATCCCTTTTGCTTGATATTGATCCAGACCCCCACCTATATAGAGTTTGTGACAATAACAATAATTTGGTTTTGTAATTAGCAAGACATAGTTCTTAACAAAGCTATGTATGGTGTTTTCATAACCAAGTCTAAAATGGTTAAATGATTCTTCCCAATTGGACAAAGGGGCAGCTACTGTTATTGGAGCCACATCTGTGTGCCTGAATTAACTCACCATGCCAAGCATAAATTCTTTTATGAAGAGACTAGGCATTAAAGGCAGGAGCAGTAACTATATACCATTCTGTTCATCCCTCCAGTACCTAAAGGCAGATATCCCTATATAGCAGTAGAAAGTCCCTGTGCATGGCCACACTTGATCTTGTGACATCACTTAGGTCCAGTGTCAATGTCTAGTCCATGTCTCTCCTGCCTTATTATCTAGCAATGGCAAAATGTAGATATTTCAGATATTGGCTTATAGACCATTTAACATGAAGGCTCAGTATAACCTGAGGGCTGTCTATAAGGAACTACTGATTCAGTCGTAGATAGGGGTGTCAGTGTGGTGTTGTGACTCGGGATGTGGATACCATATACTGATATAGTGCACTAGTCAGTCATGATACCACAACAACCGCCCTCACTTTTTTATGTCAGCAAGGTAAATCTTTCCAGAAAGTGATTTACTTTCATATATACTATTCACAGTGAACTTACTGCTTGCCACATACCACATTGTCTAAAGCAGCTGGGTACATGAGCTGACCAGTTTATCATTTATGTTTAAAATATCTCAGCTGACTAGTTCAGTATAGAGGTTGCCTGCAACCATAAGAACGCCGTAATATATCAATACAGTACAGTGTCGTGCAAGTAGTATCAATGGGGTGACGAGGGGTATACAAGGTAATCAATGGTACCGTATAAGAAAGAATGTGAAAGATTGCAGGGACATAAAAGGCAAGTTAACAAACTAGATATAAATTATGTGTACAATAGAATGAAGTTGTGTATATTGTGGTTCCATCAGAGGGAGGTGTCATATGCTGTAGTTCTATGAGATGGACTGTGAAGTGAGTCTGCTGCAGCCTACACTGTAACCCCCTTATGATTTTATTGAACAGCCTACATATAGATACCAACTCATCATCAACTCAACAATGTTCAAGCAGGAACTATGCTACACAGTCCTTGTGATTCAACACAAAATAGTGCTTGTATGGACAGACGGAAATCCTTGTCTGTATTGACCAATCAGTCAATACAAACATTCGGACAATCACTCCTCACTCGGCAATGCAAATAGAATTTAGACAGTCGACATGACAATACAGGGGCTTCTATTCATATGCCTTGTACTGTATGTGACATTTCTGTTCACAGTGATAACATAATTGTCTTGACCTTATCTATATTATATATAATTTATAATAGCAATATCCTGATACAAGACTTGAGTTGATATAGTTGGACTTGGAGCAGGGGGCTGTAGATTGTGATATCTCTCCATTTCAATCATACAAGCCTTTCAATGTAAATGTATGCCATTGGTCCACAGACTACTATCAAGTTGCAAACAAATATAATCCACACAGCCGTGGTACGTTTTTCATTCGACCAATGATGAACCCAGTGTCTACCTATACTGTTGCTATTATCATCTATCAGAGGCAGGGTTTCAGAACTGTTGGACATATGCATTCAGTCTATAAATGAGCCCATTATCCCATCTACATAGAGGCAATCATGACATCAACTAGGCATGAGGAGACAGCAACTGAGGCCTGCAGTCATGGCAGGCTTCTTATTGTACCTATAATAAGCACGTAGGAATCTCTCTCCTGCCTCGCTGGTTACCAGAGCCGTAGTCTATCCATTCACAGTGCTTTATATATTATCCACTAGGATTCCCAGGGCTATGAACACAACACCAAGCCAACCCAACTTAGTGGGCATCCTATTTACCAAAGTAAAATAAAGTAATCAGTATCTTAGTGTCCCACAGCGAGCCCTATAATTACCTCTAGTTTCTTCTATTATCAGAGGGATAGGCTATTGTCTTCATAAGTGACTCACATCCACAACACCTAACTAACATAGCAACATTGATTGCAAGGCTGGTGTAATTTTGTCCCTTACCCATTTTACATGACATAGTTGTGCCAACAATGTTAACTGTTTATGACTCAGAAAGTTGTTATATTCTCAAATGCATTTAACTAAACATCTACCATAATATAAGCAGTAAAAGCTAGAATCTGATGAAAGCTGTGATATACTGTCGTACAATCTGTTATTCTTATTTTCCGCAATATTAAGTGTTTTGAGGGGATACCATGTTCTTTCCCTAAAACATAGAGTTTGTTAACCAATGATTTATCACATCAAGGACAATTCAAATAAGCCTTGTTACAAATGTAATTGCATTTTTCAACTACTGTACTCAATATAACATGATAGGGATGAGATATTCATGGATATAATACAATGTATGTTGGGAGGGGGTGAGATTAGCTTGCTGGTATTTCTATGTCAAGAATTATATTATTCATCCACCTTCTTCAAAATGATTGATGGGAGAGGAAGATTGATGGAATTTCTAAATCAAGGAATATTTGATTCATTTGCCCCCTTATAGGTGAACAGATTCAAGAACCCCCCCCCCAGCACAGTTTACCTGTAATCACAACTCCTCCACTCATCCACTGTAGATTATTTTGAAAATAGTGAAATCTAGCAATATCTGCCAAAAAGTTAAATTAACTGTGAGTTATTCATGTATTTTACAGTTTCAGGGTAAAATGACTAATACTAGAGTGAGTGGTTATTCATTTCACTGCGACACGATCAGTCCTTAATAAACATATCGTGGAGAGCTACTTTTGTATTTATACCTCAGAATCTGATTTAACATCGCAGTCAACATGAGAGTGGGTATAACTGTAAATGAAATCAGCACATCGGTTTTATACAGAACTGCAGAGTGTTCCTCCCACTTGGCCTTTAGAAGGAGGACATGTACAGATTTTATCATTCAGATTTTATCATTTATCTGCCTGGAGGCTGCTGAGGTCACCGAGGAAGGGTTTGTCTTGTTCATTAGAAGCTTTGCAATAGCCACCGCTCGGTGAAAAAATGACACGCCAAGCTGATAAAACAGTGTGGAGCCATTTCAACCTCTTTGCCATTTTGTTTAATATATTCTGCTCAGGGACAAGCAATATACAAGTTTGTTTGTAACAGTTACTTTTCTTTCTTCATCCTCAGTGGAGTGTTTGCCAGTCAAATATGGCATTTAATAGCTGCCATGCCTGAGAGACTCCTAAATAATCCTAGGTTGTGAGCTTAAGAAGAACACATATTGGGAATTAGAGCCACTGAGTGTGCACAATACATATATGTAAATAGAGCTAAAAGAGTGCAATAAATGTGTGGACTAAATTCGACGTGTACCTTTCAATATCGATCAATGGAACATCATAAAAGGTCTTCCTATGGAAACGTTTCATCTTGCAACATCACTTAAGGCTGGTATCGATATCGAGCTTGCCTCCCTTCTCCCCCATTATCCGACAAAGGCTTAATATGGCTATTTCAAATGAAGGCATATTGACGATTAAATACTGTGGTTTTGAGGGATGTCCAGAGGGTTGACTATAAGGATTTGAGATATTTATAGCATCCCTTTTGAGAGTCTAATATAGCCCTACCCCCATTTCCAAAGAGATTGAGGCAAGTGCACCAGCATTGTCTGAATACATATAAAGGCTAGCTTTCTGAAAGGAGGGTAGACAATGCCAGACCTTTAGGGTCCAACACTGCCTGACTGCCTTTGAAAAGGAGAAGGCAATGCGGAACTGCAATAGGGTCAGCCTGATTCCTTTTTTCCTCTTTGGTGTATGTATTTATCCCAGTGGACACAGAAAAGTTGATTCACTTTTGACAACAGGTTGCTTGATATTGATCAACCAATTGTCAATGTTGAACTCAATTGTCAAAGTTCAATTCTGGACCCATGAGGATGTGTTGTATTGTGACCAGTGATGTCATATAGTGGGGTTGTGCCGCCTTTATCTTATTTGTAAACAATCTACCTGTAAGTGTGAGTACTTGAGGTGACTACTGCCTTGTCTTGGCCATGTAATATAAATCTGAAGGGGCATTTAGGGTCAATGCAGATAGGTGATATAGGAAGAAATAGAGATAATGGCGGCAATTGATGACATTACCTTAATACAACTTCATCAAACACCCTACAAAATACAGTCACACCTTGATTACCTAGTCTTCAATAATCTGACACCACCCATTATCCAGCTGCTTTTGTTTGGGACATAAATATAAATATGCCTCGATAATCTGACAGATTCAGCATCTGGACATGTCCTGCATCAAAATGGGAATGCCAGATAATCAAGGTCTGACTTTACCTAAAATGTATGGGCAGGGAGTTGTAGGCTATGAAGTCCTGATGTCTCAACACGCCTAGTGCTGGCTCAGACAGAGGATAATCCTTATCTGTATTGACCAATCAGTCAATACACCTATCCTGAAAGTCTTTCCTCTAGTGGCAATTTAGATAATGAGAATAACAAGAAGAGATTTCTTTCCCTCTCTAGGCTATACAAGAATAGGGTCCCTGATCCGTGTTAGTTTAGTTACACAATCCTGCAGCATCTCTCCTCCAGTGGCTGTACATGTACACTGTAGGCTGATGTTAACCAGTTCTACATTATTTGTCTTTCTGTCCCCTGATGTAAGATTATCTTGACGAAAATAAAAGGATGACAAAGACAATGTGCAGGAGGCCCACTACTTTTACTTATACTCCTCTCCACTATTGAAACGCACTACAGTATTCTGTACTATAAATCAATCTGAATAAATGAATAATCATGTTATACATACTACTGGAGGGCCTAATTAGCTGAGACCGAATTGCAAATTGACAGATTAGATTTGAATTCATTAGGGAGGCGAATTTGGTTGGTAATTCTTCTTGACATAATAAAAGCCACCAAACTGACACTGAATCAATTTATATTCAGGATTTGTGGCTTTAAACCCATTTATAATCGGTTTTATGACACAGAATAATTCACCAGAGATTGAATCATATTTTTAAATATTTTCCTTTTGAAGCATGAATCTATAAATTATTTTTAACCGGTATTAAAAGAATGAATATATGTCACGTGCAATATTGGAAATTGTGCAATATCGGAACTTCTACACACTAATAAAATAAATTATAAAGTATGTCAGTAAACTCCTCAAACAGAAAGGCAAGGCAAGAAATGATATGTGCAGGCATGCTGATTTGTACTATCTAGGGTCTGGCTAACTAAAGCCCCAATGCTTTGTCAATGCAAAGGCAGTTGTTCCACACATTATTCATACCTATACATACTGGTGTGGCATGCATGAGCCTTCTCCCCGAATGTTTTCACACATCTAGGGCGTAGAACAGTATACTGAAACATCATTGAAATATATGTTTATATTCGGTGTGGGGAGTTACCATAAGAACAGGTAGGAATTCTGAAACTGTGCAATCTAGCTATGGAACAATTTCAGAATTGCCCTGCGCAATTCCGAAAGTGTAGAGGGGCAATTCTGAAATTGCACATATGCTGATTCTGCGCTTGACATAAATACTTTCTAATTGGACACATGACATATATAGAAGCTTGATATAGATATCTCCATTTCATGTAGGATTCACAGAATCATGATATTTATAGAATAGACCCATCAGACGTACACTTTGGAGTACCGCAAGGGTCTACCTTGGACCCTCTGTTGTTCATACATTATGTTAATGACCTGCCAGATACTATCCTGAACTGCAAATATGCAATGTATGTTGATGACCTTGTTCTCTACGCCTCACACCAGGATCCGCAAACAGCTCTACGCCTCTTACAAGAGGATCTCATCTCTGTGGGTAATTGGTGCTTATCTAATTATATGACCATCAACACTGCCAAGAGCATGGTAATGTTTTTTGGTACAGCTTGCAAAATAGACCGGCTTGCCGATCCTGTGTTGACTCTGTGCGGGCAGGTTCTGCCCTCATGCAAAACCTACCCCTATTTAGGCATTGAATTAGACAGCAAACTCACTATCAAACCCCATATAAACAAAGTAAAGAAAAGTTTCGGAAACAAGAATATCTGAACATTGTTCTCTACGCCTCACACCAGGATCCGCAAACAGCTCTACGCCTCTTACAAGAGGATCTCATCTCTGTGGGTAATTGGTGCTTATCTAATTATATGACCATCAACACCGCCAAGAGCATGGTAATGATTTTTGGTACAGCTTGCAAAATAGACCGGCTTGCCGATCCTGTGTTGACTCTCATGCAAAACCTACCCCTATTTAGGCATTGAATTAGACTGCAAACTCACTATCAAACCCCATATAAACAAAGTAAAGAAAGGTTTCGGAAACAAGAATATCAAACTCACTAGACTGCGAAAATGCATGACTAAAGATCTAAGCCTTGCCCTATATAAAATCATGATTTCCCTCTCCGTTGAGTACTACTCGTTCTACTCTGGCAGTGCTCTAAAAACTGAGTTAGATAAATTACAAAGAATGCAAAATCAAGCCCTCAGAACCTGCCTGCAAGCCAGAGTATGCAAAATTAGCTTTATTGCCCTGCACAAACAATGTGGCATGGAAACTTTAATGGTCCGACGTAACAAACAATTGTTAGGCATTATGTGGAAAAAGGTTAAGCGTGGCGAGGCCCTAGCCCAGCGTAACATATGTACTAGGGGAGATTTGAAGGTTAAGTTTGCAAAACTCAGAGCCAAAACTGCATTCTATGAGAGAGCACCATATTATAGAGCAGTGACACTCTGAGACAAATTAGACCATACTACCCAAAAACTCCTGACATACAAAAAGTTCAAAAACGCTATTCACAAATTGAATCTGGATGAACGGCCTAGTTATCATATTATCCCTCAACTCTGCTCAGCCGGTTATCACCACGCTATTGTTCTCACATTATTGGCATCTCTGCCTCAAGTACATATATATTGTCAATACAAGCCATAATGACATAACTTACTATAATCATCCGCATGCCTTTAAAACTGTTTATTGGCTTTGGGACCTTGTCCCCAAAGCCATTTACACCACTGAGGAGGGTTTAGATTTTTGACAAGAAAAGACTAGCATAGGCCCCCTTGTTCATTGTAAGACATAGTCCTAGCTGGCCCTAAAACCTTGCCAGGACTGGTATCCCCATGTGTCCTTGCAGGCGTGTGCAAGACTAATTTATCCTAGATCTTGCTTTCAGTTACTACATGTAGAACCAATGTACCTTGTGGTAAGGCCTAGACATCTTGTGAACAGCCTTATTTTGAGTTCTCTAATGTGGCTGTCAATGGCAAGGATAGGCACCAGCCTAATAACTATTGACTCCCATGCCAAGCCAAGCTGTCAATGCCAATGCCAATTCCCATACTATGCACATACAGGACCTATACTAGAAGTTGAGTGGTCCATAATATTTTAGTCTTTAAAGGAAGGCCATCACAAGTCCTCCATGTGCCCTCTCCTCCTCCTCCTGCCTCTGCCCTCTCCTCCTCCTGCCACTGCCCTGTGCCCTCTCCTCCTCCCTCTGTCCTCTCCTCCCTCCTCTGCCCCCTCCTACTACCCCATATTTCCCCTCCTCCACACTCTACCCCCATTTCCCTCCTTCCTGTTACCTTCTCCTCCCTCTACCCCCTACTCCTCCCTCTGCCCCCTCCTACTACCCCATCTTTCCCCTCATCCCCCCCTCTTTCCTGTTACCTTCTCCTCCCTCTGCCCTCCCTCTGCCTTCTCTCCTCCCTCTGTCCCCTCCTCCTCCCTCTGCTACATGTACCTCCCTCTGGCTGCCGAAATCTCAAGATTGTCTGATTTCCTTGTGTGATACATGAAGAAGAGGGTCTTCTGGGATGTAGGATCCATTTTCAGCTTTAGATTTTCAATCCAGGAAATATCCAAGATGGCTGCCAAGATGGCCACCAAAAACCAAGATTGTCTGATTTCCTTGTGTGATACATGGATAGTAGGGTTTTCTGGGATGTAGAATCCATTTTCAGGCTCAGATTTTTAATCCGGGAAATTTCCAAGATGGCTGCCAAGATGGCCACCAAAAACTCAAGATTGTCTGATTTCCTTGTATGATACATGGATAATAGGGTTCTCTGGGATATAGAATCCATTTTCAGGCTCAGATTTTCGATCCGAGAAATTTCCAAGAAACTCAAGATTGTCTGATTTCCTTGTACGACACATGGATAATAGGGTTTTCTGGGGTGTAGAATCCATTTGCAGGCTCTGATTTTTGACCCAGGAAATTTTCAAGACTGTTGCCAAGATGGTATTTGCATAGGGATCAATGGAATTGCATCGCCACCGATGAAATTGCATTGGTACCTATTTGATTCCATTGGTAGATATTGGATTCTATTATACCAGCTGCATTAAAACCAATAAAAATCAAAAAGATTTAGCTAAGTGCATGTAGTTAACTGAACATGCAGTGTTGCTGCAAACCATCAAATAGGAATTGCATAAGAACCTCAGAAACACCAAAAATTATAAATCAAGGCCCCCTCGTTTTCTCACATGTAGTTCATAACAATCCTATAAAAACCCAAAGCCACTACGGCTTTGCCGTAAAATCCTTAAATTTGTCCCCTTGTCCTTCTCTGTATGTACACACAACAATACTCATATTATATCTGTGTAACTTATATCTAATTATAGCCACGCCAATAGTATCACACGCGAGCAAGGCATGTAAATCTGTGTGGTACGCTGAAGACCGTCCCCTAGGGATAATTGCCGACCAATAAACTTAATGATAATAATAACCAATTCACAGGTGTGTCAAAACTGCACCAGAATAGCATCTGAGGTGTCAAAATCTGAGGTTCTAATCGTCTCAAATTTACCTGCTGAACATGAGGTTGAAGTCAACCTTTGTAAAGTATAGGTCTTTTATTTTTCATCAAATACGGCAGCCCCAGTGATTTAACCAAGGAGTTCCGTATTTAACACCCCCCGTGGAATAACCCACAGCCGTATTTAACGGCCTGTGACGTCATCAAAAACGGCTGTTTGTTTACATTTGAACAGGGTTGAAACGGGATGGAAATAGGCTATTTTAGGCTCCCCCCATAATAATTTTGGTATATTCAATCGAAAATCATAAAAAATATACACAAAGGTACACTTATTTAAGTCTGTTGACTGGGTTATTTCACTTGTTGACCATTGGGCCGCATTTCACTCGGGCTACGGCCTCATGAAATACGGCCCAAGGTCAACTCGTGAAATAACCCAGCTAATAGACTGAAACTCGTGCACCTTTGTCTATGTATTTGTCTTGTTCATATAAAGAGGATTAAAATTTTAATGATGCATATAGAGATGTATAACGTTAACCCAACCACACTCGCTTGCCTTAATTAATTAATTTTCTATGGTTGATCATGAATTAAGATAATAGCTTGGTACCTTCTACATAGACAGTTATGGTCTGCATCTGAACACACATTGGCACTATAAAAACGGCCAGATGTCTTCTTCTTTCTCTGATTTATTGGCAGGAAATACATAATGGGAATGTTATAGTCTAGCTGCAACTATATATATGTATATGTCGTTTCACAATGTACAGCCTAAAGATATATCCAACTGACATTTCTAAATGGTATGATATAACAGGCAAACAAAATGCAAAATACAGTGGGATGATATGCAGTTCCCTCCCAAAGCTTAAATAGTTATAGCCAGATCCTTCTTGGAATCATGCTACTGCCGCCCTTCTAGTACTACACAGTGTTCCACGTAGAAAGAGAATCCATTATTCTTAATTCTCAATAGAATTGGAAAAGGTTTCAGTTAGTAAATGTTCTTTCCCCAAATAATCCAGCTAAATGACATTAAGAAGCCTTTAAATACATCTAGTTGCAACAATGCTTACCTATGTTATTCTCTTATCTGTTATACTCCAAGCATACTATATAGTAGTAAGAGATGATTTATATATTGCTCAAAAGGTAACTGTTTGGCCTTTGTTCAAGATGCCCCATCTATTATTCAGTAAAATGACATATGGACCATGAATGAAAGAATGGAGAAGTTCTCCTGTGTATTTATTGCATATGACATTAACTACTTCAGACTGTTGAAGGGATTTCCGTTTTTGCAATTAGATTCCCTGGAGCCTCATTACTGAAGGATGTTATTCATACTGTTTGTTTACCTCTGAATTCTTTGAAGACGTCATGCTCTACTAAAGCATGATAGACCAATGCAGGCTGTAAAAAGTTGGTTGCCATTTTTGTAGGTGTACAGTAGGTTCTACTGTAGGTGTACAGCTTATTGTAGGTAAACAGTAAAGTCTACTGCAAATCTACAATAGATTCTACTGTAAATCCATTGTACAGTAAATTCTAATTTAGATCTAAAGTAGATTCTACCGTGTGCCTACACTAACTATTTACAGTGCAGGCTACCAAATATCTCACTAGTACTGCATCGATGCATCATACCAACCCTACAGGATATTTTTCAAACCAGTAGGGTTGGTCTGGTGCATGAATGCAATGCATGCGACTTACCTACTCATGATGCATTTATGGATTATGTGACCCTTTACTACCCTAGAGTTAATTGCTAGGGATACATTCTGATTTGGGACTGACATCAGGTATGCATATTACCCTAATGAGGCCCATTCTGGGATTCAATTGGCAAGATTCTGCTTATAAGGCACCTGTCCTATCACCAGGCCATTTCTGCATATTGAGAGCAATAGAATCCAGTATTACTATAATGTGTCACTTCTGTGGTCTGCACATTTTCATCTTGTACTCAAATATTAAACAAGTACTCAATAAGCAAACCAACCTTCTGAACCACCCATTGTTATTCTCACCTGGAAATGAGACCAACGCCTTATGGAGTGATCAGTCTTCACTGCCTTGTCAGTTGTGTTATATTCCATGAAAGGGTTATCCCATTGAAATGGTTAAAATCCTATCCTCAGAAAATCAAGTCACTCTATTATTAATGGCTATTCAAAAGGATAGTCTCTGTTCAAGATTCCATGGGGACTAAATATTTCATCCACATTCCAAATTTCCTTGGTCTGGCATTTGAAAGTTGGTATTGAATGGTATAAGTTGTCAGTTCTTGGCCTCTTTAGATAAACGGTATCTAATGGCAGTCCATTAACCATCTAGAGAAGGGGAGACAATGAGCTGAAACCTTATTGGTTTGCATTATGTCCTTCCCAAAATAATAGTCACTATCTGACTGAATACTACAATCAATGTGGTCATCTACAATGGTTCCCCCTCCGGATTGTCCACCATAGCATCATTTGGATGGGACATTAAGTAGGTGAATCAATGATCTGACATTTTCACATATCTGTGCAGTTCAATCAAGCATGATCATCAGCAGGTAACATCTTCATGAACAGCATGGGTTTGAGGAAGAACAGTTACATTTTGAGGATAGTTGATGGAAGAATATGAATCACATTTGGCAATGGTGTGAGGATAACACTTTATTGCTGTATGCAAAGACCAGTCAAATAGCAGAGGGTCTTGTTCTGGAAATTCTGAAGACATAGCACCCCCTCAGGTTAGCAGAATAATGACACTGGTGTCACAAGAGATGACATGTATCCTTTGATTTTACTACACAGATGTTGCTTGCTTGGTCATGATTGCATTGGCTTGTTCATTTGTGATGCTTGATCATGTAGCTGTATTCTCCTGTTTAAAGAGGAGTCTTTGAATTTCTCAGTTCTTGAGAATCAAGATCGATAGAGCCTGATTGATTCCAATTGATCCATTGACACTTCTGTGTCAACTGAACCTGCCTCCCTTATCTATAACCTTTTCCAGTTCACAGCCATGACAGTTACATAACTGGTGTCAATGAAACCATCTGAAAGCTTTCTCATGTAATCTTCCATAGAAAACTTTGCCAGTCTAACTTCATCTTGGCACTTTTAGGCCAATATTTCTGTGACAATGTTGAACAGTGAGGCTGAATGCCCCTTTTGATGCTTGAGGTGTACATGGCTATTGATATTCTCACATAGCTTCTTTCTGTCCTTTTCATAATTTTTTATGCATGCCTGGATTCATTCCTTCTGTATGTTGGCGACAGTGTATCAGTCTTTGCGAAACTTTTTCAGCATACAGGACAGTCGGTCCTGCAGCTAGCCAATTTAGCAGGACCGGATAGATATTTGCAGGACCGAATACCAAAATCAAAGTTTTGCATACTATATAGAATAGAATAACATTTATAAAGGAATGATAACAAAAAATGCTCTTGACATGCTCTGAATTTGCCTAGAATATTAGTGTGCACTCTAAAACTTGCAACTTCAGTTCTAGTTGGAATATTTGAAAATTCTTTTAATTTTGGAAAGCCCAGAATGTGGAGGACATCTGGTCATGCAACTCTAGTCATTCTGCCGGACCAAAGTGATTTTAGGTGGACATTGCCACTGTCCGGCATGTTTTGGCAAAGACTGGTGTATCATTACTCCCTAAGTCTCTTATAGTGCATAACAGCTAGCTGCAAACAGCAGGATCAGTGCCAACTAGTTTGTGACATTCTCATTTGAGGTTATGTTAGTCAGTGCAAACCACACTGCATTGAAATTGATGGGTTGCATGGTGTGCTTGCCCTGGATCAACTTTTCCTCAGTTAATACTGGCAACAACTTCACCGTGTACATGTGGTGATTTTGAAGTAAGAGGCCGGTTGTTAACTAGGGTCAGGCCAGTAAAAGTTGGTGGGAAGGGAGGTCAGGGGTCAGATTATAGTGGTTACCATGGATGATGAAAGGCTGCAGACACAGGGTATTTGGATTGCTGACACTGACCAGAGAGACATAGTCCCTAAAAGCGCGTGGGAGTGGTAATTTGAGCTACCTCTATGTCAATCATTATGGATTATTGTTGTTGAATTCCAGTTGTCATGGTCAGATTTGAATGATTTATCAATTTGTTTAATGTCCAGATGTACATCAAGTACCTCACGGGACATATCTCAAGTTAGCGAGGTAGACTTCCACAAAATTAATAGTAGTAGTCTTGCCTAGCAGTGAGACAGATACTTATATGCTTGCCTAATACAGCAGTGACTGCATCTATGGATGATTGGATGTATGAAATGAATGACCGCATCTATGAGGTGAGGGAGAAAACCGCTACCAGGCCACGTACCCTGCTCTTTTCATAGGATATCAAGCATTCTTTTATTTGCATGGTCCTACATACCTGGGCTAGTACTATAGTAGGCAGGGCCAGAGAAAACCATAGCCTTTGATATCTCAGACATGGTTCTCTGAGGAAAGATCACAAGAAAGACCACCAGCAAGTTATTCTACTCCTTCATGGCCCCATCATGGAGGTCCCCACTAACACAGGGGGAAGTTGTCATGGTTACCCAGTACCCATGACAACTGTGGAACAATATTAACATCATGCATCTCAGTGAGACCTTTACTTTGAGATATCAAATGACAATATCATGTTAAGAAAAGACAATTTCCTCAATACAAAATATATTTTGAGTTAAAATCATGTTTTGAGTTAAAATGTTGGTTGCTCTGGAAATGATGCATCACCATGGATACCCACTCAAATGACTTTTTGACATTAAGGAGAGAGTATATTGTGGCCATGTTGGTTGTTCTGTCATGTATTCACAGTTATCAGTAAGGATGATAATGTTTCGGCATCAATCATTAGGCATTACCGATTTGATTTCCCATTGCCATGGTTACCTAGGACCTGTGACAACTCTAAAACTATGTAAAAATGATGTGTCTCAATGAGACCTTTAATTTGAGATATTACATGAGTGTAGGTGTTGAGAAATGACAAATTTCTTATAACAATATATATTTTGGATTAGAATCAGCATGGTAATTGCTATGGAAACACACTATCACCATGGATACCTATTCAATTGACTTTTTGACTCTTTTAATCAATCAGGCATGCCCAAAAACCCCAATTTAGAGGTATCACACATGCAAATCACATAAGAATTGACTGATTTATGACTTTAAACATTTTCGTCAGCCATCTTGGACGCCATCTTGAATTTCGGAAAACGCTCAACGATGCCAGCCGGGCATCGTCAAGATTCTGAAAGTATATGACTTCCTGTACCCAAATCAGTCATAACCTCTTCAGGGGGTTTTATTGCAAGGTTGCAAGGAAAATCCCCTCCTGGCAACTGGACTACATCCCCTTTGGCTCGGTATTGATACAAACCCACACCTTTATAGGGTTTGTGACAATAAGAATAATTTAGTTCTGTAGGTTCTTTAGGTAGCAAGACAAGGGTGTCTATGGTGTTTTCATAACCAGTCTAAACTGGTTGAATGATTCTTCCCAATTGGATAAGGGGTCAGTTACCGTTATTGGAACCACATCTGTGTGCCTGAATTAACTCACCATGTCAACAATGAATTCTTTTATTAAGACACTAGGAATTAAAGTCAGGAGCAGTAACTATATACCATTCTGTCCATCCCTCCAGTACCTAAAGGCAGATATCCCTATATAGCAGTAGAAAGTCCCCGTACACTGCAAAATTTGATCTTGTGGCATCACTTAGGGCTAGTGTCAATATCTAGTCTGTGTCTCTCCTGCCTTAGTATCTAGCAATAACAAAATATAGATATTTCACATATGGGCTTATCGACCATTTAACACGAAGGCTCAGTTTAACCTGAGGACTGTCTATAAGGAACTGAATCAGTTGGAGATAGGGATGTAAGTGTGGTATTGTGACTAGGGATGCGGATGCCATATACTGATATAGTGCACTAGTCAGTCATGATACCACAAAAATAACCCTCACATTTTTTTGTGAGCAACGTAAATCTTTCCAGAAAGTGATTTACTTTCATATATCCTACTCATAGTGAACTGGCTGCTTGCCACATACCACCTTTTGTCTAAAACAGCTGGGTACATGAGCTGACCGGTTCATAACTTATGTTTGAAATATCTGAGCCGACTAGTTCAGTATAGGGGTCAAGCCACTGACTTGTGTTGGTTTGGGTTCGGGGGGGGGGACAAATTAGAAAACATAGAATATGCTTAAACAAGTTTATTATATTATATATGACATATGTCTTGGCTTCTCAGAACAGTTTTCTATACATCTCTAACCCTAGCGATTCAGTTTTTATCGCGTCGCGAAGTCGATCATCCGTGTCACGTGAGACTCAGCCACAATAATAATATAAATATGTGATAACTACTCTTAAATACATCACAGGCACCCCTGATTTTGTTTACAATCTGCTATTACAAGTATCTATCAGTATGCCAAAGATAATTGTCGTAAACTAAAAACTTTCTGAGTCATAGCCCGTTGAACTTTAACATTTTTTGGAAAATAATCAAATTTGTGTCACAATATGTCCACTTTTACCTAGCTTGCCTAAAATGGGCCCTTTAGTCTTGCAAATCACTCTACAATGTCTTCAATATGTGTACTTTGATAAAACTATATCACCAAGTACTCTGGTAAGACCTACTTGTTACAGTAATAGGCTAACGTAAGGCTAAAAATAACGGTGGAGTTTCAGGTGAAACTCCGCCATGAAAGAGAAAACAAGGCTAAATACAGGATGGGTAATGCTATGAAATAATTTTTTGTATAGGATGATAAACCAAGTGCCTAAATAACATGTCTGGCAGCATGAGCAAATCATATAGATATTAAGGGTGGTGGGCGGAAAATTAGTATTGAGCTTGAAACTCCGCCACAAAACAACGGTCATGCTTTAGAACCCTCATGTACCAACATAAAATGGCCTAAATGCTGCACATAACGGAGTAAAACAATGAAAGGGACATGTAGGTAGGCCCACACCCTCATTTTGGTGGGTTTTGACCCAAATTTAATGCATGAGATGACAAATTTTGAAAAAAATGACCCCAAATCCCAGTTTTTTTTGTGTTTTTTTTTGCCATGGAAACATGATTAAAAGTCCTAGGATCGGACCATAGGTGCAACATACACTGTAGTATAGTCTTTTCTTTCATTTCCAATAGATATGTACCAGCAGAAGGCAATAATATGCGAAACAGGGCATGTTTTAAGCGAATTGGGTTTAGTGGCCGAATTTCGTGGCAGAGTTTCATGCCAGGCTACCTGCCGACGTTTGAATCTATTTTATCGCTGTAAATCGTCTCGATGTGTGAAACTCCACCACTAAAGTACTACGTAAACATCAAATATGGCGCCCGCAGAAGAACCCAGATGTAGACCGGAAGCGTTACCCGGTTAGACGCTGGTCTGTGTTCCCATGGAAAACTGAGGATTTCGTGGCGGAGTTTCCCCCGTGAACATATTCTAGCTCCTAGGCAATACACATAAGACGTTGACCGGTCAAACCACTGCTGGTTATTACACATAAGGACTCTACCATTTGTACAGGACTGAGAAAATAAATATTTATAATGTTTTAACCCAGAGGGGAGTGTAAAACACTAATGAAACTCCGCCACCAAATTATTGTATGCGAATACATATTGGCTCCTGGAGCCTAGGCGTTTGGATTTTTTTGAACATTTCTTTTTTCCATCAAAAGACCCACATGTTGCATCAACATAAGGGACCAAATGGCTACTCTATGGTAGAGCTTTCCTTAGTATGTGAGGACACCAAAATAATATAATAGATTAAAATTTATTGACAAATACACGGTTAAAAGCATACAGTGAAAAAATTATGCTTCATACCTGGGTAAAACTTCTTGAATCCATCTACTATAACATAGGCCTAATAGAAAAAGTCAATTGGGATGGACTATAGGTGCCTCAGGGGACACGGGGGGCATGCAAAACATGTAATTTTAGTCATTTTTACTGATTTTTGGAGTATTTTTGCCTTTGGGGCCCCATAAAACACAGAATTTTGCCCCAATACACAAAAAAAAACATTTTTGGGCAATTTTGGCAATGTTTTCTCCCCATCAACAAAAAATTATGCGCTTTGATGCAAAACTCTCAATTTTGTAGGGTGATAGGGCTGAAAAGGCCTGAAATCACCAAACCAACAAGTCAGCGGCTTGATACAATAAAGTGTCATGCAGGTGGTATCAATAGGGTGATGAGATGGTACCGTATAAGAAAGAATTGCAGGGACGTAAAAGGCAAGTTGACAAATTAGAGATATATGTGAACAATAGAATGAGGTCGTGTATATTGTGGTTCCATCAAAGGGAGGTGTCATATGCTGTGGTTCTATGAGATGGACTGTGAAGTGAGTCCACTGCAGCCTACACTGCCATCCCCACCCCATGATTTCATTGAACAGCCGACCTATACTGTAAATATAGATATTTTTGCGCTGTACATATTTTCGCGAAAATACAGTCTAGCCATACTGCTACAATTTTCCAAAAATCATAAATTTAAATACACGCGAAAATGCAGTTTTAAGCAAAATCGCGAAAATTTATACATGCGAAAATTTACAGTAGATTTCAACCCATCAACTCAACAATGTGCGAGCAGAGACTATGCTGCACAATCCTGGTGTCTCAACACAAAATAGTGCTTGTACGGATAGAGGCAAATCCTTGTCTGTATTGACCAATCAGTCAATACACACAGTCTATCCTCACTCGGCAATGCAAACCGAATTTAGATAGAGAACATGACATGACGCTTCTATTCGTCCAAAGGTAATACATACATAAGGTAGCTGATCTATGTTAGTTCAGTAACACAGTCCTCTAACATCTTCTCTTTAATAGGAGTCACCCTAAACTGTTTGGTGCACATCAATTATTTATACCAGTCCTATATCATCTGTCTTTTCAATCAATGTTATGTATATTATGAACAAGCCTGTACAAATCTGAACTGGAGGAGAAAAAAGAGAAAACATGCAAAACTCAGTTTTTTTCAAGGGAGGATAAAAAAAATGAATAAGAAGAAAAACAATTATCCATCTAAAGAGGATCTTGCGACCAGAAAAGAATTGCTCCTTGTAAGCAATGTTCCTCATAAGAAATACTACAGGTATAGAGAATAGAAAACTGGGACCATGAAAATGAACTCCTCGTTGACTGAGTCCTCCTCATGACAAAATTACACTGAGTAGGATTATCGTGACAAAAATGAAAGGATCGAAATGAGAAATTGCATGAGAAACCCTCCTTTTTCTTTTTTCTACTGGAGGGCCAAATTAGCTGAGGCCGAATTGCAAATTGACAGCAGATAAGATCAGAATTCATTAGGGAACCGAGCTTAGTTAATAATTCCTCCTGACATAATGACAGCTGCCAAATGGACGACTAATCAAGTTATATTCAGGATTTGCATTTGTTTCATATATTAAGTTTGGTTTTATGACAATGGATAGGTAAGCTAAATAGAGATTTTTTTCCAGAGATTTTTCTCGTTGGCCTGAAGTTAAGGATGTTAAAAAGATACCGAGAAGATGGCTGTCTAATTAGCAGATGGAAGTTCTGTCAAATTGTCTTGTGCATAATTGACTAATTTAGATGAAACTTTGAAGAATATCTTATCTCAAGTGGGATTCGTGAAATTCAGATATTCACAGTCTAGATCTAAACTGACTCGCAGCTGTCTCAAATTGACAAGAATCAAGATTCCTATTGAGTAGTATACTGACAAAATATCATATAAGGTTGGGTAAGGAATGTCAGTTATCTTGCCTTTTATGCTAAGAGTTTGGGGCTGTCAAAATGTGAGGTTCTGCACGGCTAATAATGGTTCCCTTTTATACCTACTGACGGTCGATGAGTGTGCTATAATAACCCAAACTATTGTAATCTACGAGTCTTTTTTATTGTCATAATGAAACATAACTACGATCTCATCAAGACTCAATTGTCATTAGATTAAATATACCTTTGTCTGCAGTTGATTAGAAACTGAGATGCTAGATTGCTACCTTCTACACAGACAGATAGACAATAAGAACATAAATTACCTGCATTAATTTGAATAATTATGGGTATCATAAAAAAGGCCAGGAGTAATTATTAACTTAACTTTTCCTGTATTTTAGTAGGAGCTACATCCTCTGAATGTCCTGCTCCAACCACATTTCCAATGCTACAATATTGCAGTCACACAAAGAAACAAGTAAATACAGTGAGGCTGTGTGCTGTTTCCTCCCAAAGTTTAAATAGCTACAGGCAGAGCTTGCATTGAAACATATTATGACCGCCATTATGTCTGTCCATCCCAGTGGGCACAAAATTCAGTTCAATGTTGAATCAACGTTGAAACAACATCGAATCAACATTGTCAACTAGTTTTCAATGTTGATTCAATGTCCTGTTCCCACTGGGATAGAGTATCTATCATTTTGATTCCTGCATTCGGCGCTATATAGTGACGGTACTGTATGATGCCAATAAGGGGTGAGAATCACTAGTCTTCACTCACTCAGTGAGGTAGCTAACTATACGACGCAGGATGAAATGACTGATTCTACAATGAGCGAATCCAGGTCCACTTATGCAATACACAATTGAAATGAACATTAAATGGATGATTAAACCACTGTTGTATTTAGGCCAAATTTTGAAGAAATGTTTATATTTTTAGACTTCTTTGGGGTCAATTTTAGGTTTACAAAATTTTGGAGAAAAAAATCTCTCCATTTTTACACTTTTTGGGATAATTTTAGTGGGGAAGTAAGAAAAAAAAAGTAAAAAAAAAAAAGGATCCGACCTATCGACCCTAGAGTTTCTTCCCATGTTACCTGAAACAATTTTTTTTAAATTTGGCCTTATCACACATGATCTGAATATAGGCCTACATGGCAGTAGCTCAGCCAATAATATCCTTATATTATAAGTGTTCGCAACGTATTCTTCGCATAAGGCATTTATAGGACATAGATTCTCATTTACCTCAGGCCAGCAGAAGTCTCACAATTAAAAAAGGTGTATTCATAGTCTCCCTTCATCTGTAAATCCTTTGAGGAACGCGCAATGCCTTAAGACTTGATTTTCTGCATGATTTATCATTGCAGTCCCTGCAAGTGACTAGTTGACCCTTCCAGGACTGGATGGTGAAAAATACCATTTAGTTGTCAATTATGCATTAATGCAGCCCTGGTGAGTAGGATGGCAGTGCTGTATCCAAGCATCATGCTGACCATATGGGCTTGATAGACTCTCAAGGGGTCGGCATGATGCATGAATGCAGCCCTTAAGAGTAGACTCCCGAATGCTATATATCACTCCCTGATGATAAAAAAAAGTACATGGCACATTTAAGCACTATGCACCTCTTAAAGGGTTAATACTTTGCTGGCCTGAAAGGGAGAAGCGAGCTAAATGTCCCTATACTGGAGGGGCAGATCGGTCTGCTTATTATCATCCCATACTCAAATATTCGAAATAAGTCAACCTCCGAACTATCACTTGTCATTTTCACCCACTCCCTAAATATTACCGAGTCCAAATGCAGAGGGCATCAATCAGCTTGCACTTGTCAGTTGTTCTACAACTGCATAGAAAAATGTCATGTTGCAACGGGAAAATTCAACTTTAACTCCCTTGCCTTTTGCTGTTTAACACAGCATAATTAGCACCCTCAAACACAAAGAAGATTGATCTTATAAGGCATTGCATACTAAAACCCACAAGCCACATATAGGAAAGGGTTGTTCTGGTAAAACATTTTGTAGGCAGAGAACAGGATGGTATAGTACGTCACTACACACTTTTGGAAAAATGTAGCACTGTTTTTCTAGGCTTTTAAAATGATGCAAAAATTCTCAGAAAATAGGGGGTGGTCAATAGGCAATATTCATTGCATAATTTACATTTCAGTTAGTATTTTACAGCATATGAAGTAAATACGTCAAGGTACATTGGGTACACCAGATCACGTAGGACTTTCAATCTAAATATAGTTTTATAAATGTTCCAACATTGATGGAGCAGTGATCAATTAGGCGTTGGGCAAGGGGCCTCAAATGCCTCATCGATTAGTTTCCTGGGTCTGCAATATGAAATTGAAAGTTGAATGGTCTTCGTTATCAATTCTTGGCCTCTTTAGATAAACGGTTTCTAAAGACAGTCCATCACCCAACTAGATAAGGGGAGGCAATGAGTGGAATCTCAATTGCTATGCGTGATGTCCTTCCCAAAAGAATTGAGCCAGAACCATTTTGCTTCACTATGACATGGACCTCCACTTTTGAGAATTTGTAACTTTAAAATAATGTGGTCCAATGGTAGATGCATTTATTTTATTTCAATATGGGCAAATTGTTTATAGTAACTTAATCTAAATTCATCCCCTGAGGCCCATTTTCCATTAGAATATTTAATCGGCAGATATAGAGTATAGTGCAGGTAGGCCCACAACACACTTACCAGTGGTTTCTTGTGGGTCTATACCTGCCAATAGGAAACTCTACCTGCCAATTACATATCTAAATCGGCTGAGGGAGATTTAGGGCCTAGACAGTTTCAAGATGCAGGGGACTCACATCAGTTTCTACATGTCTACTCATCTCAATCTCAAACCCTTTCTCTGTTTTTGATGAGTTTCCAAACATACAGGTAACAAAGAATCCTGTGAGAGCTTTTAAAGTGGATCACATAAAAATACTGAATAATGCATAGAACCATAGGTTGAAATTCACTTGATTAATTTAGAAATGATCTAAAGAATGTTTTAGGAGACTTTGAAAAAAAAGACAATATCTTTACTACAATTGGTCACTAGATAAATGATTTCTCACTTGAGCCTTACATAAATATATACTTTTACTTTTTGAAATTCAATATCTTAAAAAGTAGTTCAGGTCCACCTACTTTTCTTTTCATTGTTTGGTTCCAAATAATGTAAAGTATCTTGGGAAAAGTTTTGAGGTAAACTACTTTTGACCCATGATAGACAGCTACCTTAATTCCTCACTTTAGAAATAAAATAGATTGCAGTAGCTGGCCTTGGTCTCCAATAAGATTAAAACTGAGGCAGCTAGAAGTAGCTTCTCTATAGGGCTATGGTTGGTGTGCTGACTAGTAGTCCAGACTGGTTGAGTGATATTGCAAAGGGTGCAGGAACTGTTATTGGAGTCAGAGTCAGAGGATATAACCATATACTATTCTATCTACTATCTACCCACAGTCCCTCTAGTACCTAAGAGCAGGTATCCCAGTGGAAAATCAAACAATGTCCGTCCATGGCCAAGCTTTATCAGACTGAATCACTTAGGGCCATTGTCAATATCGAGTCCACGCCTCTCCTCTCTTATTATCTGGGAGTGGCTACATATGGATATTTCAGATACAGACTACTTAATACCCGCTTCTGAGGGATGCCCTGAGGGCTGGCTATAAGAGATAAAGACAGTTCTAGATGCGGGTGTGGAGTTTTGTGACTAGGGATGTGACTGTGAGTCAGGGCTTGAAGGAGTCTGGCAAAGTTGGCTAATATAAGTACATGTCTTTCAAAAACAAATTTCTTCTCAAAATTTGGAGACAAAGACTTCTCCTATGTTTTTTTCAGATACTGTAGAGTTGAGGACTCTATAGGAGGGAATGAAGAGATCCATAATTTCATCTCAGCATCATAGAAGCCACAAAACAACTCCAAGAAAATGCTTTCAAGGACGAAATAGTGGAACTTCCTCTTTAGACAAATACTATTCTATTTTTATCTACCGATATAGTCTTGGTAAATAAGGTTCTGGCATGTTTAGTACACCATGACATTGTTATGTCATTATAACGTAAAACGGCAGACTCATACAGTCCATGGCATTTGCCAAATATACAGATCTTTCGGACGTCCATGATTTTCACAATTAACTCTAATTGATTAGTCTCATTACAAGAAACAGTTAACTATGTAAGTGCCAACAAAAGAAGTTTGGGCCTTTGTAGACCCAAATGTATCAGACTCAGTGTTGGGGGTCTGTATGGGAGGGGCGATTATCTAATAGAATAGGAGGAGAGTGAAATTGCTTTTCTAATTCTCTCGGGCATGATCAAATTGTGCACTTGACTAATGGAGAACCTTCCTGAACTATTATTTAATTTAAAGTGAGACAAACACATTGAAACATTTAAATTGTTGGAGCAGAGGCCTACTTCTGCTGTTTCCAATGACTCTCAGCTAGCAATTTTCTATATCGTGTTACGATCAGACTAAATACAGAGAAAATCCATATAATCATAATGAACCCGACGATTTCACAAATGCAATAGTAAAAAGTAAAAATTTACATCTGCTCTGTTAAGATAATAAATCTGGAGCCTGAATGCACTTATTATATGCCAGGCAAACAACGGAAGAGGATTGGCTTTTAAAACTTTTCGGTTTCAGGTAAGAGAGAAATTCTAGGATAGCTCATGGATGCCCTAAAATATTGCGTTACATGGAACTGAATACACCGTGGCAGGTGTAGAAGCCTTATTGTTACCCAGGTACTACAAGCTGTCTACAGTGATCAGTGATGATGGAGCTATTTCCGCCCTGTTGTATGCACGACCATGTGCTGTATTATCGCCCACACTGTGAGGCAGCATGCTGCTTCTGAAGATCCAGCTGGTCCCCGAGTGTTCACTGGGTCACGTGTTAGATTGAGTACTAGTGTAAAGGGGAGCTTTAATGACACATGTCGTAATATTTGTCCCTTTTCTGTCTAGTCAAACCTAGGTATACAATTATTATTCTAATTAGGTACCTTGTTTGACATTACAGGGTTCAATTCCATATATTTTTGTAGATTCATGAAACCCAACAAAGCCAGGGGTTCGTTAAGCCTGTACGAATTAATCTAATGCAACTGATATCAAACCCCCAATTAAATCCCCCTTGAGCTTAAAACCACATAAACTACAGCAACAACAACAACAACAACAACAGCAAATCAGGAAATTACCAACACAATCCACAACAAGAGGTACTCACTCAAAGAAGGACTCTCTGTCACGTGACCAGTTCTTGTCGCCAACATCAGAAGATGGCGCCACCAAACCGGAAATGATACAAAGCAGGGCGATGCGCACGCACCCCCAAACTGTCATGGTGGGCATGAGGTGAAGGTCGTCTGGAACAGATAGAGGAAGAGTAGGTTAGTCATAATTATGACACTATCTATACGTATAAAACAGCATTATGAGCAGTGGTACATGTATATCATTTTTATAGTTAATGAAAAAACTTCAGCTATCATGCCTGAGCACAGGTGCCAATCATCACGACGCAATGCAGCACTGGCAATCAACTCGCCAGTGCTGCATTCAAGCATCATGGCCCACCTAATGTGGTCATTACACTCCTGAAGGGTCGGCATGATGCATCGATGCAGCACCGGCAAGTTATTTGGTGGCATTAGTACATCATGATGACAATTATGATCTTTTAGCTACCTCACATCCATTGAAGACTTAAGGAGAGCATGCTAAAGAAAATTTATCAAATCCCTTAAGGAAATTAAATGTGTATGTACCATGTTCAACATATTCTGATATATATGCACAGGAACTGCATTGCACGAACAGGGCCTGTCCCTCTGTAAAGCAGCATAAATATACGAATACACAACAACAACAATAGCCCAATGCTTCAATGCATCAATGCAGCACTGCTACAGTTCCCCTGTAATGCATTGGTGCATCATGTTGGCCCTCCAGGAGTGTATCCTCCCAGTAGGGGTGGCATTATGTGGAAAGAAAAAGCATAGTTCATTGGAGCAATATCATAATATGCAATCTCTAGAGGGCTATAGATGCTAACTGAGTTTCAAACAAGGTTTCACCAGCTACCGACATTCATGATGTATACTTCATTTCTATTCCATAATGGCCCTGGTTCCTAAGCACCGCAAAAGGGCTATATAGACAGAAAGAAAGTAAAATATTCCCCAGACGTTCGGTCCATATACTCATTGCTTGGATAGCACAACTACATCTACCCCAATATAGGAGAGGACAAAAAAAAGGAGATAAAATCCCTGTTGCGTTCCATATTCTTGACTCTGCCTCCCGTGCCTCTGGGGATGTTAAGGCTATAGTCCAGACATAAACCAGTTGGCGGTAGTACCCCTGTGATGGACTAGAGATAATGGAGCCTATGATGCAATCTCTGTTGATAATACATCACCCAAGCGAGGTGGGGACAACTTGGGACTGATTTCCAAGGTGATGTTGGGTGTGGCAGAGCTGTAGTAGAGCCCCTGTGTACATTAAGGGAGGTGAAATAGCACTAGCCGGGGTTAGGCACAGTGTAGGGTTGCATGTCTTTACGGGGGTCACAGGCTTCGATTCCAGCAGTGTAATTTGATTTGTATCGGCTTTAAGACTCTCCCTTCCATATGTCTAGCCTCCCTTTGGGAGTGTCGCACTCTGCAACCAGAGACAATTGTCTTACTTGACTTCCTTTAGGAGGTCCATTGAATCTCTGTTCCAACACATCTATACAAGCGAGCATATTTTGATTTTACACACGTTAATAACGAATTATCCAGTTCTACACCAATAAAGTGTAACTGACATTAAATGGAGATAAGTTTAAGCAATTATATATAGGTCTTACTTTTCATGTAGAAATTAAAAAAAAGGCCGTGGTACTACTTTTTGCGCAGGCACACTGGGGTAGTGTGCAACAGGGCTAGGTAGTCTCAGTTCAGCCCTTTTATACACCACTACCTCACAGAAGAAGCAAGAATACTGCTGGGTTGGGGCAGAGTTTGGAGGCAGTACAGAGAGGGTTTTTTAAAATATCACCCATGCATTGTCCCAATTCGATATGTGGCAGGATGTTGACAGAGCATCATATCAATAAATTGGAGCTGAGGCTGCGGTATTACAATACTATGGCCTGCTACAGTAAGGTCAGTGTTGTATATGTTATCTACTGGTGGCATATCAAATATAACGAGGGTGCTTTTTCTTCTTCTTTTTTCCCCTTTTTTTTGCTGGAGAGCAAAATAGGTAGGGGGATCTAGGCTCTCAGCAAACTTAACATTCTCATTTTAATGATCAAGTAATAAATAGTCTACAAAGATTTCGAATGGGTATATTTCCTCTAGCCCATTGTATTCGCGCCCCTGTAAGCTTCAATTTGATACCAAATATGCCCATATTTGTCTATTATCATCAAATTTCCCCATAAGATTTGCAAAATAAATCATCTCCAAAACACAATTTTGATGACGCGCGCGGTGATGTGAAACAAGCATATTATTTGCATTGGCCTTAGTAAACTGTTGCTCTCAGTTAGAACTACTTCTGACTTTCATACCACAATATCAATTAATAGCAATTAATAATTTGACTATCTTACTTAGACATACTGGTTAGACAGCCCACTAGTATGACAAAGTGCCTCTGCGTCCTATTCTGTGCCCTAATCTTACAAACAGCTATGAAGTGCCTGCTCTACCCTGGACAGATAAGAGGTGTCCTTGGTGACACAAACTGATGACTATGATTGCATGTTATCACAGAAACACCACTACTTTGATTATAGAGCTATAGGCTAATATAGGGTCTACATTACGGTGGCATCTCAGGGTTCTGCAGATATTGGGTTTCACCATGATCACATATCGTATGATAGCCTACATAGTGCCCCTACATGGGTTTGATGGACTTTGAAGACACCACCACCATAGCTATCACTAAAATCTGTACTGTGGCTGCTGCTGATGCAATGATCACACACACACAGAAAAGAAGTAGAATCACTGTGACTCCCAACTTGATCACTGAGGTCACTCTCTGCAGGACTCTAAATTGAGTCCCTAACATTAGCAGGACTCTAAAATAACTCTATATTGACTCCTATTCTAAGACTCCCTAACGATTGGGAGTCACTTTAGAGTTGTGTGGAGAGTTACCTCAGTGATCGCGTCCAGACTTCCTTTTGGGAGTCACTGTGATTCTACTTCTTTTCTCAGTGCATCTACTGGGGGTTTGTCTTGATTACAGGAGCATCATATTAGGGTTAATATCCACATCTGCCCAATCAGGAGTGTCTTTCACAATGAAGATAACAATCATCACATATAGCCAGCTTATTGGGTCTCATATGGGTCCAAGGTGAGCTGCAATATGGTAGTTTTGTACTGCTTCTAATTGGGCCCAAAATGGGCTTACTCAGATTTGAAGTGGCCATATTCAACCCAGATCCCACCTACCCTGATATAACACCATAGAAACTGTACTTTAGATGGTAATTTCTGAGCATAAGAACAGATGAAAATGTTTTGAAATATATGCAATGTCTTCGAGGAATATGGACGAGGGATTGACACTCTGCCACTACTCAATCAGAACTGATCATTACATTTATGGTTCCAGGTGTAAATATAAAATCATAGTTTTTGATTTTATATTAAAGTACTGCCCTGTAACTTGAAAACCAAACAGCACGGGAAACTATCAACTAAAATATATGCAATGTTTTCAACAAAAACCTAAGTGATAAACTCCCTAACAATAATATAACTAAAAAGCAACATGTCGTTCTTCCAAATTGGACCGTGCTGTACTATGATATACACCAATGTGCAATGAGCCCCAAGCTTTCATTTACTACTCATCCCTGTACGTGTCACACACCTCCTCTGTGCTGGGAGAGTGACTACACTCATATACCCGGGGAGTGACTCTCATCCCACCCCAGTCCCACTGTGCAAACCAAATACTCAGCCCCAGCCAATCAGCAGCCAGCTCCTGGTCACGTGGGGTCTGTTTGCCCTTACCCAGCATGCATGTGGGGCATGTTGGGAGTAGCTGGTGACCTCTGTAGGACTTACTGGGAGATAATATTTCTGGTGTGAGATATTGATATAGCTCTTTAATGCTTGCACAGTGCTCTAATGCACTATGTCTTTCCTGGTTATGATACCTAGATACAGTGAGTTACTCACCATTTACCTTTACTGTATCTTTGTGAAATACCACCGGGCGCTCTTTAATTTTGAGGTCCATTATTTCAACCTTTTTCCAACCCGCAAGCTTAAACAAACTGGCGCTCTTTTGAAATCAGTGATATGTCAGATGGTACAGAATGCAACCATTACGACACAACGGAGGAACAGTTTCATGTGCCAATGCCATATGGGTACCGCTGCATTGATGCATCATGCAGAAAATACAAACGAAGGGTCGTAATAATGGGGTTATCGCTTACATGTCACAACATAAATCTGGGTTAGTCGGACACGGCTACAGAAGCCGTACTCTCTATAGAAGGAGATTACTATATAATGGGTATCGACCCCTAAAATCGACATGGCGACATGGCAATTTCTTAAAATCGACATGGGACATGGCCATTTAAGTGACATGTGACATGGCCATTTCTTAAAATCGACATGTGACATGGGGCTTAGTGACATGAATAAAAAAATTCTCATTTAGTGTAAAGTATGCTACCCAACTCTTTCTTCAAATTCCGTCTTTGTGGGTAGTCAAAATTTAAAAAATTCCTGGGGCCTACGGCCCCAAGAGTCCAATTGTATGAATGACGGTGCCCCTACATTTTCCCTTTAGTGACATGGCTTTTTCTTAGTGACATGTGACATGGCCATTTCTTAGAATCGACATGCGACATGGGGACCCCCTCATCAACCCCCCCCCTATATATAGAAATATTGTCCTGTCTCCGGCTGCCTTACAATGCGACATGCCATTTCCGCCAGGTACAAGCAGATGCCGAGCTTACATGTATCCGCACTATGGGGGACTTCCCTGTGTGTTCTCCCCCGTGAACTCTACATCCTACCATCTGTTATCAAATATTTACCCTTTAGGAGACCCATAGTACTTTGATGTATTAACCCCTTTATAGGCAAGACGCATTGATACAGCCCTCGGGAGTTCACTTCATGCATCATGCCAAACCTTTGGGAGTGTATATCAACCCCATAAGGTCGGCATCATGCTTGAATGCAGCATAGGCGAGATCATATGAATGCATACCAACTATGGCTTTAAGAAGTTGATGGGGATATCTTTTTGTGTGTGAAAAATCGCAGAAATTATTTTCTTATAGAGGCTTATATTCCAAATAACCGAATGTGAATGCCTGCTAAAGGACAAAAGAGACCTAGTGGAGTATAACTTTCTTCATTCATGTTCCCTAAGTATCAGACTAACATACCTGGGAGTCAACATAGAAAAGTATGAGTTGATATACAGTCAGCTAGACTGTATCAAGTCACTTTAACACCTCTTGCATTTACTTATGTTGGCCACCAACGGGGGTCCTGGTAAATAGACTGCAGACCACTGCAGCAAGAGTCAAATTGCAGGCCAGTCTCACCCGATGAGCATATATACCCCTGACTCAGTAATTGCATGAACATGCTGTAGGATTGGAGTAGACATTGCTGCTGAATCTGTGTAAGTAGTGCCAGCAGCCTTACACGGTAAGGGTGCTTTAAAGCTTACCGTCATGGTTGAAGTGAGGCCAAAAGCACTTCAGTTTTGATTTACAAGAGGGCTCTTAAGGGCTGGTAGCGCAGCTCTTACAGGCACAAGATAGGGTGAATACGGTGTAGCTGGACAATGTTTATGGTCCCCTGTCCAAACACTGCTGCCCTCTGGTGGAACTGTTATTTTAGTCTATGCACAGAAAATGCTGAACTTATTCCAAGACGGCCCAGCTTTAATTCTATAACCACCAGTGGGCCCCACACCATGTATTCAATATATTGAATACTGCACTGCAATAGGTACTAACCAGCTACAATTAACAATCTTAGACTATATATAACACTGAAAAGCACAATTGGCAAAAATGTGAGTAGTACATCAAACAGGTGTTTTATGCTGGGCAATATGAGACGTTGTATGTCAATGCAAACTGCCATCCTTGTATACAAGCAAACAATCTTGCCTGTCTTAGAATATTGTGGCTATTTGTTTAATGGCGTCGTCCATACCCAGCACAGGTGCCTCCAGTTGATGCAAAACCAGTCTAAATGTAAAAGAAATGGACCCATATTACGGATTTGCATAAAGATGCCAATGTAGATTATTTGAATGTACGCTAGTTCATAAATATTTATATGACGGGAACCATGATCCCCACGATCTGAGTGTAGCTTTTTCCAGCAACCATTGAGATATCTGCCATCAAAACCTATATAAACTAAACAGAGCCATAACTCTCTAGAAGTTTCTAAACACCTCAGCCCGTCTTCTGACAGACTGTGAGGCATTCAGAGTCAAAGCAAAACCAACCCTGGTGCGATTATTTCATTTCAAATGTACTAAACGACAATAATGCTAATGTTAAATAATCTTAACACCTCCTGTACTCAATGAAGATCTCAATCCTGAATACAGACATCTGTGCAATACTGTAAAAGAAGACACTTTACGTTGTGTTGTCACAATACAAAGACTCCATCAAATAGCCACCATCTCATGTCTGCTTTTCTGTACTGCCTGTATGTGCTATCTTAATGTCGTGCATGATTAATCTGCTTTATGATACGCCTTTATGCATGTATTCATCGGCTCTGGAAGTCATTTTGAAACTAACTTATGGGACTTTTGGTCCTTTGAAATGCATCGCATTTATAACATCACTCCGTGATTAAAATACGTTATATAATGATTTTAAAAAAAGGAGAAAAAAGAAGCTAAAATGACATGCTCTTGTAAAACTATTGTGTAGCACACATTACTCACTCAGCCTTAAATACTTTATAACCAATGTATCTGTTTGTTGACCCGTCCTCCTCCGGATACCATGTAGGTCTACAGATGTGGGACAGCAGTTAATCGCTGTACTGATGGATGCAAATTGACATGAACATGAAAGTTATCATACACATCTGATATCCAATACAATATTACCTAATCAACCGCGAAACGGTAATACTGACATTCATTCTGATAGACATTCATTCTGAGAGATGTGGGGTTTGGTAACCAACTACCGAGTCTAACGAGCTGGTTTCTAAAGGGCCTGTTACACTGGCGGCATCTGTCGCAATGCATCTGCCGCAGAACTTCCTGTGCGGCAGATGCGGCTAGTGTAACAGGCCCAAAACTTGCTGCAGCTTGCCCCAACTACTTGCTGCAGCAAAAGCTACAAGTGTTAGCTTTCTTTGCGGCAAGCTGTGCGGCAGATGCCGCGCAGCAAGTGCCGCCAGTGTAACAGGCCCTTAAACTTCATCTCTCAGATCGGTGCGAGGTTGCTAAAAGTCACTGCATTTTTCCTATACCAATATTTGTTCGGCCAATAATCACTACATATTATTGGATACTAGGATGTAGACACAGCAGCACGATGATAATCCAAAACAACGCCGGATTGGCGTATAAAACAATTAACTGAGGTGTCTTGACATTAAATCTCACATTGCGCGAAGAAAATTTAAATGATTCCTTGAGTTTCTGGATTCATCTTATGTGTATATGAAGCAACTTTTGGGATGAAAAAAAGAAGACCACAGTCCACAGCTGTGAGAAATCGCACACACTTTCACTCCTTTGTTAGCTAATGGGACTCTCTCACACATAAAACAGTGGGAGGGTGCTCACTGCGGTGAGGTAAAAGACTGGTCATTTTGAAGCGACAGATGGGGTGGGGTGTTGAAAGTATCAAGAAGATGTGGATCTGGAGGGAGAACAACACGTATCTAGACTCCTCATGAGGGGAAACTAGAACAATTTAACCCCTTTTAAACCCCTTTTAAATGGGCAGGGGTGGGGACGTGAGGTGGGCGAAACCACATTCATTTTGTTATTGGGTGTATAAAATCCACCAACCGCCCTGTTTTGTTAAAGGCTTATCACTCCCTATGATGTAGATGTGCAGGGCTCCATATGGTGCTACAAATAAAGAGCTACTAATGGCAGCCTGCAAGATTAACGCACCTGACCGCCACATCTGAACGTATTTAAAAAGTTAATCCCGAGCTTATCGCTAAGAGGTGCACCATCAAGGGACTTCTTCTTGCAAATTTGACTTTTATTGCAAGGCTTTCATACCCTGCATGCACATGGACTGTAGGATGGAATAGTGTTTTAATGTGCTATGCCCTTTGTCGTCATGATGTATGAATACATCCCTTGGGAGTAACTCACCAGTCATTCAAGCATCATGTCGACCATACAGGGTTGATACACTCTCAAAAGGTTGGCATGATGCACCAATGCATCAGGTGTGTTACTAAACTGCTCAGCTTTGGTACATCATGACAAGAAATGTTACCCAACTACAACATGCCGGCCTTAAAGAGTTGTAAGGTTAGTCCTGTAGGATTAATACATTGAGATATTTCCATTTTTTTAGGTGTTTTGATTAATTAATTAGTTTCTGAGACCTATGCTTTGTTGCTTGCAGGAAATTCTACTGCCAAACACCTGAACAGTCATGTGTGAAACTATTGCGTGACAACTATCCATTTCTACTACAATGTTAATAAATGTCTCAAATATAAGTTTTTGTTACAACACTCTCGATGTGTTTAACATTTGATCCGTAAAAGATCAAAATAACACTTTTAATGATTTGGAGAACAAAGTTCTCCTACTTTTAATAACAGGATCTTGTGTCCTTATGTGTCCCTATAGGCAGCCAGGAAAACATACCTTTAGGATGTGATTAACACAACTCATATTGTAATATTGTCCGCAAAGAAATCTAGAAGATGAGGCTGTGAATAAACAAAGCTCCCTTTTACGTCAGCGCAGGCTATCATGACATTGACATCATTTGCGACATTTGAAAGCTAAAATAGCCACTCTACAGGGTAGGTACATTTGAGTCATGATAATCGGCCGCCGTGCGCCTCATTTAAATAATCACCGGCCAAAATAATCTTAGTGCTTGTATTATTCCTAGTAGTCTTACACAGCTACACAGAGAAAAGGAGTAGAATCATAGTGACTCCCAAATGGGAGTCTGGACTCTATCACTGAGGTAACTCTCCCCACAACTCTAAAGTGACTCCCAATCATTAGGGAGTCTTAGAACAGGAGACATTGTAGAGTTATATTAGAGTCCTGCTAATGTTAGGGAGTCACTTTAAACTCCTGGAGAGAGTTACCTCAGTGATCAAGTCGGGAGTCACAGTGATCCTACTTCTTTTCTCTGTGTAGTGTTACACAGCTAACACTACCTTGCACATAAACTTGGTGTAGACAGGAGCTGATAAAACAGCTACTAGGACCACCATTACTTGTCCTGCTACTCTGTGATATCTGTGATTGTGGACACTGAGTAGCTCTGTACAGTGGCACTAACACAGCTACACTGAAAACCCAGAGCAAGGAGCCTAGTCATTATCACGACCTAGGTAGTCATAGTGAATAATGGCAGATGGAGTGGAGAATGGTGTGTGAATATAGTCTCTAATTAGTTCACTTCTTAATGACAGACATCCTTTTCACACATTTGGTGTAGTCTTGATTGAACTAAGTAGCATTACTTGTTATAAATAAGTTGCCAATGGGTGAGAATGATGGCCCCAAAGGTATAGAGACCACTCTGCCCCCGGTCACCAGTGTATATCTCACGACAGATATAGTAAATGCAAATATTAAAACCAGGTGGCAGTAGTGTGCCATAAGTAGCAAGTGAGGAATAGAATTATGTACCATAGGGTAGTCATTGGGACAACCTAGGACTTGAGAGTTGTCAATACTGATGACTTTAGGTCTTCAAATGGACAATACCTAAATTAACAACCTTAAGGTAGTCATTCTGACTACCTAATTATTGTGACTACCTAAGGTCGTCATTATGACAACTTTGGTCTGAATGGCTCAGATGGGTAGTCACAATGACGACCTAAGGTGGTCACTTTGACTACCTAAAGTTGTCAGTTTTGGCATCGTCAGAATGACGACCCTGAGGTTTTCAGTGTACATTCTCCAAGCACAAACTAACCCTTTGAACAACACTCACAAATGATACAGGAAATGTGTCCTGTGCACTAGCTCTCGTGAAAGGCATGTATTGCATTAGATCGGTACGGGAGATTCTAGAAAATAGTCTAAATTCCTAAGGTGAATCAACAGGCTCAATGGTGATGGATTATTCATGAGAATCTCATGAATTGAGATTCACTTGTGCGAATAACGAGAAATTCTCGAGAATATGATACAATGAAATGTCCTGTATACTTGTCAAGGAAAGCTGTCCATACATTGAATGGTGATGTATTATTTCTCGAAAGAAAGATTCCAGAGAATATCATATCAGAGTATGTCTCGTGTACTGGCATGACCATAGAACGTCGCGAGTTCATTCCGAGATTGTTTGCATGGATTTCTTGTTGAATGAAAATATGGTATTATGCATACATGCAGCCTTAGGCATGTAGACTTAGGTGAGCTGTAGGCTGCATTGTTTCTACAGTAACCAGTTCCAAAAAGGTATTTTCCCCATTATCCCGATAAGCAGCAGTAGTAGCAATAACAGCAGTACAGATTGGCGCGAGAGAGAGGCATCCTATGCACTGTATGCATGTTCACATTTAAGCAAAACTAAGATGCCATAAAGGAACACTTTAAGGGGCTTTTAGTTCAGTAATATCACGCAAAGGTTACGGGAAGGTGATGATAGTATTTAAGTGGCTCTCAGTGGGATTAAATATGCTTGGTTTAATTCACTTTATTATAGAAATTCATGTATTCAATAAAAAGAAGTGAAAATGAGAAGCATAGTTAAATTCTGATGTAAGAAGGCGTGTTAAGCCCTTATCCTACAAAATTGCCCTTATCCTACAAAAACATATAGGTTTGTAGTATAAGGGCTGTCACTCAGGCCCTTATCCTACAAAATCTTCCCTTATCCTACACAACCTATACTATTTTTGTATGATAAGGGCAAACAGTTAAGGCCTTATCCCACGAAATTGCCCTTATACTACAAAACCTATATAAGGGAGGGTTTGTAAGATAAAGGCTATCAGTCAGGCCTAATACGCTACAAAGCTACCTGATATAAATTTTGAAGGATAAGGGCAATTTAGTAGGATAAGGGCCTGACTGATTGCCCTTATCCTACAAAATGCATAGGTTTTATAGGATAAGGGCACTTTTCTTGTAGGATAAGGGCCGACTTTGTAGGATAAGGGCCTGACTGACAGCCCTTATACTAAAAAACTACACATTTTTGTAGGATAAGGGCAATTTTGTAGGATAAGGGCCTAACAAGGCGCCTGGTGCAGAGGTAGGGAACAGTGACTGCTAGGAGCTCTGCGGGAAAGTGGTGTAGGGGTGACTGCGTGCATCAGAGAGTCTGGGACCTTATCACACTGTATTATGTGATACTTTGCTTACCGATATAATACATTTTATCTTTGTACCACAGCACCAGTGTCTACATAGAGTTGTGGCAGACATAAAACCTGCACTTGTGAGAACGTTAGGTAAATATCAGCACCAGCCAGACAGGGTGACTGCCTCGCATTATACACTTAGTCCCAACACTCCTACAGATATATTCAGTAAAAGGTCACACAGACCTGTACATTATCTACCATTAATTGACAGTAGTTGTAGTCTAGTTCAATGTTTCTTCCCTCCCACTTTTGTCGTAGGTCGGAGGAGGGGGGAGGTAAAATGAACCAAGTTCGCTCTGGCTTAATCATCATAAGTGACAAAACGTGGGAAAACGTGACATTAGGGGAAAACACCTTTATTTAAGTTCATGTCTTAAGCTACAATTTGATCCTTCAAGCATCAAAATATTTGAAATAGTTGCTGAGAAATGACATCTCAAACATGGGATGGTAGGGACATGTAGGAATTCAGAATAGACTGCAATGTGATCACATATCAATCTATTTTCAAATAATCCATATAAATCATAATTATTAGAAATTAAACCAATAAATGCATGTTATTGTACATAGATTTGGATCTGGTAGGAATATTGGCATTCTGTTTTCAGTTCTAAAATCCTTATGGATGGGGCAATTTGGATAGGGATGATTTTTATTCCAAAAGAATGAATTGATGGTTGCCATGGCAACCAACTGTCAACAAATGGGCTAAAAATGGCTAAAAACGTTCTTTTTACATTCCAAATAAGACCAATTTAGAATGAAAATAGAATTTTGATAATAGCTTCAAAAGATTCCTTGGGAAAAGTTAGTCTAAGGTCATTTTCTCTTAAGTATTCACATTTTTAGCTAGATCTCCTGAAATATCATGTTTAGAGCATTTATGGCTATTCCCCCTAATTTTACGATTTCCCAGGTTTCGTCACATTAAGTATTTGATTCTATCACATAGTTAAACGTGGCATTAGCTTCGCATAATTCCTTGAGAAGACAACTATAATGACACACAAGTTCACTCAATAAGTCCAAGTTTCAAGTTAGTATCATACTACACTCCTTGTTAGTATATCCAATGATATGTGCCCAGAATTTGAGATGTTGACCAAGAAATATAGTTCACTTCCTATCTATTCCTTTCCATTTTATTCCTTGTCATTTTGCCAAAATCTGATATTACCCAATATCTGATCATTGTTGAAACAAATTGAGATTAAGAATATACGTGAGCAGCCAAGCAGAAAGGATAGTCCGTGCGGGATTAGTTCCGATTTTTGCCACCAGGGGGGCGCCACTATGGCCTTAAATGAAAGAAAAAGAGTAAAAATTGCTCTAGGGTACTTTTTTCTGTAGAAAAAAATGGGAATATACAAAACATTCCATTTCTGGTGAAAAGCCCCTATATTTGGAATGTAAAAAGAGCGTTTTAAGGCCTAAATGGGTGTCCTTGTTGATATGTGTTGCCATGGAAACATGATTTTCATTCCAAATAGAAAAAATTAAGATACCCCTTGACAGAATGATTCATGGGGGTTACTTTGGTCAAAACAGAATAAAATTACCATTCCTAGGTCAAATTTTATGATGAAAAGAATGAAAATGTATGATATATTTCTCATTATCATCATTATGCTAATTAGATAGGGATATCTGGGAAAATATGAGACTTAGAGCTTAGTGGGCTTTTTGGTAGGGCAATGCCCTCACATATTCATGAAGCCATTCCTCAAAAACTAGAAATGATATCTTCAAGTGTAATATATCCCTGGAAAGCTTATGACATCAATTTTAAAGTTGACATTTTCCTTGGAGTATCCTTTTTCCTTGCCTCTACACATACTGTAGAAGCCAATCGCCGACCCCATGGCACTCTTTTGACCTCTTACTCCTGAGTAGTACACTGTTTCTACGTCTAGAACACATTTATAATTGAAATAATAATCGGCTATGGGAACTTTAATGCTCTTTCAAAAGTTGGGCACTGGGGACATTCTAAAATTAAAGTGGGTCCCCCTGCGACTAATTTATCATGGAAATTTGTTTTGAAAGTGTTAAAATCAGCTTGTTGTTCTCTTCAGAGATTCGATAATATTTACACTGTTGAAGTAATCACATCTGTCAACTTCACCAATGTACAACTAGAGTTCTGTATAGCAAAACAGCGACCACTGTAAGGGTAGCTTTACAAAGTTTGCATAACATAATATTCATACTCATATAGGAGTACAGGAAGACTGGTGTATATACAACAAAGTCTTTCAAAATGTGTATGATGTAGTGATGTCAATATAGTTTTCACGAAAGCTTATCTGACAGTCACTGCGTGAGCAAATCCACTCGCTCACAGCAAGACTTTGGGGAAGCGACATAATCTGAAGTCATTTACATGGGGTAAACAGGGTGCCCTGTAGGTCTCTCCCCGGGTATATACCTCTGTGGGTGAGGTGTCCAACCCAGGGGAAATCATTTCATGGTGTCGGAAATTGAGTATGTCACAGCAGCAACAAGCTCTTCTCGTGTCTAAACTGGCGCATGAATATCTCCCCGTCACAGCAAAATGTGCAATGACAGCTACATTTGAATGGGTTACTACATGTTGATATAGCACGACAGTTGAGATAAAAAAAAAAAAAAAAAGGTTCATCTGCTATATCACACAATCAAAAATCTGATATATTGTATTGGCAAGAAGGCAGCTGGATTCTCAATGAAATGGGGAACATTGTCTGCATCTGGACCATCTTCTGAATAAAAATGCAAGTAACTTGCCACAATATCAGTGCTGCATTTATGTGTCATGTACACCTCACTGGATCTTTTAGCTTGTTGATGCACAGCATGTCTAGGCTTACCTTGAATGATATAACTGTATTAAAGGTTCAGAATTAATACAGGTCTCATCTAGATATCGCCACATTAAAACCAAGTTCTTTTTCATAGCCTTTGTCATCATCCACAGTACATGTCCACTGTTCGGCGTTATCATTGTGGGCGTGGGAATCATTTACTGTGCTGTCAGTTTCATTATAAAGGTGTAGCACCATAGTCGTCTAGAGGGCCTACCATGCTATAATATCTAACGTACACCAGGCTGCTGTTATGTTCACAGTGCTTATTCAACTTCAGTTTCATACCTCCTACAAGTCAATGAACAGCTGGGGGCTGTTACAGAAAAACAGTAATAGTTTAACAGCGTCAAGAGGGTGTTACAGAAAAAAAGCATTTTCTTGTCATAGGTGTTAAAGAAAAAAAAGTATGTTATTTATTTGTGTTGATTAACGTAAGTTTTCATGTAAAATTTGGCACCGCCTACAGACATGGCGCTTAATATATATAGCATAAACAGCGTAGATTTCAAGAGATTGGTCTAAATTTGAAGATACTTACGTAAGTTATCAACTTTTCGTTAGTGTCAACGTAAGTTGTTGAATAACGTTAAGCATTAACGTAAATTCGGTTTATTTCCGCCATTTTTTTCGCCATTTTTTTCACTGTTTTCTGTAACAGCCCCTTAGGTGCAGGTGAATTTAGCATGCGTGCAAGTTGCACCAGAATCAAGGTAGACCTGCCCTGGGTGTCCACAGACGGTATTAGTACTGCTTGACGAAAACTGTCATCATCCGGTCGGTACAAGAGACACATAGTAGCAGTAGCAGTTAGCAAGAAGAGTATTAACATGACACTGGTGTTTTTAGTGGTGGGGCAGCATAGAGACACCTACAGCGGTGTTAGGGAAGTCTACCTAGTAGCAGCAGCCAGTGTGTAGGGACAGTGTGTGTCACTAGATGGCAGCCATGCAATAGCTGCCCCCAGAGTTCAGCTGAGCCTCATGAAATACAAAAAGTACCCAACTCGTGAACTTCTGTCTATTTATCTCAACAATTATGGGGCTTGGTTACAGCATTCTATGTAGCAAATAAGGTGAGTAGTAATGGCCATCTATCATGTGCCACCTTCATAGCCTCACTATTTCCCTCACCAAATGCCACCTGCAGTATTACCGCAGTTAAGGGCAATACAATGCTAGTTATGTACACACAGTCTGAACTTAATGCCACCTTCATCACTACTACCTAAACCAAATGCCACTTCAACCAAATACCACCTTCATGCACTAATAACCTCACTGAATACCACTTCAATAATACAACCCTGGGCTAGGGCTAGACTATTGCAATTTTCCTACACTGTTTCCCTAACCGAATGCCACTTCCATACACTACTTGCCCACACTTAAAATCACTTTCCTGCACTATTTCCCTAACCTAATGCCACTTTCAAATGCTACTACCATCATTGAATACCACTTCTATACCTACCTGCAGCTAAGCTTATAAATGCCATTTTCATACACTACTGCCCTAACCTAATGTCACTTTCATACACTACTACCCTAACCTGATGCCACGTTCTTCATACACTACTAACCTAACCTAACCTCTAGTGCTTAGCCTTACTATAACACCTTTTACGCCATGGCAGCCTGGCAATAGGTGCATGCTTTTTCACAACATTAGATTATAACACTGTATTGCTATATTTTGTTGTAGCATTATCACTCTAGTTTGATGGGAGGGGGGCAATATGGCGGCCTACATAGTGTAACCTACTGCTTCACTATAGCAGACTTCATTAATGTAATCAGTCATGGCACAGTAGTGGGACCTGAACACACTTGGCGTCTGACACTCGGCCACCTGCAGCTGTCATTGCTCGGTGACAGCTGGCTGGGTGCTGTGGTAACACAGGCTGATCGGTGTATGATGGTGGTAAGGCCAAACAAAATGTGTGTTCCAGGTTACATAGTCTGAAAATCTAGGTATGGAAGGTCAGATTAAAAAAAACCCAAAAAACTTTAGCGCCCACTCACCAATAACAGTGACAACTCGTGGACTATCAAATCGACTCTGAAATAGGCCAAAAATTACTTGAGATATTATTCTTTTTCAAAGTTGGATAAAAATGTCTACGGTCGGCCCTGTTTTTCTAGGTAGGGTCAGGTAACCTGCAACACTTTTTTGGCCTAAGGTGGGTGCACAGAGGCAACTCTGGGTATAGCATGGACACTAGTAGCCATGACACCATGAGCCTCACCACCACCAGGGGGAGGCTGTTTCACCACTCTCCCAGCAGAGGCATGCAACGTCGCAAGCTAACCTCTGCCCATTATCGCATGGTTTTCTGGGTACGTTGCCATGGCAATGTAGTACATACATGTAGCGCTCTGACGCCAGAAATGGCGGAATCTGGGCAGATGCTAGCTCGGGTTTGCCGTCGCACGTCTCTGCTGGGAAAGTGGCATTCTCACCATACCTGACTCAGCCTATCATGGCAGAGCATCGGGTCACGTGGGGGTTACAGGGGGGTCACGTGACCCCAGCACTGAATACCAAGCAGTCTGGCAGGACGGTTGGTAGTCAGGGCGAAGGTAAGATGGATGGATGCCCTCAGCACAGGTGCCGTCTTAACCCTGTAAGTGTCGCATGGTAATTAAACATCACCATTCATGAATGCATTCATGGTGACTAAGTAGCCAGGGCTGCATTCAAGCATCACGCCAACCTGGTTGATACACTCATATTGGGACCATGGCAAGGAGACTTGCCAGAGCTGCATAAATACATCATGACGGCCAAGGGTATAGTATATTCAAATACTATGTGGCCTTTAAAGGCCAAGTTTGGTAGACAGTTCTCTCATTTGTTAGCACAACGTGGCGTGTTGGTGGTGCTAGTGGGCATGCAGCTATGTATTCCTCAGTTCCCAGAGATTTTTACCTAAATGTGTGATAAAACCATCTTTTACCATCTTTAAAAAAACAATGAACAGCTACTGTTATAATTTCTATACATGAGCTGTCAGAAGATTTTGTTAACATATTGTGGTTGTGTTCCCCACTTCACGTCTATTTAGCTCATATGGATCTGCCGTCCTTCTTGTAAATAGCTTAGGACATGACGCAAATCCAAAAATATCCTCGAGAGGACATGTACAAAGGCCTTCATGTTTGCGTGAACAACCCCTGGGCAATGTTGGTTGCAGCAAATATGACCAATAGATATAAAGGGCCAAAAATAACTTTCATCTTACAAATTGTCTCTGTTGTCTTGTCCAGCTAATAACCTGCAGGGCCTGCTCTAGACACCAGGTACTTTACTACAGTACAAAAGTACAGGCCAGTCAGTGCTCTTATGACCAGCTGCTCTTTATTATGATTACCGTGCCTTGTTATGTTGTCAGACAAACTAAGGCTCTCATCTGACTAAAAGCACCTCTTCCATAGGAGTCAAAGGTAGGTTTCTAGTCCAAGCTATCCCATAATTATACTCAGAAATCATAGCTCCATTGTCGATGTGTCATATATAACATCAATTAGTCTAGTGGTATGATTCACATATAGTATGTCATTGCTCCTATCAGGGCGGAGCCCATAGCAAGTGGTTGGTGTATCAATAACCATAATTCCTCTCCCAGTTGGCACAGAATATTAAATCAACATCGATAAATGGTTGTCAATGTTGATTCAAAGTAGATTCAACATTGATTCAATATTGAACGGAATTGAGTACCCACTGGGCTGCAGGCTTAGTCTGCCAGTACGAGACTGAAGGTATATAATGTGACCAGCCGCTGGGCGCAGCTGGATATCAAACCATGAAGCTAAACCTAAATGATTACCATCCAAAGGAACTGCCTGCCTGTGGAAACATAGCATTAGTAGGCAGATTCATATGTCTGAAGGAGCCTTAGGCATTACGGTCACAGGCAATTTATACCTAAAGGGCATTGAGTAGAGAACATAGAGGAGGGGGTTGAGGTAACGTGTCATGGCTGAAAAAAGGCTAGCCAAGTCTGCAGCAAAGCAGACCCTATAATATATTTAAGGCCAGACGCTAAGCCTTTAACAGCCAGCTGACGGGCATCAGAAGCTGCCACGTAAAGCAGCTAGGTTAGTCACTGCCATGCGCTTCAGGCTACATAGCTCACTGCACATAGCTAGAGATGTCTGCTTCTGTGTGAGCAAAAACCTTTGATATTATATTTTCTAGTATGAAATGCTTTAGATAGATATTAGAAAGCTTGTAAAAGGTTTCAGAGATTGTTCAATCATTGTAAGGCTCAGTTGTCAGGAAGTTTGGTCAGCAAAACACGACTTTTCTTTTGTGTATTTAAATGGACGTTGGCAAGTAGAGTCTTGGAATGGGAATTGGTAGGTTACTCTATAAGATTCAAAGAGTCCTGAGGCAGGCGATTAGAACAAAATGCAGTTTTTAATCTCTCAGCTACTGAACAGAAAGGATACTACCCCTGGCACATGCATATATATGCACACAAATCAAAGCCCCTGAAGAGACAGATAAGCCCCTTAAAAGACAGATAAGCTCCCAAAAAGATAAATGAGTGTCATTGCAGAAGGATTGAGCATGCATTCTTAATGTTGTTTTGTACAGACAGCTACACTATATAAGAAAAACCGAAGTACCCCATATACTTTCTATCTAGATAAAAAAAAAGTCCATGCATCCGAGTGCAATCTTTATAGTCATTGGAAACAACAGCTCCGAAAACTAAAAAACAAACTGAAGGAAAAATGACAAGGATGAAACATGATGCCAGTGCCAGTCCTTGCTAAACGATGAGTTATCCTCGTAACCAATGCTGAGGCTATCCTATAGTGACAGTAACCAAGATACCATCTGTCAAGAAGAGCCCCTGCTTGTTTGTAGACTAATCAGAAGAATGGCAGTGTTCCATAGAGTAGTGCTTGGCCACCTTTGGTTGTCCAGTGAGAGATGGGAATGCTATAATTTCAACCAATCTCCTGCTGGTCCCAACCTACATAATGTGAAGTTTCTATACATGTCTAGTTTGATGTGGCGGTACTCACTCACTACCAAGGTTCCAAAAGACTGTAGTCGCCCTGTGTGCTCTACTATATACCCCTCTGGAGTTGTCTATCTACAGAATGCACTGTAATGGCTGCCACCTCCTATTCATTCTGATGCCCCATTGGTTAGTGTCTCAATTGATAAAAATACGCAGCCCCTTTTTAATGAAGGGGGTTTGAATGCAATTATCAATCTTTTATAGAAATAGAAATGTCACTAAGGGGTTCCACAAGATGGCAGAGGTAGCACTAGACTAGCTCAGCCGGATCATTCACTTTTTTTTTGTCTTCTTGTCTCTTTTCTCTCCATCAGTCTCTGTTTATCTACCTCTACCTGTCTCTTTCTCCCCCATCTCTCCTCTCTTTCTCTCTCTCTCTCTCTCTCTCTCTCTCTTTCTCTCCCATCTATTTACCCTAAAAACTTCCGTTTAAGCCGTGACTAGTACGCGAATCAGATTAGCAGTATGGCCTATAGAATCGGCCCACGGTCAGGGTGTGGGTTACACGCGGGTTTTTGCCACTATGGTTATGTACCTTAATTGGCACATTCAGTTTGCCAGTGTGGCTTATAGGATTGACCTTAGCTCGGGTGCGGCTTATACGTGAGTTAGGCTTGTACGCGAGGTTTTACAGTATACTGGGCTTGTTGAAAGCCCCCGTTTCCCAGAAACCAGAAATAGGAAACCTGAGAGACTGAAGACAGCTAACCAAACAGGATTAGCTGCCATCACTTTGAGCCCTGGGGTCATGCTACCAGGGGCTTGATAAAGGCTAAAGTGAACACTATTGAGCTATGGGAATAAGTTGGTTATAAAGGAAGTGCCAAAATATGTTTGCCAGATTTTTGCATTTGCTGTAACGGCTTTATCCTTGAAATGCTGTTTTTTCCTGAAATACTTAAATATCTTTGATCTCTTGTATTTTGGCTAAGTTCAATTCCAATTTCCTAAGGTTAAGATCAGGAACAGGTTTCTCATGATGAAATAGGCTTTGAAGATATGTCTGTGATCTGGACTTGAGTTAATACTTCTCAGAAATCATTTTGCCTGACATCACTCAAACTTTCCTTATAAGTTAATATTATAAACTGTGTTTGAAGGGTAATGTTTGATTAGCTTGGCTTAGGTTGAGTTTCACTCTCCATCAGTAGGTCGTCCAGGTAAATAATTCTCACTACCTTTAATTGCACATGCATCACCATGTTTGGCAGATGTAAGTAGATGGGGTTTAATTAAAGGGGTTTAATTAAATATTTTTGCCAATCAGAGTTCTTACATTCAGAGGCATCTACAAAGAAATCTCTTTTAGGGATATTAAGGATTCGTTGGAATTGAATAGGTTGGTATTGATTAGCCCAAGTGGATTATTTACTCTAACTGCTGTCTAGCAATGTTTCATCTTTCAATCAAAGTTAAGATGCTTTATGAATAGCATGCAATATCGAACACATTGCATGGAAAGAACACACCATTTGAGATGGGAAATCAGGCTGAATCAAGACTAATGAATATATGTGATGCAACAAATGTGTTGCCTTCCTAGTCATAGGAGATAATTTAGATTGCTTATAGTCTTGTAAACACTGGGGGTGCAATACCAAGACTGTGTATGCTGATGCTTAATCTTCACAGCCCAAATGGTTAACATTTACAATGCTCTCATGTCAATGCAAAAAGCCATGGTAATAATCAGAAAACGTAAAATATCTAGCAATAGGAATTCATATGAAAATACATATTTCATAAGCCATGAATATGTGGCCTTTTTACCTCTGGAATTATAGACCCATCCAGGGCTCTCATAGGGACTTTACTGATCCTTTTAACAGTGATGTGTATTATGACCTGTGGCTTGTCTTATCATTCTAACTTAACAAGAGTTTCCCTGCCCCTCATCTGTCTGTGCTATTAGTGGCTGGCTTCACCGGTATTCAATGATACCAACACATGAAGAAATGTGTTGTTTTGAACAATTGGTATGACCTTTGAAAGATGTCTGTGGGTTGCTTTGTCATAGCTCCAGCCATAAGGCAATATTTCACGTTTGGCAGTCTACTAATCTTATTGTCCTTCTGTAGCCCATCCATCAACGTTTCCCACTGTATACTATGATGGATAGCAGATTGATGAGAATCCATTAGTTAAGTAGCCTGCAGTGAAATACTGCCTTTAGTTGGGCCTTGTCATCCATCTGTTATTGTAAAGGTTGACTTTTGCAACCCCTCATGCATGTTCCTGGACAGACAGACTGACAATATAGTTAAATAGATTCACAATGGAACCACACAAATACAGTTGGTCTGGCAAAGGAAAGATTTGAAATGGCAAATACACTAAACCTTTCTGCATGTTTTTGCAACTTTTCTACTGCATCATCATATTGTTTTCAAAAGATTTTTTTTTATCTTGTGTTTTACAGGATTTTTCAATATCCAAATTGTGGTACTTGTTGTGATCAGTCCACCAATAGTCAATGTTTGTTTTGCACCCCTATTGAAAGCGCCAAGTCACGGGGAGTCCTCCCCCTGACCATTGTCAATGAAGCAGGGTGCCCGGCCTTCCCTGACGGAACCTGTGCTGTGAATAAGAATAATTATTTACGGAAAGTGGATTCTCTGTCACCCATAGAAGTGACATGGCATTGGGGAAAACTCACAACTGAGTTGAGGGAAACGGCAGACTGTTTAAGGAAGGGTTATTGTTTAGGTGATTGTTTTTAGTGTCCTGTAGAAGGAGAAGGGTGTTCCTGGAGTAGAAAACCACACAGAGCCACTCTTATCAGGATAGATTTTGATGAAAGATGGATTGATTCATTAGATTACTGAGGGATCTATGATGTACTTGATGCATCATGTTTACTACCATCTCCTTTAATCAAATATTAAGGTTAAATAAATGAAAAAATTGGAAAAGTCATTGAAAAGATGTATCTCAGTTAGTTATTTCACAGTGAATTAACCAAAGATATCTTGTCTGACCTTTTCAGATGGGGCTTTCACTAGTAGAAACACACACTTACAGGCCACAATGGCTTGGATGCAATTCGAAAAAGAGTCATCTCTGTAGTATTAAAGTACAGCATTCTAAATGGCTGAAGGGTAGGTAAATTGACAAAGAACATCATAGACAGTGTAACTCTCAGACAGAATTGCATATGCACTGAAGAAGATATAACAAAAGCTATCTATCAACGGTTAATAAATGGGCACTTCATCAAGCCTTAATAAAATGTGTTTTGTGAGTGTTTGCTCTAGAAGTGCATATAGACTGGAGGCAGAACTTCGAGATTTCACTTTTTGAGGGATGGAATGTTTGAGAGTGCCATCCATGCCAACCTTGTAATATAATCTATTCTGATAAGGTTTAGGATGAATGTCATACACACAAATAGTTTTTTCTGCGAAGTAGTGCCTGATAGAGAATCATGTTCTTGGCCATATCTTGGTCAGAAATGATGTTATTGGGTCATTTAAGGTGTCTAAATCCGCTTTTCTAGGGCCCTCATTTTCCATCCCTCATAAAGTAATTTCTAGACCTCTTTCAAAATTCTGCCTCCAGTCATCGAGATTTAGTGTTCAAATAATTTTACATTTACAGGGGAGTTTATCTGCATGGTTATAACAGGTTTCCATGTTCACAACTATCAAATATCTTTTTAATCTATAGACATTGAACCCATACGTGATTTTTGATATGTCATTTTTATGTTCAATTGATGTTCCCATTGTCTTATTTGTTCCCATGGTAATAGTGTTTACAGAATGTCATTTTTATAGTAACTCCCGGAGATGGCTGCTACCCTTTAACTTATGAACCAACAAAACCTAGTTATACAAGTGCACAGTTAAAACTGCTGAGTCACTCTGAGCAGGACCTTAAGGAGGCACGTAACTAAATCAAGTTGGTTAGACCTTAATGAGATAGACAGTAAGTGAGAGCAGAATTGACACACTGGTATATCACCTATTGAGTGAATCAAATTCAGAGGGAGAGTGATTCATAATTATAGTCTCTGTTTTACTGGATATGAATGGCAGTACAATGAGTGTGGGTGGAGTTATGAAGACATAGATTCATTGATGGCTGGTGGTGGTGTGTATGGTCATTGCTCATTGCTCGTTGTGAAACAAGATATCAATGTAATGATATCAAACTGATTTTCATATGGTATGTTGTATTATTATCTTGAATTACTCCAGCCGCAGTGCGGATAGCAAATTTGCCATGGAGGATATAGAGAACAGCAAATGCTTTCTCCTCTACTAGCTAATAAATCAATATACACACACATGCATCATTCAAGATAACAAAATCTACATCAACTGTATTTGAGAAGTCTAGCTTGATCAAGCTGTTGTCTCACTATTAAATTCTTTAATTAGTGGAAAGTCTGTTGAAATTAGATTTATTCAATTGAATGAATTTAAGTTACTTAATGATTTAAGTTAAAATCACATCTATATTGGGGTATGAGTATTTATAAGTGGTTTCTGGAAATTGAAATCCTGGGGTCAAGGTAGGGTGGTGCTACCATCTGACATATCTGTGAGCCGGAAAGCAGAAATTGGTATCCCTGTGGGATTAGTACCAATTGCAGCCACCAGGATCTAGGGTACTTTTTTCTGTAGAATACAGTAGTATAATACAAAATATTCGATTTTGGGTGAAAGCTTCCATATTTAGAATGCAAAATAACCTTTTGGAACCAAAATTGATGTGTTGCCATGGAAACATTTTTTGCTGGATTTGACCCTTTTCCCTTGCTTAGTACTGACAAAGCAATAGAAAAGTCATACTTCAAAAATATGCAATGGGGAGACAATAATTATCGGAATAAATTGCCACGCTCTTCAAAGGCAAATACAACCCAGTAGTCTTCTCACTGGCTGCCCTCAATTTCACCAAAACTACTTCAAAAGGGTGTTTATTGGCCAGAGCAATTAAATATGATCTTAAACTTTCGTGAATATTTTGGAATTGATCTTTTCATTATCACTTCAGTTCATTTTCGATTACTTTTGATGGCTTGTAGTTTGGTTGGCAGGATGGACCAATAAATACGAAGCCTTGAGACATCTTACTTTGCTAAAAGGGTGAATCAAAAGTTAAATTGACAGAAAGAACAGCAGAAAGAGGAAAATATAGAAAAGAGCCAAAGGCAGCAAAGTGACGTTTCAAATAGCTGAAACTGGCATTAGGAAGAGAAACATGTCTTCTTCATTCACTTCAGTACAGATCACTCTGTCACAAGGAGACGCAAATGGCGTGAGAAGGATAATTCACACTTTCCTTGTAGTTGCCTTTTCCTGGGTTCCTCATTTACCCATTAAAATGCATGGGGCTGCTCTATCTTACAAATGGTAGGTTTTCAGTACTTTTGTGACTGAAACCTGAAATCTAAGAAAGTATGCGGCAAAAGCACCAACCTCCACCTGCAAGGTTTTCAATTAATTGCAAAAAAGGAAGGTCTACTATAGAATCAATGGTAACCATTTTGAAGTTGCAGCAGCAATACTCTGATACTCCCTGTGATGAATGTGAGGGACTTGCATAAGAAATGATGACAGGATGGTCCGTCAGTACCGTACCAGGAGGATGTTGTAGTAGGCATTGAAAAGGCAAATAATCATGCAACACTAAGGTGTGGGTCAGATTGAACGAGGGAAGATCCTTCTAGTCTCGGTTGACGCACATGTCATGATCAATTTAATAAAAGAAAGCAATTTGTGCAAGTTTTGCATTATTTGTGCACAAATATCAACCTGCATAATAATAGTTTTGTCATGTTTGTCTAGCCCTGGCGAGGTCTTTGATATACTACTATATATCTAAAGATGTAGATCATTATAATAGATCGCAACCATCCTTATCTCCCCTACTAAATCTTATCCCTGTGCTTGGTAGCATACTTGTATGCTGATTCATCAAATGAAATGGATACAGCAATAAACTATAATGCTAGGCCCAGGAGCCAATAGTTTGTAAATATAGATTCTGGCCTGGATTGACAACAATGGCGTTGCATGGGATTTAAAATTGTAATTGTGCCATAGTCTTGTGTGATATAAGCAACAATCAGGAAACTTATATTTTTGAGTATCAGTAATGATGCCTATGGGCACACAATCTATTTATAGGCTATCTATCTCTTTATACTACCTGCCATGGATGAACTAGTTTGTTTCTAAAGAAAAGAAACTGTAGTACAGTATCTGAGAAACTGTCCTCCAGCCTACTTACTGTCAGTACGGCCGTCTAGTAAATCTGTTAGCTGCATTTGAATAATATCCGAGGTTGGGAGGAGACTTATATAAATGCTTTGAGTCATAGAAAGTGTTCTGTGGCATCAACAATAACCCACTTTATATCTGGTAAGACGGCTCATGAATGGAATACTATACCATCCATGACTAATTTATAGTCATTGTTTGAGTCATGAGAAATATCTGCCACTATATAGATCAATATGGAACTATACTCTATAGAATCTTTCCTCTCAATAAAATGCCAACATAAAGAATTTGATAATCATGTATGGTGATTTAAGTGTCAAGTTCTTTTTCACCATAATTTTTTCCAAACGGATCATTTCTTTCAACCAGCTTTTTCCAGTCCAGATAATAGCCTACAGGGCCTGCTCTAGAAACCTCCTGTAGAGTTCAGACAAGTCACTGCACTTATGACCACCAACTCGTTGTTGCTAGTAGACTGCTACGGGATATTGGCAAGCCAGAACAAGCCTTTTTTTTAATCCCGCCTACCTGAAATAGCTGTTCCATAACAATTGCCAGCCGTGTACTCAGAAATCGTAATTCCAATGACAAGATATCAGAGGATGAGGATTTTATATGCATGTATGTTGTAATTATGCTCTTCTAAATAGCTGATTGTCTTATTTGCCCCCACATTCTTCTTACAATTAAAAGGCAGCGTTAAAACAGTGTAAAGAGATTATTATTTACTGAAAATACCTCTCTGTGTAAGCAAAGCATTAGCAAGGAATATAATATTGCTGACAGACTCAGAGGAACCAGGGTCACAGGCGATGTTTACCCAAAGAGCAGCGTGTAAAGCGAGAAGGGGGTTGTAGGCAATGCTTCACTGCTGTTAGAGACTCCAGCAAGGCAGACATTATCATGCATTAAACGCCAGCCAGCTAAGCCTTACAGGGAAAAGCTAAATGCCTTCAGTCTGTAGTGGCTATCCCAGGTTAGTCATAGGGACATTGGTCAGGCATGACCAAGTTCTATTCAAAAATGACTGAGGCAAAACAACATATGACTAATGCCTTACTCAAAAGGACCTAATACTCATTGAAATTGAGAAGACTAAGGTGACTTGGTCAGTACTGACCACCCTGACAGTATTAACTAACCTAGGTTGGCCATATAAGGAGCCAGAAAATTACTAACCAGATTAGTTACCATTGTCTAATTTATGAGCCAGTACTAACTAAGTCATTGAGCCTAAAGATTATCACCGTAGTGAGCAGACAGGCACCTGAGGCTTGGAAGAAATGCAAATAGGTTAGCAAAAAAGACATGTGTTTCAGGCTACAGATCTGGAGATCTACATATCCATGAATCCTAATCGTCATAGTGATTGGAAACCCTGGCCACTACTAAATCTGGGAGTTGACTATGGGAATCCAGGGGAAAAATTCTGGAATAAGGAACAAGCATAGATGGTTGATCCAGCTTTGACAATGATGCCAGCCACACCTCCTTAACATGGTACTCAGTCCCTCCTTAAGGACAGTTATCCTGGTCTCGACAACTTGAGGCTATCCTGCATTAAACTAAGGACCAAAGATACAGTCGGTCTAAAAGAGCCCCTCTCTCTGTCCTGTCTCTCTGTCTCTTCCTCTTTTTTCTTATCTACCCTGGATTTGTTGAAAGCTCAGGAAACCTGAGAGACTGAAGACAGCTAACCAAACAGGATTAGCTGGCCTAGCTTTGAGCCCTCGGATTATCCACTGTCACAGTACCAAGGGTTTAATAGGGGCTAGTGTGGATGCTACTGAACTGTGGGAACTAGTTGGCTGTTGAGGCAACTCTGAAGATTTTGTTCAGGCTTTTCATTTGTGACATGTACCGGGAAAGGGGAACTTAGTGTACCCTGCACTAAGGTCCCTTTTCACAGATTGTGTCACATTTGATGTTAAACCATGTAAATTACTTGTATCATATATGTTGTTGAATTTCAGTTAAAATATACAGCATATTGCATGAGAGGAACGCATATATTGAGATGTAAACTGATCCTGAATATGTAGTGTCAATTGGAGACTGCTTACATTTTACAGCCCAAAAATTTGTTATGCTCTCATTGTAATGCAAAAAGCCATGGTAATAATCAGACAACATAAAATATCCACCAATGGGAATTCACATGAACATATTATTTCATGAACCATGAATAAGTGGCCTTTCTATCCCTGAAATGATGGTCCCCTCAAGGTTCTCATAGTGACTTTTCCAATCCATTATTAGCAGTACTGGGTAATCTAACCCTATGGCTTGTTTAATCTACCCAACAAGAGCCATCCTGCCCTACAATTGTTTGTGACTGAGTATTTAGCCTCATCTTCTTTATTCACGAAAACCAATGTATGAAGACTTGCAGTGCTATGAACAATTTGCATGACCTTTCATGTCTGTGTGTCTCTTTGTCAGGGCAATGTTCTACATTTAGCAGTCTGCCCAAATCAACCTCCTGTAGCCCATCCATTATAGTCTACCATGATGGATAGCAGATGGATGAATATCTATCAGTCAAATAATCTGCAGTGGAATGGTGCTTTAAGCTGCTTCATGTCATCCATCAGTTATTGTAAAGGTCAACCTTGCACTCCCTACTCATTCCCCTGGACTTCTAATTGCTTATTGAAACTACAACCAGTTGAAAAATGCAGCATTTCTTGCATAGCAAAGACCTAAAACAGTAATCTGCCAACAAATAGACTTTAGAAACTATTTGCATGTTTTGCATGCAAAAGGAGGTAAGTCAGGGAGAGTTAAAATTCTGCACAATTAAATTCTTTCTAGAGAGAAGTTAAGGCACTTGATGCGATCAATTCAAGCCCTGAGGCATATTCCTGTCGTTGAATGGCACCAGCATAATTCACAACTCCAGAAACAAGAGAAAAAAGAAGAAGAGAAAAAGACAGCTAAGTGACATTTATAATTGTCCAGTGTGTCCTGAGGAAGACAAAATGGTCGTGTTAGTCCACTCCAGTACAGATCAATCGTTCACAAAGAAACACAAATGGTGTGAGAAGGATCTGATGTCAATAATTCACACTTTGTTTGTTTTCGTCTCTTGCTGAGGGCCCCATGTTGTAGTCATGTCAATGCATGGTGGTGGAGAGGTCGGTTAGTGAAAATCCTCAGTGCTGGTAGTTAATGCATTCCAATGTGACACATGTACTTTATAATTGCAATGTAATATCAGAACTCATTCACTTGTTTGTTTATTATTGTTTTAGGGATCGGTTATTAACCTGTTAGCAGTCTATAGTACTTCTAATGTCCAAGATCCTTTGCTGGTGGCCCCCACCACTGCGTGAGGCTTGATATTTTTGTGCTTTTAAGTTGTCCTTAGATACCGTATTTAATGCTTAAATATCACATTTAATGATTTTTAATGGCATTTTATCAACCTTGTCAGGAGAACTTAAATGTCGAAGATACCGTTTTTAATGGAATTTAAGTACAACTTATAGGTCCAAACCAAACTGTTTAAGCAGACTTAAAAGTGATAAAAAGTTATGAGAAAGAGGTATTTACATCACTTAAAGCTAACAAAATGCCATGAGAAAACGGTATCTGCTGCACTTAAATGTTGACAAAATGCTATGAGAAAACGGTATCTGCTGCACTTAAATGTTGACAAAATGCCATGAGAAAACGATATCTGCTGCACTTAAATGTTGACAAAATGCCATGAGAAAACGGTGTCTGCTGCACTTAAATGTTGACAAAATATCATGTGAAAACGGTATCTGCTGCACTAAAATGTTGACAAACTGCCATGAGAAAACGGTTTCTACTGCACTTAAATATTGACAAAATGCCATGAGAAAACAGTATCTACTGCATTTAAATGTTGACAAAAATGTCATGAGGAAACAGCATTTGCTTTGCTTTATTGTTGACAAAATGCCATGGAAGTATTTTTAAGGTAGCTGAATGGTAACTTTTTATTGAAGGGGGGGAGGGGACAATTTGCATGATTTCATCAATTTCATCAATTTTGGAAGATGTAGTCCCCAGGCTGTCCCCTGCTGGCCTGGGGGGCAGGGAGGACGGCACCACGTCGTCAGGGCTGCCCCTTGCCGGCCTGGGAGGGAGGGCATGATGTATACATGTTAGGTCGGCCCCTATTGTAAGTCTTCTTCCTCTGGAAAATAGAAAAAAACATACATTGTTATAAGCCATCTATATCATAGGCATACTGTGACTGGGATAAATGAATTAAATACCGTTTTCATGTACTTAAAATAACATGCTTTCATATATGATTATACATCATAAATGGAAGAATTGTCCATAGTTTTAGGTGAAACATGAGTACTTACCTTCCGGTGTTGAATGTAGAAAGATACACATGCTAATATATACATGTATACATGTACCTGTGAGAAAAACACAACATGTACTGTCTGAGGCCACCAGTTGTGTGTGTGTGACTGCTACTAACTGCAGCTTGGTTAGTTGCAGTACCAGGATGTTGGTGTTGGTCACACATGGATGGCCACCAAAAGCAGAGGCTATTGTCTTAGGTGCCAGGTTGGCTAGGTGAGGGCTTGCTCTAGACAAGCCTGTCTCCATGAGGGGTGGGGGGGAGGGGGGGGGGTGTATCCATGTGTGACCAACATCCTGGTACTGCAACTAACCAAGCTGCAGGTAGTAGCAGTCACACACACACAACTGGTGGCCTCAGACAGTACATGTTGTGTTATACTCATAGGTACATGTATACATCTATATATCATAAATATGCTTGAAAACAGAGGCCAGTCTAGCTCTCAATCCATCCTCCTGGTCCTACCCCGGCCTACACACCTGTAGGGTCGTCCTAGGCTCTCTCAATGCGTCCTCCTGGTCCTACCCCGGCCTACACACCTGTAGGGTCGTCCTAGGCTCTCTTAATGCGTCCTCCTGGTCCTACCCCGGCCTACACACCTGTAGGGCCGTCCTAGGCTCTCTTAATGCGTCCTCCTGGTCCTCCCCCGGCCTACACACCTGTAGGGTCGTCCTAGGCTCTCTTAATGCGTCCTCCTGGTCCTACCCCGGCCTACACACCTGTAGGGTCGTCCTAGGCTCTCTTAATGCGTCCTCCTAGTACTACCCTGGCCCTGTAAACCTTTAGGGCTTGACTGGGCTCTCTCAATTCATCTGACAGTTTAATTAGCCCAAGCTAGTTTTCGCCTGTAAAAAGGTGATTTAATCCAATAAATCTACGTCAAAAAAAATTATTGTAGCATTAGGCATATGTATAGTTTAAGTAAATTTAAGATGAACTCGAATGTACAGTAATGTCAAATGACATTTTGCGCAAATTTAAAATCAACTTAAATGTATGGAAATGTCATATGACATTTTGAGTAAATTTAAGATCAACTCAAATGAACGGAAATGTCATTTGACATTTTGAGCAACTTTAAGATCAGCTTAAATATATTGAAATGTCATTGACATTTTGATATCACCAAAATGCACTTAAATATCATGACAAGTTCGGGATGACATTGTCATGACCTTGTCATTGGTTTTAAACCACATTTAAGCTCCGTAGATGTGGTTGTTCATGCAGTGCACTAGAGGGTTAAACACCTTTGAGACTCCCCAAATCCAACACTCTCTGTTATGTAGGAATATTGGTGCACAAAATATTACATGACTATGTTTTTGACTACCATATCTGCATTTTACGTTGAAAATAACGACCTTAACCTTGGGTATTTATATTTTCATGGCTATCCCCTGATTCGGTGTACATGAATCTAAGAAAAGTAATCATTCAAGGATAATTCTTAATTATTTTAATTTTTTGATGACCTTGACAGTTGACCTCTGTTTTGACCTATAAGTTTGTGACAAGATGATCCATTCTATACCCATTTCCATTTGTGTACACAGAAAGTGGCATTATGCTTAAAGTGGCATAGTTTTGCCAAATATGAAGACAAAAGTTCAATATGGCCTTACCTCATGTCCTACCTACTTTATTGAACATTCTTCCCCAGAATTCAACTTAGATTTCAGCTAATTATCAGTTTTTTTGCTCAATTTAAGACTTTTGGAGTTTACGCTTTAAGTCAACCCATTAAAATTACACTATAAAGGTCTATACATGTGTTCATGGGACCCTCTTAATTGCCTCTTACTGCTCATCAATGCTATTTCTCTTTTTACTCCATCCTCCAAATATGATATTGTGATGCCTTTTTGAACACATTTAAGTAGAAAATAAAATATGGACAAAATCGGACCATGCCACTTTAACTAATTAAGATCTAAAGGAAAATTAAAGACCAAGAACATCTTAGTAACAGGGACAATCCTATCACAGCGAAGCTGAAAAAGCCACTTCTCTGGCAGAAGGGTGGGAAACACTAGTCCTTCTCACTGCTGTAGATTTCTCTAGTGTTTGCCTTAAAATGCAAGCCTCAGACTAAGTGAATTAATCCCATTATAATTTTCAATCCAGCTCCTGTTCAAGCTTCTTTCAACCTTTCCCGATGGTTCTTTTTGACAATAGGAAGAATCCTTACACTCATTTTTAATTATGCTTTTACCAAGGGGAATGTAGAATCTTCCACCAAAACACAATTGAATGTGTGAATAGGGTTAAAATGTAAAGTGTGAAAAGCCCTGGTCAATTTCTCCAGTCTGTGTCAATCAGGTGGCTTTAAGAAAAGCTAAGTGAATGAGAGGTCGGTAACATAAATTACAACAATTCTAAGACCACTCAGAAAGAATCTAGCTATTTCTAGCCCACTGCATTACTGACAGTATAAACTTTAATTTGATACCAAATGTATGGCAATGTTTTTCAATATTTAACAAATGTTTTCATTAACAATGTTTTAAAAAAAAGGAAAACATGAGTTTTCCCCAAATAATGATTTTCATGATGCTCGCAGTGATGAGAAACCAGACTTTGTTTTTTAGTGACCTAATGAACATATTTCTTGAAAGCCTTGTAGAGTGATAAATGGCTTTTGCTAAACTTTATAGAGGCTCGATGAATCTGGGATAACACTGTGCTTTCCCAGTAGTTGCAACCCCCACATACTCTATTCAATATGCCATTAAAGGATTTTGACAGAAGAGCATCATGCATTAAACATTAACATTGACAGTATCAGTAGTAGGTTTTTGGCATTTTGGTAATTGATATTAGACTTTATGAAAGCATGTAGCAAAGCGAGAGCCTGCATTTTGCAATCTATCACCAAAACCAGACATATTGAAGTAGCAGCAGCAATACTCCTCCCTGTGGGGACTAGGAGGGATTTGTATAAGAAATGATGACAAGATGGTCAATCATTATTGTACCAGGAAGTCATTGCGCCTGACTGTAAAATAGATAACCATGCATGCACATTTGGGTAACCCTTTACAGCAGCGACATAAATTGTATCTCTCCAGATGACTCTTTGGGCATAAGAAATATCTATCACTGTGAACACTTTTATAGTGATTCATTGAGTTTCTAACAAATATAGACACCTTTTCCTTGTCTGTACCCTTGATACTAGAATGACTCACAAGTTGGTTAGCATATTTGTAAATTCTAACAAAGTTACAATGATTTATATGTTCTAAAATAGGATGTTTTATAATAGAAAAGATCTCTCTCCATGAAACATTCTCTATGGTTTTTCTTAATCAAGACTTGGAGGTTCTTGACTTTTTCTGTCATCCTTGAGATTATTCTGTACTGAGATTGCTCAGACAAACACTGTCCTCTTCCCTTGTTGTCTTCTCATTGGAAGGACCCTTCGATCCATTAAAATATAAAGACTCCTCTCCCAATGAGATACTGCTAAAGAGTGATATTCATAAAACACTCTAGAAATTGTATGAACAATTCTCTTACTGCTCAAATAACATTCTGACTGCCTGCACTCCACTAACAGGGAAACATTTGACATGCTCTATAAAAAATATAAAAAAAGCCAAGGATAACATAACATTTACATGGAAATACTATTTTATGAGCCATGGGTAAGTGGTATTTTATCTCTCAAATGATGTTCCCATAATAGCTACTCATAGTGACTTTTCTGATCCATTTAGCAGTCATGGGCAATATACCTTTGACCCTATGGCTCATTCAATCATCTTAAGCACAGCTGTCCTTGTTTATGTCACTGGGCACATTAGATGGCCTTAGATTCGTTTTTCACAAATATGAAAGCTTTAAGAACAGCACTGTTTTTTTACAATTGGTGTACCCTAATTATTTTAGTGTGTGTGCCTTTGCATTAGTTCCAGCCATGAGATGCAGTATTCCCCTGCCACCAGTCTGCTCATCTGTCACCCATCTGTCAAAGTCTACAATTGTAAACTCTGACGGATGGTTGACAGATCAGTATCCATGACTCACTGACAGTAGATAAATATTTCTCATCTATTATACAGAAATCCCTGAATTTATACTAAAATGGTTTCATGTTGGGCAAGTGCCCTCCGAGAGCCAACCTGCTGTTCCTGTCTCTCAACTAGCACACTTTTTTCTGGGATTCTTATTGAATGATTTTTACCTCATGGTATGGATCGTTTTATACCTGACCGTATCTGTTGTTACATCAAAGATGAAAGTGGTCAATGGCATTGTATGCGAGTTGGGGATAATTATTCCTCAAGCAGCTAATGGAGATTATTTCACTCTGGTACACCCGCCCCTTTTCCATGGGATATCGTTGAACACATCCATGCGGCATGTACTACATATCAATTTTTAGGCTCAATCTGGCAGAAATATGGCTTGGTTATGGCTGAATGTAATCCCCAAAACATTTTAACAAGGTAATAATTTTTTATGTCATCAGGGGCCAGCAAGGATATACTAAATACCATAATTGGTCGCACACTCTTCGCACAAAAATACACTACATATGCATCCAAATGGAAGCTTTGATGGGGAAATTGGTCCAGAATGAAAAACGCATTATATAGACATTTGAAAAGAAAATATTTGGCCTTATTGGAAATTCATAACTTAAAAGTGAAAAATGCCGACAAAGCTTTGACCTGTAACGGGTTGACTATAAAGTCTAACTGTTATTGTTGTATATCTATTGTATGTTGTATGATGTAAGACAACACGGTTCTATTGTGTTTAATAACTGTTTTATTCATCTAACTAGTATCGTCGGTTCGTTACATACACCGACTCCTCTAGTTCGGTTATCTATACGGTAGTGTACCGGTACCACCTTCGGTTACCGTCGGTAGTTGTTACATAAGCATTTTACATAACTAAACCTAACAGGTGGCGCTGCTAGTACGGTCACGTGGCTATGCAGCGCTGTATATAAGACGGCTACTTCTCCATTGGAAGTCAGTCAGGTTTGGGACTGTCGTGACATGACCACCCTGTGCTCACGGGCTTAACTCTATGCTATAGGGTTGCCCCACTGTATTATATATCTGTTCTGATCTTGTATATCCGCTGGTTATACTTGTACTATAATACCCAAGAGTTACCTTTACAATAAAGTCGCCGTATATTAAAGTCTAATTTACCTTGTCTGGTTTTTGTACTCAAGTGTTACATACGTAGTAAGAGACCAACTACATTGGTGCCGTGACCACTTGATCGAACCGACCATTGATAGGGTGTTAAATAGACTTACAGTATATGGATTACCTATACGATTTTGTCAGCTCGTTCAGCGGCAGGACTAAAACCCCTGCTGAGGAACGTGAGGAAGCCGTACAGAATGTACGCTTCTTCACAGGCAAATCCAATAGGCGGGAGAGCCGGGCAGCCTTGGAGGTGCCCGGTGACGACCTCTCCCAAGAAGCAATAGGTGATCCTATTGTGGAAGCCTTTACCAAAGGAGAGGATGGGGAGCAATCTCCAATCCCGGGACCCTTTGATATAAGCTCCAGGAGATCGTTGGACTCCCTTTCCACGAATCTTTTCTGTCCTGAGGGTCAGAAAATACCGGGTAGAGAGCCTAAAACTCTCGGCCCAGCTGCCTTCGGTTCTACACCGACGGTAACAGATCCTTCATTGGATCCAGACACGTCGGTTTTCACTGATGGTGCCACTCCTACACCGAACGGTATGGGGGGTGGCGGGCTATCAAAGAAGACTAATGTGGCAACAGAAGCTCCTGGTAAGGGGTACCCGCCAGCAGTAGATGAGCCATCCAGTTTACCACTGGATGGGGACCTACTAGCTGCCATGGGTATCCCCACCAGGAAAACTGAGTTGCACGAGCTCGCGGAAGCCCGGAGGGAACTTGCTTCCATCAATCAAACTAGGAAGTTATTCCTAAGGGAGGTTGATGAGAAGAAAAGGTTCCTACTGGAACTCCAGAACGAGATGGCTTCCCACAAGGTGGAGGTTGACAAACTTTTGCACCAGAGGGTGTCCGGCGAATGTGAGGTTGCAAGCTTAACTTCCTTGGGAAAGGATTTGAGCACGCAGCTCCACTTAGCCAGACAGGACCTCGCAAGCTTAAGGCAAGTCAATCAGGACCTGAAGACGAAGTCGGAGAAAGTACCACCACCTTCCACGGTGGTACCTCCAGTCATACCCGTACCCAGTGTGTACACGACAGTGACACCTTCAAGTGTCCCGCCGCTAGTACACACCACGGTAACAGGTATGACACCTCAGATGGGGGCTAGCTATCTACAGACTCCGGTCTGTGGTGGCGCCTTTGGAGGCACGGCAACACCTCCAGGGTACACCCACCCATCTACTGGTTCAACGACGTTAAATCAGCAGCAGACCATGGTCTCAGTTCCAGTACCGAAACCCAGAGCTAGACAAGGCTTAACGCCTGTCCAGCGGGCTAAGTACGACAGGAACCCGGCTATTGAGAAGCTGGGGACAGACATCGTCCCGCGGGACATCGATGAACTGGATGAACGGTATGCTCCTTTCAACTTTGGGGAGATCAAACATCCTGATGCAGCCCGTCAAAAGGCCATCGATATTCCGCCTTTCACAGGGTCGCCACCCTGGAGAAAGTACAAAGTTAGGTTCAAGGCTATTGTGGAGAGCAATCGCTGGAACAATCAGCAAGCGCTGGTTGCTCTGAAGCAAGCACTCTGCAACGGGCCAGGTGAACCAGCCCTTTTGGCGTTCGAGAGAGTGAAGATCAAGACATTGAGCTCACTTGAAGAAACAGCTGAATGGGCGATTGGGAAGATTGGTGAGCATGACCCAAGGACTCAGCTGCTCAAACGTGTCCAACGCAAGGACGAGCATCTGAGATCCTACGGATTTGCTCTACAAGAACTGATATCCGAGTGTTATCAGGGATGTAGACCTGACACCCCCACTGTCATCCAGGAGTTAACCTCCAGGTTTGTCAATGGAGTCAGAGACACCAATCTCCAGGCATATCTGCGGGAGAAATGGCAGCCGGACTTATCTCTAGCTGACCTTTTTGACCATGCAGATGTGTATGACACCAAACAGGCTGTTTTTCCTAGTGGAGGAGTGTCGGCAGCTCCATCTGTAGCCCCGAAAGGAGCTCAGGTGGTAGAGGCCGCCACAAAACCACCTAAGAAAAAACAGCCCGCCTCCGAGGAGGTGGCGGCAGTAATGCCTGACAGGGACATGGAAAAGATGATTGAGGGTTTGTTGCGGAAGCACTTGGAAAAGAGCTCTGCGTCCACTTCTGATTCTGGATCTGGAAAGAGAAGGAAAAAGAAGAAAAAGGACACGAAACCTCAGCCATGTAGACGCTGTCAAAAGATGGGTCATTGGGCTAGCGAATGCAAAGCCCCTGCACCCGTCGCTGCTAAAACTGAAAAGGAGACGGAAAACTGAATGGGGCCCATCCTCTTGGCAAGGATGGCGCCCCCACAGTTAGCCATGCCTGTAAGGGATTAGTAGACGGTGTTAACTCTTCCATGAACCAAGGCCGCGCAGAGGCAGAAGGGTCTGTACAACCTGTAAGCATCTGGCAAGGCGGGGCTGGCAATGACGAACGGAATCCGGAGGATTCTGTAGTCGCTGGCTTAGAGGAGTCTTGGTTAGAATCAATTGCCCAGAGCAGTGTGATTCAAGACTCCCCGAGCGACCCGTGTTGGGATTATCTCCTGACAAAAGGGGTTGCTATGGATGGAGGGGGAAGCCCGATGCTGACCTCTGAGTGTGTCCCTTTACGGGGACAGCGTTGGTACCTGAGTCTGGTTATTTCCGGGACGCGTGGTGAATTTTTGGTCGACACGGGTGCATCTCACACCTTGGTCGATCGTAGATTCATGGCCCGTCTTTGCAACCAGCCCGAAGCTCCGCTACTGGGAGTAAAGGCTCGGACTGCTACGGGAGATAGTATGCAGACTTATGGCAGAACTGTAAAACCTATGTTGGTTGATGGCAAGACATACTGGATATGTCCAACCATCACCGACATCACTGATGATGGCATACTGGGGATGGACTTTGCTGCTCTTTACGGGGTAACAATGAACACCGCAACGGGCCGACTTCAGATTAAACATCCTTATAAACAATCTGTACAGTGCGTTTTAAGGAATGGTTCTTCTGTGGCGTCAGTGGCACAAGACACAAAGTTGGCAGCAGGACATGTATCCGATGTCCTAGTCAGCTGCGTGGGAGTGCAGGCCAAACGGCCGGGAATGTTTGAACCAGAAGATCAAAAGCTCTCTGAGTTAGGTCTTGCTGGCTATCATACTTACCTGGCCAACGCTCGTTGGGGGGTGATACCGATTTGTAACTCGAGTAGTAGAGAAATCACTCTACGAAAGGGGACGCCTATTGGTAACACCACGCGAGCATATGGGGTAGACTCACTAACTACGGACTTTGTGGAAGTAGGTGTGGTGGCGGGAGACTCTTCCCACGAAGAGGCTCTAGCCAAATCCAACCTACCGAAACATTTAAGGTCCCTGTTGTGTGAGTCACACCTCACAACCCTAGAGAGCGAAATGGTGGCCAATGAGCTGTCGGAGTTATCTGACGCCTTTGCGCAACCAGGAGATCCTCTAGGGCGTACCAATACGGTACAACACCGGGTTGACACTGGGGACGCGCTTCCCAGTAGAATCCCCTACCGTCGGTTACCCATGGCTAAAAAAAGTGCTATGGAGGCTGAGGTAGAAAAGATGTTGGATGAAGATGTGATTCAACCTAGTGAGAGTCCATGGTCAAGTCCTGTGGTGATGGTCACCAAAAAGGATGGCTCCTGTCGATTTTGCATCGACTATAGGAAGTTGAACGGACTCACTAGGAAGAATGCATATCCTCTACCTCGGATAGATGAATGTGTGGAATCTCTGGGTGGGGCGAAATGGTTCTGTACACTAGATTTACAATCTGGTTATTGGCAGATCGGCATGGACCCCCGGGACCGAGAAAAAACCGCATTTTCTACCCATATGGGACTATTTGAGTTCAACGTCATGCCATTCGGGCTATGCAATGCCCCAGCAACCTTCGAGGCAATGATGGAAACCATGTTACGGGGTTTACTTTGGAAAAAGTGCCTAGTATACTTGGACGACATCATCGTCTTCGGTGGTTCTGTGGAGGAAACTCTACAGAACCTCCAAGCTGTGCTGAAACGCATCTTATCATATGGTCTGAAATTGAAACCTTCAAAGTGCAAGCTTTTTAGGAAGTCAGTTGAATACCTAGGTAGAATTGTTTCTGAACATGGCATCATGGCTGATCCTCATAAGATCGAAGTGGTACAGAACTGGCCTCGTCCGATGGACACGAAGGAGATACGCTCTTTCATCGGGTTTTGTTCATACTACAGAGATTTTATACCTGGATTCTCGAGAGTCGCAGCTCCCTTACAAGAGCTGATGATTGGAGAGAAGAAGGCTAAGGCTAAAATAGTCTGGTCTCCAGCCGCAGAACAGTCTTTCAGTGAGTTAAAGAGACTCTTCTTAGAAACACCTGTTTTGCACTACCCTGCACCTGTTGGTAAGTTCATCTTGGACACTGATGCTTCTAATACAAGTATTGGTGCTGCCTTGTCGCAGATCCAGGATGGGCGAGAAGTGCCGCTGGCATTTTCGTCCAACAGTCTAAGCAAAACACAACGTAACTACTGCACAACCAAGCGTGAACTCTTGGCAGTGGTGGTTTACACAAAAAAGTACAGACATTTCCTATATGGTGGGAATTATCTCGTACGGACGGATCATTCATCTCTGCAGTGGCTCCTTAACTTCAAGGACGCTGAGGGGATGATGGGTAGATGGTTGAACCACCTCTCTGAGTTTGGCATGACGAATGAGCATATCATACACAGGAGTGGAGTAGATCATGTGAATGCGGACAGCTTGTCCCGCTATCCTATCCGGAACTGTCACCGTGTAGACTGCCGAGACTGTGGGTCTCACAATGCAGTGATTGCGTCTGTGGGTGCGAAAGTTCCTAACTGGACGTTAAATCACTTGAAGGATGAGCAGCTTGCAGATCCAGCTATTTCGAGGGTGTACTCCTTGAAGTTGTTGGGCCTGTCCAAGCCTGTTCGCCCCGCACTTTCGCTGGAATGTAAAGAAGTTGGACAACTGTTAGCTCAGTGGGATAATCTTTTTATACGGAACAGTGTATTGTGCCGCTGGAGGGTGCAACCTGGCAGGAAGAGAACAGCTCAGTCTGTAGTGCCTTTGTCACTCAGACTACAGTTGCTCAATTACTGTCATGGCCACCGAACTTCAGCACACTTTGGCAGACAACGGACTGAGGCAAAGATTAAGAGTAGATATTACTGGCCTGGTATGACTTTGGACATACGGCGTTGGGTGAGGCAATGTCCCCAATGCTGTTTATCAAAGCCTGGACCTGGTATTGGTAAACTACCTCTAAGTCAAGAGCTATTCGGTGTTCGATTTGCCCGGATCGCTGTTGATATCATTAGTGGTTTCAACACGACCCCCCGTGGGAATACCTGTATGATGGTGGTACAGGACTACTATACCAAGTATGTCCAAGTATATCCGTTGGTAAATCATACAGCTGTTACCTGCGCAGAAGCACTTTTCGAGAATTGGATCCTCACGTGGGGAGGTCCTTTAATGCTTCACTCCGACCAGGGTCGTGAGTTTGAATCTCGACTGTGGGCAGAACTGTGTAGTAAAATACACATCTGCAAGACGCATACGAACCCCTACCGACCTCAATCGGATGGTATGGTGGAACGTTTCAATCGGACGTTGATCCAATGTCTCACGACAATGGTTAATGAGCACCGGGATGATTGGGATGAGCACGCTCGCTATATCTCCCATGCTTACAATGCTACCGAACATGCGTCGACTGGCTGTACGCCTAATATGCTCGTAATGGGTGAAGACATAGTCATGCCTAGTGACATGGTCTATGGAGTGCAGGGACACCAGCTCGAGCAACCCTGCACGGTGATGTTTGTTGAGTCACTTCGACAATCATTACGCGAATCCTATGGAGTAGTAAGGGACAACTTGGAAAAATCTGCTAGTTTGCAGAAGGTGGGCTATGACACGGGCCTTAAACTCCGCCAATTCAAGGTGGGGGATAAGGTCGCGAGATTTAGCACACCAAATTCCAAAGTCAAGACCCTGTACTCCTGGGATGGTCCGCATACGGTTACTATGGTGGTTAGTGAAACTACTGTAGTAATACGGTTGCAAAAAGGGACTCTCACTAAATCACATGTGGCTAGACTCCGACCTTGGTATGGAGTTCCATATATAGATGACGGTGAAGATTCCCTCGGTGCTGGTCGAGTACCAGCACCAACCGACCCTGCGCTACCGAAGATACCGAAGGCAGGACCAACGGTCATACCGTCGGTACCAACGGTAGCGCGCCGAAGGGGTCGTCCTAGGAAATTACCGATTGAACCACAGTCGTGTGTTACCAAGCCCAAGCGCGGTAGGCCTCGTAAAAAAGGGTCAGCTGTGCGTAAAGGACTAACCGTAGGCACCGGTAAACAAAGCAAGGTGATACCTCCGGTGTCATCATTGCTGGACATACCGGTACAAGGTCTACGGAGGAGCACACGTGTCGGAGAGCGAGATAAAATTGTGTAAACATTTTTTTCTTACCTTGTTGACGACATTTAGCTGCTGGCTTGATTAAATTTCCATGGACAGTTCCGTACTGGGCCGGTGGTCATTGGCCCTGTACTCGATCACCAAAACACAACGAGAAGAGACGGGTTATCCGGTGTGGTTATCCGTTGGAGGTAGAAAAGCACGTGTTCAGGGCGGGTGGCTGGCTTTGCCGATTAGTTCTAAGTATGGGATTAGTTTTGACCACATATTGCTTAGTAACACGCTGCTGTGTATATCCTCTAATGCCGGTATATCATTCCCGGGTTTTCCGGTGGCTCCGCCACGAAAATTGTAAACAACAGTCAGAGTTCCCACCGTCGGATATGCCAGACGTGGGAAGGGCGCTGCCCGCGTCACCTGATCGATTTCTCCCGCCAAATGAGCCGTGAGAAATTGGGTCACCTCGGCGCGTCTTTGAGACGCGACCCCTGATTGGCTGAGAAGCCGGTCAAGGGGCGGGGTCACGGGGGACGGGTGGGGTATATAAGCCCCACAGGTGGCCAGGCTTCTTCAGATCAACACGTTTGCCCGTAGGGTAGCGTGTTGATCAGTGGTGCCTAGGTCTGCCCGGCAGTACCTACACTGTTGTTTTACTTGCTGTGCTACTAAAGGCTCGGGTGAGTGAACCGTGAGGTTCACCTACGCCTGAGCTAACAGTATGGCAGCCCGTGGAGATGGCACATGCACGGCCCCGAAGAAGGCTGAGGCCTCCGACGGGGATGACCGAGTTCTCGAGTCTGACACGGAAATGGACACTACCGGTGCTCCAACCGTCGGTCAAGGCTCGGCTTCGGTACCAGCTGAACCTAACCCTGAGGGGTCGGGTGATGTTGTTCCGAAAACAGAACCTGGTCTGGGTGGTAGTAATACCAACCAGGAGGAGAACCCTGCAGGGGGATCTTCTCCGAAACCCGCCGGTGTATTGGCACAAGAACCGACGGTCCCTGATGGTGATTCATCAGACGGGTCCACGGTTCGTGCTAAGACCAAACGGAAGCGGAAGCGTAAGAGGAGGATTACATCTTCCCCTGAAACTCCTGCTACCGAAGAGGTCGCACCGACTGAGGCAGATAGGCTCAAAGCTGTTGCTGATAGAGTGTCCAAGGCGGAAGCCGAGGGATGGTCTGTTGCAGAGAGCAGAGCCAATCGCCGCCTCCGCGCCAAGGCAGCGCATGTTCGTCTAAACCTGTGTCTCCGTGATGATGACCGGAAGAACCTGAGCCTTTCTGATTTACTTCAGGAAAATGGCAAAATGGCTCTTCCTGCACCTCACACGACCGAGGGTTCAGACGACGAAGACTGGTTGACAGGTGATTCCCACCCCATTGACTGGTACCTCGTGTACCTCAGGGCAGTGTTGGAAGGGAATAAACCTAACATCCATAGGTCATGCCGTCCCAAGCTGAAATATGCTTGGAAGAACTACGTGCCAGGGGATCCCTGCCCGTATGTTCGCTGTCAGCGCCTGAAGGGGGCTTCGACAGCTGCAAAACGGTGGCCGAACCTGTTCAAGTTCGCCCGTCATTTAGTAGAGAAGCACATGAATGTGCGTCCCTACTTGTACTGTGTGAGTGGGAGTACTAGTACTTCCTGCCCTGAGTACAGTGACGGGGAGCTATTCCGTTGCCAACGGAGGGCTGGTTTGGTAAGGCATCTTTGCGACAATAAGGGCGTTCACAAGCGCACTATTAGTCGTGGAGTTGAGGCTGCACTGAAGGTTTGGGGGTGCCACAAACGTGTAGGGAATCTACAGTATAAGTGGCGAACCAACAAACTTAAACAGTGGAATTACCTCACGGAGGCTGACTGGAAGAGATTGTGTAAGGGCGCCAAGTGCGGACAAACCGATCTCGGGCCAGATACAGAAACTCCGATGCCCACTGTCAGAAAGGATACCCCTCCTAAGAAGAAGAAAGATCTAAAAAGGGGCCGCCAGTCATCCAAAGATGATACCAAAGGTGGACGTGACCGTTCCCGCAGTGAACCTGCGAAGAAACGTGTCGCCACCGCCACGGTAACATCTGAGGTCGACCGTAGCCAAACCGTCGGTACCGTCACGGTATCTTCGGTTGCATTGCCCCCGGTTGCTGATCAACTGCCCAGGCAGGAGAGACAGAAACTGGGTGATGCACTGGCTATTGTTCAGAACTCATTGGGTGACGAGCAGGCGGGTCAGGTTGCTGCTGACTATGTCAAGCAGTACAAGTGGAGCCAGAAGCAAAAGAAAGCTTCAGCTCCACAGGAGAGTATCTCACCTATCAGTGACGCTGAACAGGTAGAGGTACAACAGCCGGATGGGGCGTCAGCCCAGCCGACTGCTCCACCCCAGCACGGAGCAACCTCTGACCCCGCAAGGGATGACGAGGTGACTCCAGTACCTGAGCACAGGGCTGTTGACGAAGGGCTAGCAGGGTTACCTGTGTTGCCTGGAGATGGTCCTGCTTTTGACACTGGATTCTCTGACACTCTAGTCCCCGGATTTGAGTGCTACAGAGCTAAGATGGCTGAAAACGCAAGTAAGCTACTCCAGTTTCAGGTTTCTTTCTTGGAGAAGTCCTACTTTGAGCAGTACAAGTTGCTCAGAGAACAGGCTATCCGGGAAGGGAAAGCTTGGGTTGCTGAACGCACCAGAGTCCTTGCCGAGCGTGAGGCGAGTCTGGAGCAAGATCATGCCCTCTGGAGGGCTACGATCGAACAGCTTGAATCAAGGTTGACAACTTGTGACGCCAAGTTCTTCCGGCAGTTCGGGCTAAAGCTGACAGAGTGGGAGAGAACTGGTTTTCCAGATCTCCAGTCCAGGTTGGGGCTTGCCGCAAGGCCTGCTCCTCCTGTGACCCCGGTACTGTCAGTACACCCACCTAGGTATGAGATGCCATTTTCTTTCATGGCACAATCTACCCGGGTGGTCAGTGGCGGGGAGCCTACTGCGGCGCCGAGTACCCTCTCGGTAGCCCCAGGTGGAGCCCTTCCTCTCCAGGTGGAGGCTGCTGTGGTTTACACCACGGAGGCCCCTCCTGGAGGAAGTCCTGATGGGGAAGGAAAGCCATCCGGCGGTGTCCCTATGGACACCTAAGGATGGTCCCCTGTCAGGCCCTCTGGGGTGCACTGTTCCGCCCCTCGGAGGTAAAACTAAACCATCGACGCAGCTACACGCCCCTGGACAACCGAAGCAGACCGACGGTGCTGTCGTGACTTAACCTAGTCACTACTGCCACCACACTGGAAGCAGCCTGATGTCTTCAACCGTGGTTTACTACTAAGCCACAACCGTCGGTGCTCTACTACTGTCCAGGGCTCCTGATCCGGTGGTCACATTCTACTATTGTGACCTATGAACTATTATATGGATCATCCTCCTGTGATAATTATTTATAGGGAGGCACGGACCTACCTTTTTATATTTATATTTCACAAGAGATGGAAGTACTATACCGGTACTGGACTCTATCCATCTCTACCACCATAAACTGCTAGGTACTGGAGTACCGCCCCTAATAAGGATGACGATCTATCCCACCTTATTTAGGATACGCTAATATGGATTTTTATATATAAACTTTTCTACGCCAAAGGAAGTGGGAACTGCTATAGTTCCAATTATAAAACTTTTCTTCGCCAAAGGAAGTGAGAGCTATTATAGTTCTATTATTTATATATAAGGACACTAACTCCACACGGATTCGCACCATTGCTGAATGAAGTAGGTGATGTGTTGAGTTTCCAAGGTGGTTATTTGGTGCCTTTACTTTTAACTGATACTAGTCTAGGACTATCAGTTGGACAGTTTTTATATCATGTGCCTACGGGACTATGGTTTGATACCAAAGACTATATTGTTGATATAAACTGTTATATACATGTTAACCTGGTTGTTCATGTATGTATGCCTGTTGTTACTATGAGTAGAAATGTTACTTGTTGATAAATAGATATACGTGGTATATAATGTATCCAAGAGGTATTATTATTATAAAACCAACCCTTCCTACATTTTAAAGGGGGGTAGTGTAACGGGTTGACTATAAAGTCTAACTGTTATTGTTGTATATCTATTGTATGTTGTATGATGTAAGACAACACGGTTCTATTGTGTTTAATAACTGTTTTATTCATCTAACTAGTATCGTCGGTTCGTTACATACACCGACTCCTCTAGTTCGGTTATCTATACGGTAGTGTACCGGTACCACCTTCGGTTACCGTCGGTAGTTGTTACATAAGCATTTTACATAACTAAACCTAACAGGTGGCGCTGCTAGTACGGTCACGTGGCTATGCAGCGCTGTATATAAGACGGCTACTTCTCCATTGGAAGTCAGTCAGGTTTGGGACTGTCGTGACATGACCACCCTGTGCTCACGGGCTTAACTCTATGCTATAGGGTTGCCCCACTGTATTATATATCTGTTCTGATCTTGTATATCCGCTGGTTATACTTGTACTATAATACCCAAGAGTTACCTTTACAATAAAGTCGCCGTATATTAAAGTCTAATTTACCTTGTCTGGTTTTTGTACTCAAGTGTTACATACGTAGTAAGAGACCAACTACAGACCTTTACATTTCCATATATACCCACTTTATAATTTGTCACTGGATTCACTCGGGTATCCTGTCTGACATTTACTAACTTGGCTTCTGTAATAGTTGAAATATGTGCCTATGGCTTGGTTGTAATCTTATAAGAGCGCCATAATGATAAAGCACAGCATAGCTTTTATTAAGGCTAGTCCTGAAAGTTGACAAAATGAGCCATGGACAGCGTAACTGCCAGACAGCTGCGTACATGTGGTGAGGCGGACAAATTTGATGTAAAATGTTAAAGGGGAAGGTGTGGAGGATTCCCCAGGCTCTACTATCATATATCTTATTTTATCTGTAAGGATGAGACTTCTCTAGAAATGCACTGTGTGTTTGATAGGTTTACATTCCTCAAGCATGGTAACAATGTTTATTGCTTTTTCTAGTAAGAATTTATTTCCTATGTCTTTTCTATGGAAAGCCAGCTGCCATTCAGAACCTGCTTATACAATCACATTTAACGCTGCCGACTTACTGTTAGCAAGACTTTAACGAGGCATGTAACTAAATTACCTACACAGTAAAGTCTAAGTACCTAGACTGTGAGAGGGACACACTTAGTATACTTAACTGCAACATACTGAGGGATATAATGTGAAGGGACAGTGATTCAAGGAGTCTCAGTTTTCACTCATTATATGGATGGCAAAAGAAAGGAGAGAGGGAGAGCTGGAAGGGGGGCTGGGTGGCATCATAGAGACATTGCTTTGCAGATTGATGGTGTGATAAGTGTGGGAACCAACTCTATTGGTAGACAAAATATGCGTACAAAAGCAATATTAGATTTAATATGAATATAATGTGAATGTAATTAAATGGTTCCTGTTCATTGTTTCCTATACAACCATATTTTGGCAGAAGAGTGTATGCACTGTTCGAGAAGCAGTATAATGTCTACCAGGGACTGTATACAACATCATATTGCACATTCCCATGAACGGAAACAGCTTATCATAGTTTATACCACATCAGCCATGATATGCTTTCTTCTATCCAATATGTATGTTTATATGCAACATAAACTATGATTTGGATTGAAGAGTGGAAAGTAAATCATTCCTGCATATTATAATTGGCAGTGTACCCAGTCCGCTGCCCTTTGAAGGTCCTTACTTCAATTAACCAAGAAGAATATTGGGATGTAATTGATATCTAGAAGTGATTTCTAAAGAATGTTCTGTCGAACACTTATAAATCTATAAGATAGTTCTGCTGACAAAGCTAGGGAAGTTTTGCAATTTTAAAAACTGTCCATTACATTGAGCGAATCATTTCCCTGTAAACATCTAATCACTCTATTTGGAGAGTCTTTGATCAAAGCAGTAGAGCAAATGAAAAATGACCTCTAGCTTGCATTGGTGATAGTGTCCTTACCCTGAAATATCTCTGACTAAGCATCTGTCAGATGAGAGCAAGAGGCATCAGTAATCAGATATTGGTTAAACACCTTTTCTTGAAAATAATATTGATAACTGCATAGTCTTTAATGCCTTACTCTCTTTTGTGGCTATTATTTATAAATGCAGCGATGGCCTGAAGATTATGCATGGTTTGATATTATCCTGTCTTTTGGAGGATTAGCTTTAAAAAAAATACTTCAGATAATCATCAAAAACTTCCAGTTAAATTGGCCAGACTGTCCTGTTAAAGCCAAACACATCTTGTTAGTCTACTGCAGAGGACACCACTCTGCGACGAAAAAAAGGCTTAGAAAGATCTGACATCAATATCAAGCATGGTGGTCTAGGGGTCAGTTAAACGGGTTCTCCTGGTTGGGAGAAATCCTATGTTACAAGATGATAAATTGGCTATTTTTGCTGTAGAAATGTAATAGGTGAATTTGCTATTTAATGGCATATCAGTGTGTATACGTTGAGCTGTTTACTGTCTATGAAACAAAATCACAAGACAACCAACCAGTAAGCTTCAGACAACAGCATAAACCTTTTTTCTAGTAACTTTAACACAATCATCTTTTTTTCCTGGCTCACTCAGACTGAGTCAGAAGATATTCTCCAGGCAGATCATGCCAGAATGAAATGAATGTTCAATAATAAAACTTTTTTTTATAAAGGTGTAAACTTGATGAAAATATGCAAAACAGGTATCAGCACAGTATGACTTGTTGTTTCTTCTATTCCCTGATATATATCAACTGAACCCGCGCATGCAGCTATCATGAGCAGGGGAATTTCACAATTGCTAAGGAAATCCTTTGCCAACATAATTCAGAAAGACCTGTGCTTAATTGATAACTTACAAATATCCATACCTGAGAATTGGTATATTTTTAATATCATTGTGCCAAGACTTTCTATTCAAACAATTCAAAGCTTCATAATGCAACCACAAGGTTTGCAATTAATTACCGAAAATAAGACTCCAGTAGGATCGATAGCAGCCATATTGAAGCTGGATCAGGAATCTTCCCTTCAAGGATCCAAAGGGCCTTGTGTAAGAAGTGATGACAGGAATTCATATTGTTAGTGTAACAGGAAACCATTGTAGTTACCATTGTTTAGGGTAACATCCTGTCTGTTCTGGATAGAAACCATTCAAGTTGTATTTTTCAAGACACACCCTGAGGGAAAGTTCATTATTAGACCAATGTGACTTATCTTATCATCTCAGTAACAATTACAAGATTACTAAATGTACTAATGGTACTTTATTGGCCTGGTAGGATAATTTTAGGCTGTTATGATGCTGCGATGTATTGTATTAGTGTTAGTGCTCTGATTATATGGTATTACACTGGCTTGTGGTATTGTGCTATAGAATAGCATAGTTTAAGCAGTTAACCCTTTAGGGCCGAGTATCGACTATAGTCGATGCCATGGCTGGCCGAGCATCGACTATAGTCGATGCCATGGCTGGCCGAGCATCGACTATAGTCGACATAACTCTATGGGAAACAGCAATGGCTCGGCCCTGGTAGGGTTCCTATGAAAATGTCCCGGCCCCTTCACCAGCAAATCTTTTTTTTGGTCGGCCTTAAAGGGTTAATCAGAAGGCCTTTACAATTTTGAAGTTAACCAATGCCCTCTATCTTTCTATTCATAGGCTACCTAACCTAGGTTAAGCTAGTCAACATACACTTCTTATTTAGTATAAACCAGCTTGTTTAAAACATGAAAGCGGTAAGAAAATATAAGAGTAAGACCAAAGAGAACCACTCAGCTTTGGTCCAAATATGTCCTCCACTACTACAGTGGCACTGTTGTCAACCCGTATGACAGTATATCCAACATTGGGAGGGGATTTTATGCTTTGAGCCATAGATAGTGCCCCATTATTATGAAATAAGACAGCTCATGAATGGAATACTATGCCATATATGTCTACACTAATTTGTATTCATTGTATAAGGCATGAGAAACATCTGTCACCATAAATATAGATCATGCTTAGACTACGCCATATAGCACTGCCCTTCCAACATAAATTCAGTAATCAATGTCAGTGTTTTACATGGTGGCACAGTGGGACACTTATATGGTAGCAGGATGCAGGTAAAGGAACCAGTCATACAAACTAACCCTATCCAAGGACATAAACCATGAAACCATCTAAAGGTATTGCAGTCCAGCGGAAATGCATTCCTGTGGAAGCATCCATTAGCAAGCACATTCATACTGCTAAAGGAGGTCATAGGTGAAATAAATCCGAGGGGCATTGTGTAGAGCTCAGGAAGGACCTGGTTATAGACAATGTTTCACTGCTGTGGGAGCTGAAAGGTATACTGCAAGGCTGAACTTGTGATTCTTTAAATGCCAGACAGCAACACCTTGGTAAGCAGAATGTCAGAATCTGGGATGAAAGATTAGTGTCTGTCTGTCTCTGTATGTCCCACCCTCTCTCTCTGATGGCCTGAGGCTGTTAAAAGCTCATGGTACAGGAACCCAGAGAACCTGAGAGACAGCTATCCAAACAGGATTAGCTAGCTCCAGCTCCTGGGATAATGTCTTGCTACCCAACGAGTTAATAGATGCTAATGTGGAAATTATCAAACTATGTGTGAACTTATTGTAAACAAAATGTGAAAATAATCAAGCCAGATTCTGGATTTGGATTTGGTATTTGTTGTTCAATTTCATGTAAAATGGCTTCTTACTTAAGGGTTTCTGATGTCTTCAATTTCCAAAGTTGAAAATCAAGACGATCACCTATGATTAATTATTCTTTGATAACTAGTGACATGTGTTAGATCTACCTGAATTATTAGTTCCCAGAAACAGTCCGGCCTAAAGTGCCTCCCACCTTTGTCATTATTAGTTACTTAAGGATGCTGGATACAAACTAAGTGCCCCCCTGTGGATGGTTTGAGAACCTTCAGAAACTTTTCAGGGACACCCAAGCTCCACCTGCTGGATGTGCATACAAACACCAATCTGGAAAATGTTTTAGTAGTTTTCTCCAAGAGAGCCTTGAACTTACGATCTCAGGATTTACAGGCAAACTTGCTACTGACTGAGCTAACCAGACAAGTGACTGTGAGGTCTGCTAATGTTATGGTCAGTGGTACTTAGCATGTCTAGTTTGAAAAACTTTTTCGGTTTTCCCCAAGAGAGGCTTGAACTCACAACCTATGAATAAACAGGCAGGCATGCTACTGACTGAGCTAACCGGGCAAGTGTCTGTGAGCACTGTTTAGAGACATATGTAGGATAGGAGTCTATGGTTTGATTCCTTTTAATGAAGGGATTATCTTGCAATTTTCAAGCAAGTCCCCAATATCTAACTCAATAGTTTCAACCCTAGTGAGATATAATATTCTAATTACATATATGGGTCAGATCAGAAATTCATGCGGAAAGTGGGGTTTTCTGCATTCCTACAGCTACAGAATAATAATAAAAGTTCCAATTTGGTGTTTTTTTTGTGTGTGCATTCGAGAGCACTCTAGGCTTACAGAAAAAACTAACATTTTTCATGTGCGGTGATTTTTCTCCGATATATGGGTCCCCAAAGGTGAAAAAGGGGGAAGAATCAAGTTTTTTAGACCTATCCACATGTTTAACAAAGTCCCCATGTTACCCAAGACCTTGCAAAACTTTCCTAAACTACATTTCCTATTAGCTATATACCCCATGTGGATAATCAACCTTGGTTCAATGGGATGGTGACCCTGAATTTTCTGCCTATACTTCCAATACTAGTCTCGGAGGCATCCGTAACAGTAATGTTTGGGCCTATATCTTCAATAATAATATTCACTACATTTACTAAATATGTAGAAAAGAAAGGGTCCATATGGGTGGTGGCCTGACAAAAAAACATTTGGGCCTACTCAATTATTTCTATGCATTATGTCCTATATGCTATTTTGGAACTCGCATTACTGTTACGGATGCCTCAACCCTAATATGCTTCTATATGTCTTAATAAGGTAAATTGAAGTATTTCGTCCACTCTGTTTTAACAATTGGGACATATGTATCAATCGTCAACAACGCTCACTGCTCCTGCGGTAGTGTGTGTATTGCCAGCGAGTGTATCATGGCTCAGCTCGCGGCGGTTGAGGCATCCGTAACAGTAACCTGATTTCAGCGCGGGAAACTTTCGAGCATCTCCTCAGCGAATCAGAAGTGACCCACACCCGGGTATTTCTTTTCGGCGTTGTCCTTTTCAATGCGCACACCGGTGGAGGAACATTCGTTGAGAATTTCGCTGTTTTTCAGCAGAAAAGGTAGGTAAAATGAAGAATATGTTTCATATTTTTATGTACTTAGTAGTCTGGGTGGGCCTGGTCCTCACGGCCACTCGGAGCACTCCGGTGGCTATTTGTGTTGCATTTTGCGGGAAATTATGAATCGATATGCCCCTTGAGGCATCCATAACAGTAATGGGTCGGCAATGATTATTCGGGTTTGGTCTTATTTTAAACGCTCCCCCCATGGTCCATGTATACTGTAATGGATGCTAGACATGTTTATCTGTCCTTGTATGTAGTTTGGTTTGGTTCCCAAGAGTTAAGATGACCTTTTGGATGTTTGGGGAAAAAAAAGTGTTGAAAATTTCCCAAAAACTTGCCTAAATTTCTCCTCTCGCACATAACAAAGTGTTGTAAGCATGGTAATATGTGGTTTATATCCTACCTGGCACCTCCCCTGATCATTTTAGGCTGTTAGATGCACTGTCGTGTGGGTTTTGTGGCCACTGTGGGTAATTTTAGTAATTTTTGGGTTACTGTTATTGATGCCTCCGACGAAAATGAAAATTGTCCCATAGACTGGCTATTTAATGGAATTGAGTGCTGTAACTTCACAGCATGTTCTAGTACCTTCCTAGCTTATATCCTGATGAGGAAATGTTTTAGTATCTCAATTTTGTCACTATTTCTTGGAGTATTATATTAATGTTATGGATGCCTCAGTTTTAGTTAATCGTAGAAAAAATATACTTCCCCTGCTCCGATCTGCCCCATCTTTTAACACAGCATGCCCCTAACATGTACCTATTGTGCCAGTAAGTGCTTTTGGCACTAGTTGAAACTTTTTTTTCAAGTTGTGGGGTCCATTGGTGTTTTGGATAAAATTGGCATCAACAAGGTCCACGAAAGGTAGATTTGCTCAACATCCCCCACATTATTGGAGTACACCAATATGTGTTTACATATGGTATTATTTTTGTATTTCTGGACATTTATTGGTAATTATGCTTTAAGGAAACTGACCTATATTTCCCATATTAATTCATTAATCCTGTGTCTGTTGTTTTTTCAGTATGCCGTGCCCGCGGTTGCCGCCAGGGCAAGCGAAGACCGGCGCCCAGCGTGCCGAGGAGTGTAATAAATGTAAGATTGACAATGTTGGGCTAAAGCAATACAACGTTGATGAGGCAAAACGGATGGTTAAGTCGCGAGCAAACATCAAGGCCTGTGAGACCGACGACCAGAGGCAGGTCCGACAGGATGATTCCAACCTTCGGGTGAGTAGTACTTTTTTAGAACCTCTAACATTTTCAATTTGTGTCATGATATTTCTCTATATCAGTTACAATTACAAATTCTCCTTATTAATTTTGCTCTTATTATTATTATATTGGTTTTATTATTTATGTTGTATTCTCTTTTTTCTTCAAACAGACCATGGCATGGCGTGATCAGTTAGATCAAGTTGCTGCCACTGAGCGGGCTGGCCTGCCCCCCCCATCTTCTCGCCCGACCGACGCCTAAAGCGTAAGGATCTACCACAGGGGCCCGTACCCTGCTAGCACCACTCGTCTAAATCACATCAATATTACGCACAAAGTCATCTGAGAAGTGCGGGAAGGACTGACTGCGGAGGAGCGCACAGTTCAGATGGACTTCTCGGAGAATTGGATGGTGTGCACTCTCCACCCGGCTGTGATCCACTACAAGGATAATGACGGGAACCTCAAACACCATTCACTGGCCCTGTGCACAGACGACCGTAAGCACGACGCCGGGGCCATCTTTGCTTTTAATATATTATGCTGAGAAATATCCTAAGTTACCTAACTAAAGCATTTTACTGTTATGAAAAACTATCTAGGTTGAAATGATATCAAGGATCACTGTAAAACGTCCCACACGGTGGGGTGCTTTTACTCTGGTATGGCACCATAAATCTCTTTCAATTTCTTTTCTGTACTATTTTCATATATATATATATATATATACATATATATATATATAGGAAGATGTGGAGCGGTTTTCAAGAGGTTTCTATAACTGAGATTGTATCCAATACCCTTAAATTGTGTTTGAAGAGTAGAGTTTGATAGGAATTTACTCAGGTTGAATTACACTCTATCAATTGCCCTGAGAACTGTTAATTCTCTTCCACGAAAATAGTTTGCACTTCCTATCATTGCGCATATATCAGCATTGATAGCAAATATGAGTTGATGGAGTCTTATTACATATTTTCTTAGTTCAAGAGACGCCTTCAAAGAAATTTATATCAGGGGTATTGGTAAAATTGATTAGCTTATGACAATACAAGAATGCATGGTAAAAATCAGACATCATAGACTATCCACCAGAAGGAATTTACATGATTTTTTTATACGGTCTTCCCTTATATAATATTCTCATCCAGGGTTTGTGCAGTGACCTTTGTAATCCATGCAGCAGCTATAGGTAATACACATATATTCCTATGGTTGTCCTGCCTGCATTTGTTTGTGCCACTGTGAATGCAGCAATGCATGAACAATTGTATTGCTTTAAATGATTGGTGTAACACCTTTAAAGGATGGGTGACAGGTGACCGTCCATCAGTCAAAAAGAGTACACTAGGCTTTTCTTTCTCATCATGTCACAAAAACAATTGAGCTATTGTTGAAATCGGTGCTGTAAGAAGCATGTTGGAAGGGTATAATTGATCATTTACTTCATCAACACTATATAGTCTAGATGAATGCCTTGCCTGTTGAAAAACACAAACACCAAACATGCTCACGTTTACTTATCTGAATATCTCACTTAGTTATGTGCCAGTTGAGTAACTGGAGTTTCCTGTCTGACATTTACAAATGGGGCTTTTGACATAGTAGAATTACATATACACCTGTGGCTTGGATATAAATCTGCTTCAATAAAGCACAGTATCCTTAATGGCTTAAGGGTAGGCAAATAGATAATTAAAGATGTATTTGCAGTGAAGAGGATATGATAGAATTGCATTATATAAAGGAGAAGGTGTGCAAGATTTACCATGGCTATAATATCTTTTTTTTTGCTGTGTGTAAGACTGGGATTTCTCAATGAATACATTATCTGTTACAAGCCAACATAGGTCTACATTAGTAGTATAGTATGTATCGGAACGGGACTATAGTTAACAACTGTTTATTACTCAATCGATATGCAGCCAATCAGAGGCCGCCATTTGGTCACGTGACCCGTTGCCATGGTAACGTGACCTACTTAGGGCTCTCAGCCAATCAGAAGCCAGCATTCTGGGTGACCTACTGACCTACTTAGAAGCTCTCAGCCAATCAGAGGCCGGCATTCTGGTAACCATGGTAATGTGACCTACTTACGTCACGTGACCTACTTAGGCTCAGCCAATCAGAAGCCGGCATTCTGGTAACTAGGGTAACGTGACCTACTTAGGGTTTTGTTTGTAAACAACACCACGTGGCTCTCTTGTTTGTAAACAACACCACGTGACACGTGACTGTTTGTAAACAAACAACTTATATATAGAAAATAAACACAACAAGTTCCATGTTATGTTAAATTATATTTTCAAAAAAAAAGCACATCTGTTACAGCGTCTATGTGTAACTACGCGCGTTCTCATTCAAACACTATAACATACCGTAGCAGCAGCAGGTAGGACTGGAAGAAAAGCAAGCGCACGAGCAGAAGCGACGACACCATTTGCACCATCCGGCCGTCGCGTTGGTAGCCCTACTACTCGTCGCCCGTTCAACTGGAGGTTTAAGAGTGACAAATGACGATTCTTTGTCGACGCGACTGCTAACATCAGCAGCATCAGCAGCATCGGCAGTATCGGCAGCAGCATCGGCAGCAGCGGCAGCAGCCTCGGCAGCAGCGGTAGCAGCAGCAGCAGCAGCGGTAGCAGCAGTAGCGTGAGCATTAGCAACAACAGCAGCAGCGACAGTAGCAAGGGCGGCAGAGCGGGCACTAGCAGCGTTATCAGCGGCGACATCGGCAGCCGCAACAGCATCAGCAGCAGCAGCGTCGGCATCGGTGGCATGAGTAGCTGCATCGGCGGCAGCAACAGCAGCAGTCACAGCCGCAGCGGCAACAACAACAACGTCATCACAACCAGCGTCACTAACAGCCGCAGTAAATGCAGCAGTAGCACGCTGAGCAGCACTAGCAGCAGCAGTAGCAGAGGCTACAGCATCAGCTTCACATTCGCGCGCCGCTTCGTCATTCCGCTTCATGTCACGGTAGCAACTTTCCATCATGGGGATCTGCAAATTGAGGCGCGGTGCTGGTGGTGGTAGTAGTAGTAGTAGTAGTAGTAGTAGTAGCGTGAACGATGATGACGATGCCGAATACGGTTTCACTCCCCCTTATATACCCTTACTCCCCCCTTTTTTTCAAGCCACCGGCCAGCTGCCCCCTCACGGCAGGTCTTTAGATCAGCCTTAAGTCGCTTACTACGGGCTCATCATCCCTCTAATCGCATTTTCCAGCCGCCGGCCGGCTGACTGCTGACGACAGGAGAGGGTGATTTGTTTTTCTTTAGATTTAAGCCGCTTACCACACGCGCACCCTCTAGTCACAGACAGAGTGACAGAAAGGGAGGGGGTCGCTTTGTTCACGCTACCTGTAGTTGTTTTTCTATACACACGCTGAGCCCATGACCCGCTAATCCTTTATACAGGTAACACGCGTTCAACTAATTACTCTATTGTATGACAGTCGGTACACGGATTTAATTTTAAACCACCTTCCCATCTGGATCCATGTCTGGCGGGGTGGAAGGATCCAGCTGAAAAGCGTGATTAGGGCTTTTGTTTCTCTTATGATAGCAGCAGGTCAGCATGCGACAGCTGAAAATGTCAGACTCGCCGCTCCTATAAAAGACTGAGATGCGTCTCTCTTTCCACACACCCTTCTACCATCGCCGCCGACACCGCCACCGCCGGCCAGCCGACCGCCGCCACCGCCTGCAGTCACCGCCATCACGCCAGCAGGGAATTTCGAGCTGAGTCTGCTTATTGCTTATTTTTTTTCTTTGAGCTTTTTGTTTTTTAAAATTTTTATTTTCACTCAGTCTTTTTTGTTTCGGAGGAAAGAAATATGGCGCTGCAGAGGGCGCGAGTTTCTAAAAGACGGTCGCGCGAACAAAGTGCCCTCCTCAACTGCCCGGCTATTTTTTTATCTCAAAGGAGAGAGCGTCACGTAGTTGAGGTTCACGCATCTCTTGAAGCGTACCGAATTCTCGAGAAATGCAAAGCTGAGCGCCATCGTCGTTATACAAGAGCGGAAAAGGAAAACGTAGCGACATGGCCGAGAGCCTTCTTCTCAGAACAGTATTTACTCTACCATTGCATAACAGCCGCTCTCAGCGCCCCCACTCGTTGGGCGTTTCATGAAAAGAAAGAGCGCCGCTACTCTCCTCACCCTGCCTCCTCTTATAAAGTGAGAATAAGTGCTATGAAACGATTCGACAAGCCGATCGGTTTCTTGGGAGCGACTGCAGCTCCCACTCGGTGGGCGCGCGTTGTGGCCGACGTGAACACGGTCTCTAAACGTTTCGACGTCGTCACTTGTTATCCCGCATATTGCAACGCAGCCGAATTGAAGAAGATAGGGACGCACTATTTTAAACCATACGCTCCAATATGTATTTGTCACCGCCGCGCTCACACGCCTTATTGCTTTTTCGAGACGATTGTGTCACAACACAGAAATAGAAAAAAAAGCGGCAAAGCGACGAGCTTTGCCTAAATGATCAAAAAAAAAAAAAAAAAAAATTAATCTCCTCCTCCTCCTCCTCCTCCTCCTCCTCCTCCTCCTCCTCCTCCTCCTCCTCCTCCTCCTCCTCCTCTCCCTCTTCTTTTTTTTAAAAAATAAATATTTGTATCAGACTCCTCTGGAGTCTGATACAAAACATTTATGACTATTGAGTGAAAATAGAATTTTATCGCAAAAAATAAAAAGAAAATAAAAGACACTTCTGCCGCCGCTACTGTGACACCGGCCGGAATCAATAAAAAGGTCGGCGGACTTTTCTCCACAACCATTCACTACCGACCGTTCGAGTGAGAAACACAGCAGACAGTCAGACACACAACCGCTCTCTCACGCGTGCTGAAAAAAAAAAAAAAAAAATGTCGAGCAGTAGAAGCAAACTTTTCACAGAAATTCATTTCGACGCTCGACTACAAGGACCCTTTAGTTGTATCATTAGCGGTCCGTCGGGTTGTGGAAAATCGCGCTTGGTGGATCAATTTCTGAGCGACGTGAACAATTTGGTCACGCCGCCGGTGGAAAAGACTTTTTACCATTACGGCGAGTGGCAACCTCTGTTTGAAAAAATGCAAAATCAGTACGGTGTGGAATTCAGAGAAGGTCTTCCTAGCAAAGAGACTATAGCGGGAGACGTGGAAGTAGCAGAAGACGCCTTACGACCCCACACTCTACTGATATTGGACGATCTGATGAGCAGTTCCAATCAGCAAGTGGTAGCCGACATCTTTACTAAATACTCGCATCACTGGAACGTGAGCGTCATATACATCACTCAGAACCTATTCCAGAAATCACCCGACTTTCGAACTATGAGTCTGAACGCTCACTACATGATCGTTTTCAAGAACCCGCGCGACATGGGGCAAATAGCTAGTCTGTCTCGCCAGGTGTTTCCGTCCAACGCGGCGGCCCTCTCTAGTATATTTACCCATGAACTCAAGCGACCTCACTCATACCTCCTTCTGGACTTCAAGCAGTCAACACCTGACGATCTGAGAATACGCTCCTCTTTGACGTCCATACACTCTCAGCTAGTGTTCGTACCGCTAGACAAAAAAAAGAACAAGAGAAAGCAGTAGCAAAAATGTCTTCTCATCTACTCGAAAGACACTTTGGTACTCTCAAGCACTTAGCTAAGTGCTCGCCAAAGGACTGCTCGCATCTAATAGACTCTGGAAGCGACGATCTGATCGCAGCGTTGAGTGAGATCTGTCACAATTTACTGGTAGGGAACATCCCGCTCAGCGACAAACAACTGGACAAGCTTCGAGAATCGGCTGACGTGTTGAGGGAGGTCGGCAAAAAATCTACGCCCATCAAAAAAAAGAGACGCGTCTTGGTACAAGAGGGAGGTTTCCTCATTCCGGCTCTCATAGGGATGGCCTTACCGCTTATAAAGAGCATTCTCCGTATATGAGACACCTCATTCGACACCTACTCGCCGACAGCACCATCACCACTACCGCCACCACCAGCGTCATTGCCACCGTCGTCCCCATGACGGACTCAGAGCAGCAACAACACTACAAACGCTTAGCGCTCGTGGATCCTGAGACGCTCTACAAATCATCACGAGCAGGTCTACTTCATCATGTGCCCGCTGCTGCTACTACTAGCGCTGCTACTACTGCAGTCGCTGCTGCTAGTACTTCTACTGCTCCAAACCTTCCTCCTCTTCCTGATGAGCGCACTGAAAAGAACGAGAGTTCCGCTCCTGCCACCGCCGCCCGCCTACCTGCCGACATGGCCTATTACCACAAGCAGGCAGAACAGTCCCTTCATCCCGACGCGGCCTTGCACCAGGTGCTACAGTTTATCTACAGGGACTTGGACTTAGTGTTGAACGATCCCACTTTGGAATCGCGCGAGAAAATGTTGAAATACCGAAGGTTCTTGAATAGATTGCAATTTTTTCTCGCGAATCCCCACAACAGCAACATCTCTTCGTCCTACTCTTCTTCGCCCCCGGCTCACCTCCGTCAGTCTGCTGAAGAGGCCAGCGCGTCCCTACTTGAGCGGTTGGCGAACCAAGTTCCCAAGAGGAATCGCACCCGGACCGTGGCGCTGTACAAACAATTGGAGAAATCCGGTGTGATCAAGTGGAACGAGGACGGTGCGGTGCGCGAGATGTCGGGTCGGAGAATACCACCTGAGCATCGCATCAACATAGTGGACTTACTGAACGACGCCGCCAGGTTCAGGAAGACGGCGCCCAGACCGGCGGGCTACTCTCCGTTCACGAAAGCGCTGCGCGAAGCAGTTCCCACAGACTCCTTGATCGGAAACCATCTGTATAAAGCGAGCGGACCTGGCCAAAGCTTAGACACACGGCTCGCTGACAGAGGTCGGAAACGACCGAGCTTCCACTCGGAAGAAGGAGAAGCAGCAGCAGCAGCAGCAGTAGCAGCAGCAGACTCTTCTCTCCAGGTGGACGATCCATCCTCTGACGACGAGGAGGACAGTGAACTTTTCCAAACTCCGACTTCCTATAGGAGCGTGGCGAGTAAGAAAAGGAAAGGGCGCAACCGCCTAGCGGCGAGGTCGTCGTTCACACCCTCAACAGGCCCACCATGGGCAAACCAGTGAAGAGACTGACCAAGAAGGAAAAAGAAAAGAAGCGCGTAGTAGCTAGATATACCGACGTCAAAGCGACCTCCAGTTTCACTAGCGTGACTAAACTCCAGAAACATCATTTTCGCCACCTAAACCCGGCCGTCATCCGAGATGCTTTAGTGTCGCTGGACGCCTACACTAAACATAAACCCATTCGGAGAAAATTCGCAAGGAACAAGACTATAACCGGCGCAATCGATCAGCAGTGGCAGATAGATCTGATGGACATGCAAGCTTTGGCGTCTCACAACGACCGCTTCCGGTACGTGGTGACGGCGATCGACGTTTTCTCTAGGTACGCGTGGGCCGTTCCCATTAAATCCAAGAGCGGCGCTGATGTCACCGAGGCCTTCCGAGAGATGACAGGCACTGGCGAGAGACGACCGCGCACTGTTCAGACAGACAAGGGGAAAGAGTTTTTGAACAAGATCTTTCAAGATCACTTGAAGAGCGAGGGCATAGAGTACTTCACTGGCGAGAACGACGACATCAAAGCTAGTCTAGTGGAGCGCTTGAGCCGCAGTCTGAAGGAGAAGCTGTGGCGTTATTTCACACACAAGCGCACGTATCGCTACGTAGACGTACTGCACCATGTAGTGTCTTCTTACAATCGCACTCACCACAAGACGTTGAAAATGGCGCCGGCTCAAGTCAGCTCGGAAAACAGCGAAACAGTTTTCTACCGACAAGATCTCCCAACTAACAAACAAATCGACGAAATATGGAAAAAGAAGAAAAAAACAAAGACGTCCGCCGTCGACGTCATCGCTCTGGGTGACAGAGTGAGGATGTTGAGAACTAAAGGCGCCTTCGACAAAGGGTACGAGGGAAACTGGCGCGAGGAAGTGGTCGACGTTGCTAAGACGTTGGGAAGCAGAGGGTTTGAGCTGAAAGACGACAAGGGCGAGGAGATAAAAGGCGTCTTCTACCCGGAAGAGGTTCAGAAGGTGTACAAGAGTCGTTACGACAACAACTACCTGATAGACGAGGTGTTGCGCCGCAAGACCGTCGACGGTAAAGAGTTAGCTTTCGTACGTTGGTTAGGTTACGACGACAAGTTCAACGAGTGGATCCCCGTCAAAAAAATAACGTAGAAAAAAAAAAAAAAAAAAAAAAAAAAAAAATGAACATCACTCTACCTAGCAACAGCTCTATGGAGTATTATCCTGACAACAGCTTGACGTCTTTCCGAACTCACTTCGACTCGCCGCTCCTTCTGCCCGAAGCGTACGAAGCGGCTCTGACTGAGATCATCCTCCCTACAGAATGGACTAACGTGCACGACGACGACTTGATCATCGTTGTTCCTCTGCGCACCAAGGGTTCGCTAGAGGAGGCGATCAACGTTTTAAAAGAAACTAAATTCGCCGAAGGAAGAAAACCACAGGTAGACTGGAGGGGAATGAAAAACGCGAACGGTCTGAGCAAGCTGACGTTCAGCTCAAAATACCCGCTGAGGTGGAAGGAAGCGAGCTATGTAACGGTGGAAGAGATATCAGACACGTCGGAAGAGCAGCGATTGAAACCGGAAACAAAAAGGTTCAAGAGAGAGGTCGACTTGAGACAGACGAATGCCGTATACAAGCAGTTCTTGTCCCCAGCGGTGAAGAAGAAGGCGATCAGCGATCAAGCAAGACAGATGATCGAAGAGATGGAGAAAGACATGGGAGTGCGCAGTTTCATGCCAAACATATTCCAGATACCTCCTATTTTCACCGGAAGCAACCACACCCTAGTCGAGCGCTTGAGTGAGACGATGCGAGATGACAGACTAGAGGGCTCCAGCTTCTTGCTCAAACCGATGCAGATCTTATCGTACGACGCCAACACGAAACGCGTCACCATCAAACCGCCGAGACACTGCGCTGTCCTGCTGACTCAGCATCTCGCATGCGTTCTAGGCTTCGGAGAGAAGACGTGTTTCGCGTCGCCGACTACCGGCGCCTACTCGATGGATGTTTACGGGGACGTGCACTCTGTGTACATATACACCGACATGATCCAGGAGAGACGTGTGGGCGACATGCAAGTGCCGCTGTTGCGCTGCGTCGCGGTGGACAGAGGCGGAAAGAGTCGAGGTGGCGTGCAAGCTATCAGTTTTCCCCATTTGGATTATTTCCCCTTGAAATCCAAGAGGTTTACCGAGGTCGGCATCTATTTAAGAGACCGATCCGGTCATTCCATCCCATTCGGTAGAGGCGAGGTGACCGTGACACTTCATCTGAGACCTATTGAGCGCTGAAAGAGAGAAAAATGATGCGTCAACGCGTTCCGTACTTTCCACCCAGGCGCACCGTCGGCAGAGGGTACAGCGATTACTACAACGCGCAGCTGGGCAACGGCATCAATGTGTACAGCGGGCGCTCTTTCCAGAGCGGGCACGGTTTGGGCGGCGCTCTGTTAGGTCTGATGCGCTCGGCTACCCCGCTATTGAAGTCGGTGGGAAAAACGCTGCTCCGCGCCGGTGTGGGCGTAGCTAAAGATGTGCTGGCGGGTCGGACTTTAAAGAGCAGCGTGAAAGACCGAGGCGCAGGCGCTCTGAAGAGACTGGCGAGTACGGCGTTCTCGGGAGGAAAGACGACTGTCGCGTCTAAGAAAGGGTCGAAACGTCGCCGGCATTCTCCTCAGACGGGCGGTGGCTCTTGCAAGAGACGTAGAGGGGATGTATTCGACCGGTAAGCGCCTAGGCGTTCAGGTATAAATAAAAAGACTGGAGGCGGCCGGCGTCAGTCTGTCGGCCGCGTGAAGAGAGAACACAATGGCTTACGTACACGAGAGCAGTAACGAGTGCGCGCTCTCTGAGCTCGACCTGCACACCGTAGCGCCGACTCAGACTACTATCTTAAAGTCGTCTTTCCTGGGGATAGAAGCAAAAAACTCTTTAGAGGATGGAGGTAACATAAATTTCACCATCAACAAGTCGCAAGAGTACACAGACCTGAACGAGAATTACCTTCATCTGGAATGTCAAGTGCTGAAAGCGAACGGAGCGGCGATCGAGGACACCGACGCGGTAGCTCCGGTGAACAACTTGGCTCACTCGCTCTTCAAAGACGTCCAAGTCTCCATCGGCGGTTTCAAAGTGTCTGGCAACACCGAGACCTACCCTTACCGAGCTTACTTGGAAGGGTTACTCAACTACAACAAAGACGTGAAGGACAGCGTCATGAGCGCCCAGGGGTGGCATGAAGATACGCCCGGTCAGTTTGACACGTTGACTGACGCGAATGCGGGGTACAAAGCGCGCAAGAAGCTAATCTCCAACAAGCGCTTTTCGCTGATGGCGCGACTGCACTTTGACCTGGCTCATCAACCGAAGCTCATCGTTGGAGAGACAGAAATCAATCTCACTCTGAAACAGGCGGCGCCCTCTTTCTATTTGATGTGCGCCGCTGACGGAGGCTACAGCTTGAAGATCTACAAAGCAAAGCTCTACGTGCGACGTGTGCTGGTGGCGGACGCTGTAGCGGAAACGCACGAGAGAGCGGTGATAGAACACGGGCCCTTCGACTACCCGGTGAACAGAGTGGAGGTGACGACGTACGCCATCCCTCAAGGTAACAGAGATCACAGCTACACGCACTCCAACACAGGCCAGCTTCCCAAGTCGATGATGATTTGCTTCCTGGACCACGACGCCTTCAACGGTAGCTACACCAAGAACCCGTTCGAGATGAAGCATTACGACATCAGCTCGCTTCAAGTGATAGTGAACGATCAGAAAGTGCCGAACGACGCCTACGTGCCCGACTTTAAGACCAAAGCGGCCGTGAGAGAGTACTTGGCGCTACACACGGAAACGGGGATGTACGAGGGCGCGCGCTCCTGCGGTATTTCATACGATCAATTCCTGAACGGTTACACGGTGTTCCCCCTCGACTTAACCCCAGACAGATCGCACGACGGGTGTCGCGTGAACCTTATAAGAGCGGGTCAGCTGAGGGTGGAAGTCAGTTTCCGCTCGGCGCTACAAGCGACAACAACGGTGCTACTCTACTTGGTGTACGACAACGTCGTCGAGCTGACCCGAGATCGACACCCCATCACCGACTACCACATGAACTGAAGACAAGACGGCGGTACTTGGCGTATCGTATGAACACGCTTGAAATAAGCAGAGTGTTGAAGGAAAACGTTCACACAAAACATCGTTTCCTGGGCGTTTTCTCTTGTGACACTATTCCGAAGCACCCTATCAAAGACACTTGTTTCGTGAGCAACACAGATCCGCAACATTTACCAGGTCAGCATTGGGTGGCGTTTTACGTGTCGAGCACGGGTGAAGTGTACTACTTTGATTCCTTCGGCTTACCGCCGCTGAGTGCGGAGTTCTTGTCTTTCGTGGAACGCTCTGCTCCGTTCAAGTGGCAAAGAAACCGCATTCAACTACAAGACACTTCTGCTGACACCTGTGGACCTCATTGCGTTCATTTCCTAATTGAAGCATGTCGAGCAAGAAACCCCAAGAAGTGCGTCATGCGCATGAGCAAAATCCCAAAGCTGAGCGACCGGGCCGTGAGTCAGAAGCTATCGATGATGCTGTTGTGACGGGTTGTTGCGATGGCGGCCGTTTCATGGAGGCAAAGATTCTCTGCCTTGCCGAAATGGTGTTGGATTTATCCAAAGTCGTGCAATGTCTATTGGAGAGAAGTCGTCCGGGGTGTGGTGGTGCGAGTGACGGCGGCGTGAGACTTTGCGGCCTGTTGAGTTGCTGCAAATCGAAGAAGCAAGCTAAAAAAGCATAAACTTGTGTGTTTTTTCTGATTGAAATGAAAATAAAGAATAAAATGAAAAGAAAAGAAATTATCTTGTTGTGTTTTTATTTCTATATATAAGTTACATAACTTTTTTTTGTTTGTTTGTTTACAAACAGTCACGTGTCACGTGGTGTTGTTTACAAACAAGAGAGCCACGTGGTGTTGTTTACAAACAAACCCTAAGTAGGTCACGTTACCCTAGTTACCAGAATGCCAGCTTCTGATTGGCTGAGCCTAAGTAGGTCACGTGACGTAAGTAGGTCACGTTACCATGGTTACCAGAATGCCGGCCTCTGATTGGCTGAGAGCTTCTAAGTAGGTCAGTAGGTCACCCAGAATGCTGGCTTCTGATTGGCTGAGAGCCCTAAGTAGGTCACGTTACCATGGCAACGGGTCACGTGACCAAATGGCGGCCTCTGATTGGCTGCATGTCGATTGAGTAATAAACAGTAGTTAACTATAGTCCCGTTCCGATACATACTATACTACTTACATTCACAGAGCATGGTAACAGTGTTTACGGCTTCCTTTGACTGGTACCAGAATGTAATTCCTATGGTAACTCCCCGAAGCCAGCTGGTACCCCACAACACACACTAACAGAACCTGATTAAACAACCACATTTAAAACTGCTGACACACTGTCCGCCATGCCATAAGGAGGCATGTAACTAAATTACTTACACAGTGGAGTGTAGGCACCTAGAGAGTAAGGCGGACAGACCTAATTCACTTATCTGGCATTAATCAAGTGAAATGCTTATGGAAGGACAGTGATTCAAATAGCCTCTGTTTAAACGGAATGCGAGTCATTGATTTAAATGTTATTGGTGTGATAAGTGAGGGAACCATGCTTACTGTTTGATCAAATATGGATACTCTATCCAACAAAGGAATATCAGATTTTAATATAATCCATTGTGACATTGTCTCGTCAAACATTATCGGATGCACATAGACAATGTAAAACTACCTTTGTGTGAATGTAAGATTGTAAGATTCATGTTTGTTTCCTATACAATAAAGCGGGGATGCAATATTTAATAAGCAGTATAATATCTACCATCACAGAGAGGGGATCATTGCCATGTCAGGTTTACATGCACTTTGAAGGGTGAGCTCTTCGAAGGGTGGTCTTCTCATCAGATGCCATCAGCTTGACCAAAGAGGTATCAGAATGATAGGGTCAGACTAATTTGAAATAATTTCTCATTTTGATTTCCCCCCCACCTTTGAGCACTGATGATGCCCTGCACTTGTGCAGAGGGCCTTCCCCTAAAATCATGTCAGACTAAAAGCTGTCAAATGGGATTAAGAGGCATAAGCAGCTGTCATAACTTACTTAAACGTATGGTCTTCGTAAAAATCCTTTGATTGTCTCATAGTGCTTTGATGCATTTTTTCCTTTTGTTTGCATTATACTTGAATGCAGCAATAGCTGGTAACTCACCAATGCTGCACGTATTCATGATGCCAACCATATAGGTCTTTTACGCTACTAAAGGGTTGACATAATGGAAGAAACAAACATGCAGTAGAAAAGAAGAAGCCATACCGTCACAATTAAGGAAGAAAATTACCTCTTGTTAGTCCACTTCAGGACAAACTACTCTCAAAAAGAAACACATGTGGTGTGGGAAATGATGCCAATAAGACACACTTTCCTGGTTGCTTTTTCCTGAAGTCTTGACTCTGTATTCACTTTAATGCATGGTGGTGGAGAAGTTGGTTCAATCTGTGCAAATTTGTCTACAACATAATGAATGAACTTGGCTGGTTCATCCAAACTTATGGCTGGTCATTGTTCATAGACACCAAACATATACTTTTACAAAATTACCACAATTCCTTGCAGGGATCTGTTGTAGGTGAAGGGGAACACCTTCCGTATTCTCAACAGAAACCAACCAAGTGGGTGATATTTTTGTAACTTTTATAACATTATTACCTTATGGATTACAGGATAACTGAACTGTTCTATGCAGCTATGGTGTTGATACAATGTACTGTGTCGATTTTTCTACATCCGCTTATGGTATTGTGCTTTGGTTTGTAGTGTGTAGTGGTAAAAGTAGCAAGCCATATTCTTTCTGAAGTTAACAGCTGACTGCTTTTGGTACACTATCTATTCATAGGCTATCTGTCCTAGCTTAAGCTAGTCAACCTACACTTCTTACTTTGAATAAATCAGCTTGTTTAGACCAGGAATAAACAGGCGAAGGCTATAGAAATATAGAGAACGGGAAACCAATAGTATCAATCAGCTTAGTCACATTAATGGCCTCCACTGCCCTGTGACACTTTTGACAATCTGTTTGTAATACATGCATAGTATATCTGAGGTGGAGTAGTCAATTCTATGCTTTAAGTCATAGCTAGTATCTTCATTCTTGGGCATTTCCTATAACATTCACTCTCTTGGAAAAAATGGCTTATGAATGGAATACTTTGAATGTTTACACTATTTTGTACTTCTTGTATAAGGTATGAGAAATATCTGTCTCTGTAAATATACATCAAGATCAAACAATACCCTAGGGCACTACCCTCCCAATAAAATGCCATTATACTGTGATATTCATAGGAGAATTAGGAGGAACAGATCACTATTAGTGCTCTGTCCCCTGTTACTACTTTGGGAGAGGGCAGGGTGAAGGGGAATGTCTCTTGATATCACCTGAATCACCATTACATGCTTTAAAGATGCATTTTGCTGGCACAAATAATCTTTCATCAGATTCAATGATTTGCATCTATTTAAAGTGGCATAATCACCAAGTGTATATCACTCATAAATCTAGTACTGTTGTAGTCCACTATGTGGTTAAGTGTGAGTGGTGAGAATGCTCCTTTAAGTTGATGTCTATCTTTATATCAAGCATATAACCTAGTGGCAAATATGTAAGCCCTTTGCCACTGCACCTGAAATGTTACTCAGCAAAGTTGCGTGACTAATAAATATATGTGTTCCATTTTCAGGGAGAAAGCTGCATATCAATGTCTAGTCATTGTTACCTTTTTGATGATAAATATCAATACTTTGACTTTGCACAATTCAAAGCAACATCATTTAGCTCGAGGATTTGCAATTAAATGCAAAAGATAAGACTTCTACAATTGATGGTACCTATATTGACTTTGGAACAGAAATGTTCCCTGCAGGGATTGGGACAGCCTTGTATAAAAAGTAATGACAGGAATTCATATCATTTTTGTTATGAGAATATAATTATTATGGGTGACAGGGAACACCCTTTGTTGTATGAGCAGAAACCATTCAAGTTGTATTTTCCAAGAAGCAGCATGAGGCACCCTCAGGGATATTTCATTACAGGTCTGTCCCCTTTAAGCCCCTGGTTTTTAACAAGTGCTGGTCTTGTATAATTGATTGTGTTAAGGGAACCTCCAAATATCGCTTAAGCAGTAATCACATATAATATTAAGCCATTGAGGCCGGCCAAAGGAAATTTATTTTTGCCAGGGGCCGGATATTTTTCCAAAAATTTTCCCTGGGGCCGGGGGTCTCTTATTTCCATAGAGTTAAGTCAATTGTAATCGACATCCGGTCCTTCATGGTGTAGTAAATAGTTGACATCTGGCCTGCGATGGATGTAGAGTATAGTCAACAGTCACCCTTAAAGGGTTAAGCACCTGTCTTGTATTAGCACCGGGGAAATCATGCCTCCGAATCTATAAGCGCTCGGGCGCTTGGACATGTCATTCCAGCCTCAATGGCCACTGGACTATGGGACTACTAAATGTACTCCTCTAATGTTCTTGGTAGCATAATTGTATGATAATAATTTGGAAAAGCAAAAGGGACAGTCAACTTAGTTATATTAATGTCCTCCACCGCCACAGTGGCACTGTAGGCAATCTATTTATACTAGATGCAAGAAGGGGAATGGACTTCATGCTTTTATTATGTCATATTATTGTGCTTTGAGGCATTGCCCATAACGCTCATTCTATTGGATAAGATGGCTCATGAATGAAATACTGTACCATGCATGTCTACACTAGTTTGTATTCATTGTAAAAGGCACAAGAAATATCTGTCACTGGAAATATAGATCAAGATAGGATGATGCTCTATAGCACTCACCTCCCTATACAATGCCAAGAATATGTGATATACATATAGGAGACCATATCAAATTATTCCCTTCATTGCCAATCCATGACAACATTGTGCAATGGAATGTAAAACACTCCAAAGGATTTTACAATTTTATTGGCCTTTGTCATTCCTTTATAAAAAGCTGATTTTGTCAAGCAACCAATTCTAAAAAAGAGAAATTGGAAGAAGAATTCAGGGTTCCACTTTTTGGGGAAAAAATGATGATGGATATCAAATGATCACGCGAGTTCAATGTTCTGACATTATTTTGGGTGCCTGCCCATCATTGACTTAATGGTGAAACATTCCTCCTGCTCTCATAACAACAAAACATACCAGGGCAATGACTAGACAACATAAAACACCCACTTATTACAATACACATAAAACAGTTGAGTAATTCAGAGATTGTGTTCCACTTCCCAGTACAAGTAGTGGTGCCAATGTAAAAATCTATCTGTAAGAACTAAATATTGTCTGTTATCCTTTCCTGCTTTTAAACGTTTAAATCATCATCTCTGAAATATGAGAGGGGCAATATATCTACATATAGCATAAAGATTGATTTGTACTTCTTCTTGTGATACACGCAGTAAATAGACATGAAAAGCTTTGATTCCATGGCTCACAAATTGACGCTCTGTTACTGAGGCCAAAAAAGGTTTCTTCCAGGTCACCCAACCGACCCTGTCAAAACAGGGCCCACCCTATGTTTTTTTAAATGCAATTTGGAAGAAGTTTCGTGTTTTTACCCTTTTGCAGTCAATTTTAGGGTCTTCGGAGAGGCTGGGTAGTACTTTCATGTTTTAAAAAAATAGTTAAAAAAGAAATCTGACCTACCGACCCTAGATTTTCTTGCCATTTTACCTGAAACATACCTTTTTTTTAGGCCTGCTCTATGACTCCCCCCCCCCCCCAGGACCTGACTCTATATCTCTTTGTTACTAACTTTCTTAGAAGGAAAGGGTTCCCCAAGAAGATCCACCACACACCTGAATTGCATGGGAGGAGGGGGACCTTTCTTGTCTGAGTTATCTAATCATAATACAGCTTTCTATTAATTGGATACTATGTAATATATTATTTTCATATGGGAGTGCACCTTCAGCACAATTGCGATTGATACTTTGATGTGATTGTACCTTCACTAAAACTCAGAAATAAAAATAAATGTTTGTGAAAAAGAAAATGAACAAACTGTTCTGTAATGTTTTTTCTTGACAGATCAGGAGTGGTTAATCAATGTGTGATTGCTGCTTTACAGCTCAATGTCTATGAGATTAAGGGTGTAGTGGTAATAACAGTATTTTACATAGTAACTCTTACAAGCCACTTTTCCAATATCTGTCTTTTTGGACACATAGTGTCCTTTCCTGGAGAAAAAAGACAATAAGAATCAGGCAACTGGCAACACCCAAGGAACATGTTTCAATTTCTAGCTAAATGGAAAAATGGACTTGAGACACAGTTAAACCAAGGGAAATGAAAAAATAACAACATTGAAGGGGCAACTCAAATTAGCCAGGTTGGACTGAGAGGGATAGATACTTTCCTGAAAACACTTTTGCACAGACCACTTTGCCAGAATGATTCACAAAGCCATACTAGTGTGAACAAAATTATAACTGATTATAACAAAATTATTGCTGTTTAATTCACCTATTTGTCACTCAAAATTAATCCAACACATATTGGTCAATGGAATCAGTATTATCCAGAGTATGCTTCTACCCTATTTATAAATGTTATGTATATCTAGGTATGTCACTGTATTGCTCAAGTCAAATCTAAGAATGAAGTATGAACTTCAGGTCTGGAAGTTTTTTAGAATTACGTAGCATATTGATCAACTTCACATAAACGTGTATTCCACGTTGGTCGGGCGAAGTTTGGTCATCCGATAAAAGTCTACCATGTTAAACTTATGGGAGAATTTCGTCCGACAGACATAATTACGGCCGATTCCGTCAGTGGAATACTCCCTATACACACATAATTGTTCTGTATCACTGGGAAAAATTGATTTAAAATGATTCTATTTTGTGAGAAATCCATTGTAGTCAAGCTATATTGTGAAAGCTTCGGTGTGGTATCAGCACTCAGACAGCCAAATGTGGCTATTACATCAAAGACAAAAAATGCAGCTTGTCCTCCAAATAAAATAACTAAAGTGGTAAATTTAAATCACATTAGGATTGGCATGAACACTTTCTAATTGCTTTCCTTGGTTTATCTTTTCAACTTTTTCCCAGCAAGGGTTCTCTTTGATCAAAATGAAAGAATGCCCAAATTATTTCTAATAGTACGTTAATCACAGGAAACTGAAAACTTTGCCTTAAAAGTATTTTCTCTGTCTCACTGTGTTAAATACTTCACAAAATATAAAAAGTGGTTGTCGTGTAAAACGAGTTCAACTGGAAACCACACCAATGCCTGTGAAGAATATTTATTCCCTGACCTTCCACAATGTCAGAGGTTCTGCTGGTCCTGGGGGAGCCTGTACAACTACAAGGACTAATATTTCATGACCCATGGCCACCTTGTGGAAAAGGTAAACTCATAGCCGAGTGCAGTTGCAAAGAAATTACTATCTTTATTTTTCTATGTAATGTCTGTGGTTTTACCCTTTGGGGGAATGTGTCCATAAAAACAGCCTGTTAACATTTGCAGAAATAAGACGGCCCAGATTGTTTATTTATTGTCTCTGCTGAATTTGGTTTGATGTTCAAATTGCTTGACCCCAATAACCCCACTTTTTTCTTGTCATTTTGTAAGTAGCAATGCCTTCTCAGAGCCAACATTCACCCAAACGGGGGCCATAAACGCAACGACAGATCACTCAGTCAGCAATATTAAGATGAAAGGGCCCACTAGGCTGGGATTGTTAAGGCATCCTTAATAGGGTCAAACTATGTTAGATAATTTGGAAAGCTATTTAGAGCACCCAATGTAAATCAACGCCTGTAAATCCAATTTTCACTGACATTTTCATTGAAGCAGCATCTCAGATTGCAAAGGTTTAAGGTTTAGTCCCTGGCTAGAAAGAAATACCTTATCAGGTTTGTCTCCCTCAACTATCCTTAAACCATGGTTTGAACAGTGAGCATGGGGTATTTCAGCTGGGATCATGAGACAGAAGTGACCGTTGAAAGCTTTACTGTGAATCTTAGATGACTCTTCTCACTCAACTAAGGCAATAACTGCTACAGATATGTAGCACTTGCGTTGTCAATCATTCAGAGGGGTAGATTTCCTGTATCATGATGAAAAAGGGCAAAGCGCATTAAAGCACTATCTACCCTAAAATGGTTAATGTCCATATGTTGCCCTCAGTGGTAAATCAGTGTGCTGCATGCCCCTAATCAGAGACAAATCATCATCCTACATACTCCTCATGGATGGGGTGGTTCCTAGGGGACCACATAGGTGGCACTGGGTGTCTCATTAAGATTGCTAAGGAGCTATAGAGATGGTTGAATAGCAGCTGTGAAAGACGGTAGTGTATATACCTGCCATCCTAGGGAGCTAGCTATACCATATGTCCTGACAAATAGGGAAAGTGGACACTATGGGAATATTCAAGTAGATCTGAGGGACGCAGTCTCTGGAGAGATTATCAATATTTATTTGACCTCATCTCATATAGCAAGATGGTCCTCTGTTGGGCGTTGCATCAGTATGTATACTACATCCTCCTGATGGGAGACCAATGAATGGGGTGGTCCCTTGGGGACTACACAGGTAGCACCGGGAGTCTCATTAAAGGTGACCACCAAGGAGGAATAGCGATGGTCAACAACCATCAAAGGGAAGGTGGTATATAGCTGCTACACCGGGGGAACCATCTACATTATATATCATGTGGCATAGAGAGAAAGATGGCTGTTGATCGAGTCTTGAGTTTAGATTTTTATTTGGCAATAGTTATCACATTTTGTGGGGTAGTCCTGATTTGTTAACACCAACCATATTTTATCCGCTTCAACTTAAAGCAAAATGGACTAAGTGAACTGAAGGAACAAGAAAACCAAGAGAAATGAAAAGCAAACTACATCTAAGTGACAACTCAGATTTGACAAGCTGAGTGGGGAGAGACAAGTGCTTGAAAACCCAAGTACAGACAACTTTGTTGAAGAACGTACAAGATGATAATGCCATGAACTAATTTATAATAGATTTCATGCATTAATGTGTTAAGCAATGTTACTGTTCCTCAAATGAAATCCAACACATGCTGGTTAAAGGAATCGGTATGACTTAGGTTGTATAGAGTAGGCATCTAAGTGTCCTGCATATTACTGTTTTAATTTTTTATATGTGAGCTGTCAGAAGATTTTGTTACCATATTGTGGTTGTGGACCCCATTTCACGTAAATAGCTTAGGACATGATGCAAATCCAAAAATATCCTCTAGAGGACATTGTAGCAAGGGCCCTCATGTTTGTGTGAATAAACTCTTGGCAATATTGGCTGTGGCAAATATGAGCAATAGATATAAAGGGACAAAAATAACTTTCATCTTACAAGTTGTCTAGTCCAGCTAATAACCTGCAGGGCCTGCTCTAGGCACCAGGTACTGTACTGCAGTACAATAGTACAGGCCAGTCAGTGCTCTTATGACCAGCTGCTCTTTATTATGATTACCATGCCTTGTTATGTTGTCAGACAGACTAACGCTCTCACATAACTAAAGCACCTCTTCCATAGGAGTCAATGGTAGGTCTCTAGGTCAAGCTACCCCATAAGTATACTCAGAAATCATAGCTCCATTGTCAATGTGTCATATCTAACATTGGCCTAGTGTTGGGAGTCACATACAGTATGCCATTGCTTCTATCAGGGCGGAGCCCATAGCAAGTGGTTGGTGTATCAATTACCATATACCTCTCCCTGTTTGCACAGAATATTGAATCAACATCGATAAATGGTTGTCAATGTTGATTCAACATTGATTCAACATTGAACTGGATTGAGTGCCTACTGGGCTGCAGTCCTAGTCTGCCAGTACGAGACTGAAGGTATATAATGTAACCAGTAAGTAAAAAGGTCCTAAGCAACCGCTGGATATCAATCATGAAGCCACCTAAATGATTACGATCCTACCCGTGGAAACGTAGCATTAGCAAGCAGATTTATATGTTTGAAGGAGCCATAGGCATTAACGTCACAGACAATGTATACCTAAAGGGCATTGAGTAGAGCACATGGAGGAGGGAGTTGTAGGCAATGTGTCACTGCTGAAAAAAGGCTAGCCAAGTCTGCAGCAAAGCAGACCCTATAATATATTTAAGGCCAGACGGCTAAGCCTTTAACAGCCAGCTGATGGGTGCTAGAAGCTGCAACGTAAAGCAGCTAGGTTAGTCAAAAGGACATGCGCTTTAGGCTACATAGCTCACTGCACATATCTAGAGATGTCTGCTTCTGTGTGAGCAAAAACCTTTGATATTATATTTTCTAGTATAAAATGCTTTAGATAAATATTAGCTCGTAAAAGGTTTCAGAGATTGTTCAATCGTTGTAAGGCTCAGGATAGTTTCAGGAAGTTTGGTCCGCAAAACATGACTTTTCTTTTTTTTTGTGTATAATAAATTGATGTCGGCAAGCAGAGTCCTGGAATGGGAATTGGAATGGGTGGGTTACTCTATACGATTTAAATAGTCCTGAGGGAGGCAATTGGAACAAAAAGCAGTTTTTTGTCTCTCAGCTACTGAACAGAAAGAATACTACCCCCGGCACAGCCATTTTATTGCGCACAAATCCAAGCCTCTAAAGAGTCAGATAAGCCTCTTAAAAGACAGATAAGCTCCCAAAAAGATAAATGAGTGTCATTGCAGAAGGATTGAGCATGCATTCTTAATGTTGTTTTGTACAGACAGCTAAACTATATTAGAAAAACCGAAATACCCCATATACTTTCTATCTAGATAAAAAAAGTCCATGTATCTGAGTGCAATCTTTATAGTCATTGGAAACAACTGCTCCAAACACTAACTTGAAAAAAAAAACTGAAGGAAAAATGCAATTACAGACAAGGATGAAACGTGATGCCAGTCCCAGTCCTTGCTAAATGACAGTAATCCTCGTTACCAACGCCGAGGCTATCCTATAGTGACATTAACCAGGATACCATCTGTCAAGAAGAGCCCCTGCCTGTTTGTAGACTAATCAGGAGAATGGTGGTGTTCACAGAGCAGTGCTTGGCTGCCTCTGGTTGGCCAGTGAGAGATGGAAATGCTTTGATTTCAACCAATCCCCTGCTGGTCTCAACCTACATAATCTGAAGTTTCTATAAATGTCTAGTTTGACATGGCGTTACTCACTCACTACCAAGGTTCCAAGAGGCTGTAGTCACCCTGTGTGCTCTACCATATGCCCCTCTGGACTGTGTCAATTTTTAATTGATAAAAATATGCAGCCCCTTTCAAATGAAGGGGGTTTGAATGCAATTAATTTTTTTATAAGAATATAAGTTTCTATAAATATCATCAAGGGGTTCCACAAGATGGCGGAGGTAGCACTAGACTAATTAAGTCAGCTAGATCTATGTCTTGTTTTTTGTCTTCCTGTCTCTTTTCTCTCCATCAGTCTCTGTCTGTCTGCCTCGTTCTGTCTCTTTCTCTACCATTCTCTCTCCATCTCTCTCTCTCTCTTCTATCTATTTACCATAAAACCTCGCATAAGCCGTGGCTAATACTCGAATCAGATCGCTGTGGCTTATAGAATTTGCCCAGGGTCAGGGTGTGGCTTATACCCAAGTATTTGCCACTATGCTTATGCACTAAAATCGGCACATTCAGTCGGCCAGTGTGGCTTATAGGATTGGCATTAACTCTGGGTGCAGCTTATACGTGAGTTAGGCTTGTACACAAGGTTTTAAGGTAGACAGGTTTTGTTGACAGCCCTGTTTCCAAGAAACCAGAAACAGCAAACTTGAGAGACTGAAGGCAGCTAACCAAACAGGATTAGCTGCCCTAGCTTTGAGCCCTGGGGTCATACTACCAGGGGCTTGATAAAGGCTGATATGGACACTTTTGAGCTATGGGAATTAGTTGGTTATAAAGGAAGTGCCAAAATATGTTTGCCAGATTTTTGCATTTGCTGTAAAGACTTTAACCTTGAAATGCCGTTTTTGCCTGAAATACTTAAATATCCTTAATCTCTTGTATTTCGGCTAAGTTCAATTCCAATTTCCTAACGTTAAGATCAGGAACAGGTTTCTCATGATGAAATAGGCTTTAAAGATATGTCTGTGATCTGGACCTGAGTTAATACTTCTCAGAAATCATTTTGCCTGACATCACTCAAACTTTCATTATAAGTTAATATCATAAACTGTGTTTGAAGAACAGAGTTTGATTAGCTTGGCTTAGGTTGAGTTTCACTCGCCATCAGTAGGTCTTCCAGGTAAATAATTCTCACTACCTTTAATTGCACATGCATCACCATGTTTGGCAGATGTAAGTAGATGGGGTTTAATTAAAGGGGTTTAATTAAATATTTTTGCCAATCAGAGTTCTTACATTCAGAGGCGTCTACAAAGAAATCTCTTTTAGGGATATTAAGGATTCGTTGGAATTGAATAGGTTGGTATTGATTAGCTTAAGTGGATTATTTACCCTAACTGCTGTCATGTAACGTTTCATCTTTCAATCTATGTGAGATTCAAAGTTAAGATGCTTTATGAATAGCATGCAATATCGAACACATTGCATGGAAAGAACACACCATTTGAGATGGGAAATCAACCTGAATCAAGACTAATGAATATATGTGATGCAACAAATGTGTTGCCTTCCTAGTCATATGAGATAATTGAGATTGCTTAAAGTCTTGTAGACACTGGGGGTGCAATACCAAGAAGGTAAAGGGAAGATTCACCTTGAGTCGGACACATACCTTGAGACAGACACTTGATTTTGTGGGTATTCAAGCATTTTAAGCTCGTAATCTATGAATAATGGTAAAGTTTAGCTATTATTCTTTCAGAAAAGCTAACACTTGAAGTCGTAGTTTAAATGAACAACCTCAAATTTCACTGTCCATCTCAGGGTATGTGTCTGACTCATGGTGAATCTACCCTAGGCTGATTGCTTAATCTGCACAGCCAAAAAAGGTTAACATTAATCATGCTCTCGTGTCAATGCAAAAAGCCGTGGTAATAATCAGAAAACATAAAGTATCTAGCAATAGGAATTCACTTAAAAATGTATATTTAATAAGCCATGAATATGTGGCCTTTTTACCTCTGAAATTATAGACCCATCCAGGGCTCTCATAGGAATTTACTGATCCTTTTAACAGTGATGTGTATTATGAGCTTATTTAAGCATCCTAACTTATATCAACGAGAGCTTCCCTGCCCCTCATCTATCTGTGCCATTGGTGGCTGGCTTCACCTTTATTCAATGATACCAACAAATGAAGAATTGTGTTGTTTTGAACAATTGGTATGACCTTTGGAATATGTCAGGCGGTTGCTTTGTCATAGTCCCAGCCATAAGGCAATATTTCACGTTTGGTGGTTGACTCATCTTATCGTCCTTCTGTAGCCCATCCATCAAAGTTTCCCATTGTATACTATGGCGGATAACAGATTGATGAGGATCCATTAGTTAAGTAGCCAGCAGTGGAATACTGCCCTTACCTGGGCCCTGTCACCCATCTGTTATTGTAAAGGTTGACTTTTGCAACCCCTCATGCATGTTCCTGGACAGACAGACTGACAATATAGTTAAATGGATTCACAATTGAACCACAACAAGTTCAAAATACAGTTTGTCTGGCGAAGCAAAGATTTCAAATGGCAAATTTGTCAGCAAATACACTAAAACTTTTGAATGTTTTTGCAACATTTTTTTTCTCTTTTGTACTGCATCATCAATTTGTTTTCAAAAGAATTTTGATCTTGTGTTTTACAGGCTTTTTCTATATCCAAATTATGGCGCTTGTTGTGATCAATCCACCAATATTCAATGTTCAAGTCATGGGGAGTCCTCCCCCTGACCATTGTCAAATGATGCAGGGTTCCCGGCCCTTCCTAATGGGAACTGTGCTGTGAAGAAGAATAATTATTTACAGAAACTGGATTCTCTATCACCCATAGAAGTGGCATGGCATGGGGGAAAACTCACAACTGAGTTAAAAGGAACCATAGACTGTTTCAGGAAGGCTTATTGTTTAGGTGATTGTTTTTAGTTTCTTGTAGAAGGGGAGGGGTGTTCCTGGAGTAGAAAAAACTATCTGCTTCTCTAAAAACACATAACATGGTTATAGGTTTACAGTCCCAGTAGCATCACAAAAATGGTTTCCCACTGGAGGTTAAATTGAATAAATCCAACAACTCCATAGACTCCGTTCTCTTTCCGATAGCTACACTGCCTCTTTACCAGAATCATAAACTGTTCCCACACTTTCACGTTTTGCCATGACTGAATGGATATCTTAACCCTTTCACTGCTGGCCCTGAAAAATGTCATTTGGGACTTAACCACCGGCCCTATGCCATGAAAATATGCAACTTTGCAAGTATGTGCTCCCTGGGACAGTGGCTAAGGAGTAAAATAAGTTGTATTTGAGATATAATTTGTGACGAAACCTGGGAAATGGTAACATTAGGGGGAATAGCCATAAATGCTCTAAACATGATATTTCAGGAGATATGGCTAAAAATGGGAATACTTACGAGAAAATGACCTTAGACTAACTTTTTCCAGTGAATCTTTTGAAGCTATTATCAAAATTCTATTTTCATTCTAAATTGGTCTTATTTGGAATGTAAAAAGAACGTTTTTAGCCATTTCTAGCCCATTTGTTGACATTTGGTTGCCATGGCAACCATCACCCCATTCTTTTGGAATAAAAATCATCCCTATCCAATTGCCCCATCCATGAGGATTTCAGAACTGAAAACAGAATGCCAATATTCTTACCAGATCCAAATCTATGTACAATAATATGTATTTATTCGTTTATTTTCTAATAATTATGATTTGTATGGATTATTTGAAAATAGATTGATATGTGATCACATTACAGTCTATTCTGAATTCCTACATGTCCCGACAATCCCATGTTTGAGATGTCATATCTCAGCAACTATTTCAAATATTTTGATGCTTGAAGTATCAAATTGTAGCTGAAGGCATGAACTTAAATAAAGGTGTTTTCCCCTAATGTCACGTTTTCCCACGTTTTGTCACATTTACACCTTTTTGACAAAGGGGATGTAACATTCATATTAAATATTTTTGGATTCATTCAAAAATTCTTATTCTTTGTTTCACAGCAGGAGCTGTAATTTAGTGGTATTGCTGCCCTAAGGTAGCAATTTTGCTGCCCTATGGCAGCAGCGGTTTTTCAAGGGTATTATAGATGCTGCCCAGAGGCAGCAGCGGCCCTTAAAGGGTTAAAGGGTATCGCTACCTGTTCGATGATCTAGATATTCTATTGATCTCTGCGTATAACTTAGTAAAATATTAGTTCAATACATTAGGAACTAGAAAAAGTAAAGAAAATGGCATGGTACAGTGCTCAATTCTATGGGAAAGCCACTTGAAAAAGCTAGTTTTTAACTAAGCTAAAAGAGAATTTTTATTTTGTGGTCAGATGACCATGTTCTTCTATTGCTATCTTCGAATCACTTTGGATTTGATTAGTTGGCAGAATAATCAAATAGAAAACAGAAAAAAAATTACATGTTGTGGTGCTCATTTTTCTGTAATGCCCATTTAAAGAAAAGGTACTTCCTTTGCAAGGCAATCTAGCCCTACAGCCCATGCAATGGACATTGCTGCTTAAATACTCTCTATGTGAAAAGTATACTATAATGCAAGATTCCTTCCCGCCTTCATTTACCCCCCACCCCAAAAAAAAACAAAAAACAAAAAAAAACTATACCTTTTTTCGAGAAAAGGTCATGGCACCTTCTGGGATAGAACTCCTGATCCTCTAATTGCAAAGCAGGCATCATAACCACTACACTACAAATTCTGGTGGAGATCTGAAGAACTGTTGTGCTATTATTCCATACATCTCTTATTGACATATGCCACGAGAGGGCAGCACTAGCTACATAGTACAATGTTGTTTCTCTGACATCCACAGGGTTCCAGCACCTACTTTTGTAGCGATACCCTTAAATCAACAAGGGAAAAGGGACCTCCGCGGGGGATTTTTAGTACCAACTTTGGCCACCAGGGGGCTCCATATAGCCAACAATGTTCAAAATATCATAAAAATTGTTCTATACTACTTTTTGATGGAGAATACAATAAGCCACTTTAGAAAATTCCAACTTTGGTGAAAACCTTCCATATTTGGAATGTAAAAAGAACGTTTTTGGGCCTAAATTGGTGTTTTCACACTTGTTGGTTGCCATGGAAACATAATTTTCATTCTAAATAGAATTTTTCAAGAAATTAATGATTACAGGCCCCACAAAGATTCCCATGCTGAAAACGGAAAGTAAATCCCATTTTAAGATTAAAAGCTGTGACTAAATGTTTGAATAAGTTTGGATATTTGGGAGTTTTCATAATTATGCTAATTAGATAGAGATATCTCTTAAACAAAGTAAGATAGAGCTTATTGGCATCTGAGATTGAACAGTGCCCACACATATTCAAGGAGCCAGTTCTCCAAAACTAGAAGTGGTACCTGCTAATGAAATATATCACTGGAAAGCTGATGACCTCAATTTTATAATTGAGTTTAACCTTTGGAGGACCCTTTTCCCTCGACTGTCCACCTTTAACCTAATCAAAGGCATTTATTTATTCTGCTGGTTGTTAAGTACAAATTGTGATAAACAAAAGCACACTCTGGGAGGTTTCTAGTGAATATAATCATGCAAACATTTGCTAATCAATTTATCTGTTGGGAGTAGATGATTTAAAGGATGTTAAAATCTTATTTTATGAAATAATTTTTAGTCAAGGCTATCCATATCCACGAAGTTTTGGATCATTTACATAAATTAGAACTGTTGAGCGAGATATTCTTTTCTGAAAGTTAAGCAGAGAGGAAATAGCATTTTAGGCTAAAGACATTCACCATCATCAGCAAATATCACCAGGTACGAAATATGAAACATGTGTAGGGGTCGGATTATTTCTGCCTTAGTGGTGAGCCCGCATGGGGAATACTGGGGAAATGAGTAGCAGGATGGTGTGAGCCAATAGAGAGGTAGATACCATGGAGAAGTGAACCCTGTGGAGAGTTGATTACCATGGGGAAGTGAACTCCTTTTATAGAGAGCTATATTATTTTGAAGGGAGACACTCTTATCAGGATAGATTTTTGATGAAAGATGGACTGGTTTGTTAGATAACTGAGGGATCCATGATGTACTTGATGCAGCATACATAATACCATCTCCTTTAATTAAATATTAAGGTTGAATAAATGAGGAAATTGGAAAAGCCCATGAAAAAACTTTCGACCTTTATATATTTGTATATATATCTAGCTTAGTAATTTCACAGTGAATTAACCCAGGTATCTTATCTGCAACTCAACGCAATTCAAAAAAGAGTAATCTCTGTAATGATAAAGTACAGCATCCTAAATGGCTTAACTGTAGGTTAATTGACAAAGAACATCATAGACAATGTAACTCTCAGACAGAATTGCACATGAGCTGAAGAAGATATAGTAAAAGCTATCTATTAACGGATAATAAATGGGCACTTCATCAAGCTTCACTAAAATGTGTTTTGTGAGTGTTGCGTAAGGGTGAGTTTGCTCTAGAAATGCATATAGACTTGAGAAAGAATTTTCACTTTTTGAGGAATGGAAAGTTTGAGAGTGGCATTAATGCCAGACTTTTAGTATGACCTGTACTGATTAGGTTTAAGGTGAATACGACACACACAAATGGTTTTCTTTTCGGTTTCCATGTTCACAACTAATCAAATATCTTTTAAACCTATGGACATCGTACCCATAAGTGATTTTTTATATATAATTTTCATGTTCAATTGATGTTCCCATAGTCTTATCTATTTCCATGGTAATAGTGTTTACAGAATGTCATTTCTATGGTAACTCCCTGGCTGCTACCCTTTAACTTTTAAACTAACATAACCTAGTTATACAAGTTCACGGTTAAAACTGCTGAGTCACTCTTAACCGGACCTTAAGGAGGGACATTACTAAATCAAGTTGGATAAACCGTAAAGAGATAAAGGAGAGCAGACTTGACACATCGATATATCACATATTGAGTAAACCAAATGTAGAGGGAGAATGATTCATAATTATAGTCTATGTTTTACTGGATATTAATGGCAGTGTTAATGAGTGTGGGTGGAGTTATGAAGACATAGATTTATTGATGGCTGGTGGTGGTGTGTATGGTCATTGCATATTGCTCATTGTGAAACAAGATATCAATATAATGATATCAATCAGATTTTCATATGGTATGTTGTATTATCACCTTCAATTACTCCAGCCGCAGCGAGAACTCCATGCTGAGGAAATCATTCTTACTTTCTTTAACTAGTGGCAAGTCTGATAAAATTGGATTCATTCAATAGAATGAATTTAAGTCATTTGATTATTTAACTTACACTCATATCTATATTGGGGTATTAATACAAGTGGTTTCTGGAAATTAAAATCCTGGGGTCAAGATTGAAACGGGCTACTAATTGACCTAGGGTGCCTTTTTTCTGTAGAATACAGTAGTATAATGCAAAATATTCGATTTTGGGTGAAAGCTTCCATATTTAGAATGCAAAAAAGAACGTTTTGGAGCCTAAATTGATGCCCTTCTTGATATGTGTTGCCATGGAAACATGATTTTCATTCTAAATAATAAAAAAAACCATTGATAGAGACCTTTAAAATGGAATAAAATTACCATTCCTACATCAAAATCTATGGCCTTCAAGATGTAAATGTATCATCGTTTTCTAATTATCATAATCATGCTAATTAGATAAAGATATCTATGAAACTATGAAATACTCGGGTTGATGTGAACATGCAAAACCAGACACAGTCAAGTATGATTCAACATTTGTTAAACACAAATATGTTTCTTTATAAATCAGATATTGAATTGGTATTTGGATAGAGTCTGAAACTATGTTAGGCTTTAAATATTAGGAAAATGTGTTTGTGAAGCCATTTCTCAAAAACCAGCAATGATATCTTCTAGTGTAATATATCACTGGAAAGCCTATGATATCAATTCCTTTGACATTTTGTTGACTCATTTGCCGGATGTCCCTTTTCCCTTGCCTAGTGCTGACAAAGCAATAAAAGATTCATACTTTAAAAATATGCAATGGGGGGACAATCATTACCGGAATAAATTGTCAAGCTCTTCAAAGGCAAATAATACTCAGTAGTCTTCTCACTTGCTGCCTGCAATTTCACCAAAACTACTTCAAGAAGGGTTTTTTTTTGCCAGAGCAATTAAATATAATCTTAAACCTTCGTGAATATTTTGGAATTGATCTTTTGATTCGCACTTCAGTTCATTTTCGCTGACTTTAAATGGCCTGTAGTTGGCAGGATGCACCAATAAATACAAAGCCTTGAGACATTATGCTTTGCTAAAAGGGTGAATCAAAAGTAAAATTAACCAAAAAGACCGGCAGAAAGAGGAAAATCTAGATAAAGAAAAAAGTCAAAGACAACAAAGTGACATTTCAAATAGCTGAGTCTGTCTTTAGGAAGAGAAACATGTTTTCTTCATCCACTTCAGTACAGATCACTCTGTCACAAGACGATGCAAATGGCGTGAGAAGGATAATTCACTTTCTTAGTTGCCTTTTCCTGGGTTCCTCATTTACTCATTAAAATGCATGGGCCTGCTCTATGTTACAAATGGTAGGTTTTCAGTACTTTTGTAACAGATACTTTAAACCTAAGAAAGTATGCAGCAAAGCACCTACCTCCAGAGGGTTTGCAATTATTTACATAAAAAAGGAAAGTCAAGTATAGAATCAATTGTAACCATTTTGGAGTTGCATCAGTAATACTCCCTGCATGTGGTGAATTTGAGAGACTTGTATGTACTAGTGTGTGGGTAAGATTAAACGGGGGAAGATCCTTTTATTCTCGGTGAACACAGATGTCTTGATCAATTTAATAAAAGAGAGCAATTCGTACAAGTTTTGCATCATAAACAAGTGCAAAAATATCAACCTGTATAATAATAGTTTTGTCATGTTTGTCTAACCTTAGACAGGCCTTTTATATAATTGTATATATCTATAGATGTAGATCATTATAATAGATCGCAACCATCCCTATCTCTACTACTAAATCTTATCCCTGTGCTTGGTAGCATACTAGTATGCTGATACATCAAATGAAATGGATACAGCAATAGACAGTAATGCCAGGCCCAGGAGCAAATAGTTTGTATGGTACCATTCATATATAGGTTCTAGCCTGCTTTCTGAGAAACCTCCCAGTTGGCCCGGATTGCCAACAATGGCGTTGCATGGGATTTAAAATTGTAATTGTGTTATAATGTTGTGTGATATGACCACCAATCAGGAAACTTCTGGGTATCAGTAATGATGTCTATGCATATGGGCACACAATCCATTTATAGGCTATCTATCTCCTAATAAATACTGCCTGCTGTGGATGAACTAGTTCGTTTTTGAAGAAAAGAAAACTGCAGTAAAGTAAATGGGGTAAAGATGAGATTGTCCTCCAGCCTACTTACTGTCAGTGTGGCCATCTAGTCAATCTGTTAGCTGCATTTGAATAATATCCGAGGTTGTGAGGAGACTTAAATAAACGCTTTGAGTCATAGAAAGTGTTCTGAGGCATCTACTATAACCCACATTATATCTGGTATGACGGCTCATGAATGGAATACTATACCATCCATGACTAATTCCGATTCATTGTTTGAGTAATGGGAAATATCTGCCAATATAGAACTATACTCTATAGAGCTTTTCTCCCAATAAAATGCCAACATAGAGAACTTGATCATCATGTATGGTGCTTTAAGCGTCACACTCTTTTTACCATAATATTTTCCAAAAAGAACATTTCTTTCAACCAGCCACAGGGCTTTAGAAACCTCCTGTAGAAACAAGTCACTGCACTTATGACCACCAACTCTTTATTACTAGTAGACTGTTACGGGATATTGGCAAGCCATGACAAGCCCCCTTTTTTTATTCCGTCTACCTTAAATACCTCTTCCATAAGAATTGCCAGCCGTGAACTCAGAAATCGTAATTCCAATGACAAAATATCAGAGGATAATAGCCTATTTTATATACATGAAAGTTGTGATTATGCTCCTCTAAATAGCTGATTATTTCATTAGCCCCCCATATTCTTCTCACGATTACAAGGCAGCATTAATTAACACTTTAGCTACGAGTGATGTCAATTGGCATCACCCACCCAAATACAGGTGATGCCAATTGGCATTATCCACCCAAATACGGGTGATGCCATTTGGCATCATTTAGAAAAATATGAAAATCTCCTTTTCTGGGAGAAAAATATTCCAACTATCATATCTTTTTCACAGATTATAGATAAAATATATTTCTTTCAGCCCACATTCTAAGAAATCCACATTTTACCCTCCCCATGGTAGATTTGGGCATTACATGATATGACATTGAAATCCCCCGTTTTTTGTAGTAATAGCAGTTGGGAATTTGAATTTCTGGGTCAGTAGCTAAAGGGTTAAAACAGTGTAAAGAGACTCTTATTTACTGAAAATACCTTTCTGTGTAAGCATAGCATTAGCAAGGAATATGATATCGCTGACAGTTTCAGAGAAACCAGGGTCACATGCGATGTTTATCTTAAGAGCAGCATGGAGAGCAAAGGGAGGAGGAGGTTGTAGGCAATGTGTCACTGCTGTTAGAGACTACAGCAAGGCAGACATTATCATGTATTAAACACCAGCCAGCTAGGCCTTACATGGAAAATCTAAATGCCTTCGGCCTGTAGTGGCTATCCGAGGTTAGTCATAGGGACATTGGTCAGGCATGACCAAGTGCTATTCAAATATGACTTAGGCAAAACAACATATAACTACTGCCTTACTCAAAAGGATTTAGCCTAATACTCATTGAAATTGAGAAGACTAAGGTGAGTTGTTCAGTCCTGACCACCCTGACAGTATTAACTAAACTAGGTTAGTCATATAGGGAACCAAGAAATGAGTAACTAGATTAGATAATATTGACTGACTTATTAGCCAGAACTGACTAAAACCTGGAGCCTGAGGATTATCAGTGTAGTAAGCAGATCGGCACCAGAAGCTTTGGAGAAATGCAGAAATGCAGATAGTTTAGTTTAAAAAGACATGTGTTTCAAACTACAGATCTAGAGATCTACACATCCATGAATCCTAATCGTCATAGTGATTGGAAACCCTGAACACTACTTGGTCTGGGAGATGACTATGGGAATCCAGGGGTAAAATGCTGGAATGAGGGGCAAGCACAGATGGTTGATCCAGCTTTGACAATGATGCCAGACCCGCCTCCCCAACATGGTACCCAGTCCCTCCTTAAGGATAGTTATCCTGGCCTGCACACCCTGAGGCAATCTTGCATTAACCTAAGGACCAAAGATAGAGTCGGTCTAAAAGAGCCCTCTCTCCCCTTCTGTCCCGCCTCTCTGTCTCTGTCTCTTTTTACCTATCTAGCCTGGATTTGTTGAAGGCTCAGCAAACCTGAGAGACTGAAGACAGCTAACCAAACAGGCCCTAGCTTTGAGCCCTGGGATTATCCACCGTCACAGTACCAAAGGCTTAATAGAGGCTAATGTGGATGATACTGAACTGTGGTAACAAGTTGGTTTTTAAGATGAATCTGAAGATTTTTTGCATTTGATGCTAGCCAATGTAAATTACCTATGTATTATATATGTTGTTGGATTTCACCTTAAAATGGTTTCTTGCTTGAAATCTCTTGATCAGATTATTTTGGCTAAATTTCAATTTCCTAGATGAAAGTTGGAAATAGTATTTCCATGACAACATAAGCCTTGGGTAACTAGAGGCAAGTGTTACATCTAGATTTGAATTAATTACTTGCAGAAATAATTCCGATTGAAGTGCCTTTAACTTTCATCATTAGTGATAGACATAAACTGTGTTTGAAGAGTGGAGTATTCTTTTTACTTAGGTTGAATTACACTCTGCATTAGTGGCCCTGAAAACTGTTCCCTTTTATATAAATAGTTCTCATGTGCTTTCCTTGATTGCACATGTATCACCATGGATGCCAGATATAAGTGAATGGAGTATAATAAAAAAGTTTCAATTGAATGTATGTTGGCCCTTAATTCTACTGTGCAACCTTACATCTAAATAATGTAAGATTGTAGGTAACAATGTTTTAGCAATAACATGCAATGTGCAGCATATTGCATGAGAGGAACACATATATATTGAGATGTACAATGATGCTGAATATGTGGTGTCAATTGGAGACTGCTTACACTTTACAGCCCAAATGATAAATGATTGAACATTTGTTATGCTCTCCTGGTAAAAAAGCAATGGTAATAACCAGACAACATAAAATATCCAACAATGGGAAGTCACATCAACATATTATTTCATGAACCATGAATAGTGGCCTTTTTATCCCTGAAATAATGATCCCCTCAGGCTTCTCATAGTGACTTTTCTAATACATTCAGCAGTAATGGGTAATCTAACCCTATGGCTTGTTTAATCATCCCAACAAGAGCCTCCCTGCCCTCCAATTGCTTGTGACTGAGTATTTAGCCTCACCTTCTTCATGCATGCAAACCAATGTATAAAGACTTGCAGTGCTATGAACAATTTGCATGACCTTTCATGTCTGTGTGTCTTGTTGTCAGGGCAGTGTTCTACAATTGGCAGTCTGCCCACATCAACCTCCTGTAGCCCATCCATTAGAGTCTACCTTGATGGATAGCAGATGGATGAACATCTATCGGTCAAATAAGCTGCAGTGAAATGCTGCTTGCTTTAAGCTGGTTCTTGCCATCCATCTGTTATTGTAAAGGTCAACTTTTGCACCCCCTACTCGTGCCCCTAGACTGCTAATAGTTTAATGAATTCATAATGGAACTACAACCAGTACGAAAATGCAGCATTTCTTGCATAGCAAAGACCTAAAACAGTAATCTGCCAACAAATAGACTTTGGAAAATATTTGCATGTTTTTGCAAGCAAAAGGAAGTAGAGTGAGTCGGGGGAGTTAAAACAAATAATTCTGCATATTTAAATTCTTTCAAAGGAGAAATTAAGGCACTTATTGCTGTTATTGACAGTTCCTCATGCAAACATAACATGGTAATAGCATGATCTGATGTTCTACTAAATGAGCCCAAAAACCTCATAACTCCCATGTTTTTCTGAGAGTTGCACTGTGTTGTAATCAAGATCCAATTAATTGCTCCCTGTTGTGTGAATTGTAGATGTGAAGGGGGGCACAATGATTCTTTTTAGAGCATTGGCATGATGCACAAGTGAAACCCCGAGGCATATTCCTGTCATTAAAGGGCATCAGCAAATTCACAACTACAGAAACAAAAGAAGAAAGAAGAAAGAAAAAAGACAGCTAAGTGACATTTCCAATTGTCCAGCGTGTCCTGAGGAAGACAAAATGGTCTTGTTAGTCCACTCCAGTACAGATCAATCGTTCACAAAGAAACACAAATGGTGTGAGAAGGATCTGATGTCAATAATTCACACTTTGTTTGTTTTCGTCTCTTCCTCAGGGCCCCATGTTGTAGTCATGTCAGTGCATAGTGGTGGAGGGGTCGGTTAGTGAGAATCCTCAGTGCTGGTAGTTAGTGTATACCACTGTGACATATGTACTTTATAATTGCAATGTAATATCAGTACTCATTTACTTGTTTGTTTATTGTTGTTTTAGGGATTGGTCATTATTTAGCAACAGAAGGTTTATTAATGAAGCCATTGTGGAAAATGACCCTGCTCTTAAATCATAGTAAGTGCCTTTTTGTAATGGATATTTCAGATATTTGCCTTCACATTTCAATTATGAAATCATCATAAATGGAAGGAGAACTATATGTATTAGCAATTTAGTATTTCAAAATATCTCCCAATGGTTTTTCTGAGTAGTATACTAAATACTTGCACCAGACATGGGAGAGAGTAGCTCTCTATTCTCAGAAGAATGCAAATGTGACTGGTGTGCCAAATTTGTGACAGAAAAAAAGCACCCCATCAGTAGAACCACAATATATTCTAGTAAAATCCGGGAGAACTTTGGTACCAGAAGTATAGCAGCTGAGAAAACTGAATTTTAAATTATATTTGTATGTGTATTCTTTACTAACACATCAGAAAGGCCTAAAGGGTGGTGTATTCAATGGGATTACATAACAAGCAGAGGGGTAAGGTAGCCCCAAAAATGAACCTGCCTTGAGCATTCACACCTTGGTAGGTGGGAGGGGTGGGGGGTAATGTGGAGGGAGGCATGGAGAAAAATGGCCTCGGCTTTGCAGGGTCATTTCCTGGTCATTGCTTAGACCTGTCTAATGCGCCAATACCTTCTGGTATGTAAGAATATTGGTGAACAAATATGGCTTAACTATGATTTTGACTATGATCTCTGCATTTGACATTGGAAATAACGACCTTGACCTTGGGTATTTGAAATGTCATGGGTAGCCCCTGATAAGGTGTACATGAATCCAAGAAAAGTAATCACCTAATGATTATACTTAACTCAATTTCACATTGATGACCTTGACAGTTGACCTCTGTTTTGATAAGTCGGTGACAAGATGGTTGATACTATACCCATTTCCATTGGTGTATTATGTTTTTAAAAATGGAATAGTCCGATGATTAGGGGTCAAAGAATAATTTTGCCAAATATGAACATGAATGTTCAATATGGCCATGCTTCATGTCCTACCTACTTTATTGAACATTCCTCCCCAAAATTCAACTTAGATTTCGCTAATTATATCAGTTTTTTGCTCAATTTAAGACTTTTGGAGTTCACGCTTTAAGTCCACCCATTGAAAATACACTGTAAAGGGCTATACATATTTTCATGGGACCCTCTTATTGCTCATCAATGCTTTTTTTACTTCATCCTTCAAATATGATATTATAATGCCTTTTTTAACACATTCAAGTAGAAAATAAAATATGGACAAAATCGGACCATGCCACTTTAATCAATTAAGATACAAGGAAAAATAAAGACCAAAAAAGATCTTGGTGACAAGGACAATCCTATCATAGTGAAGCTGCAAAAGCCACTTCTCTGGCAGAAGGATGGAAAACACTGGTCCCTCTCACTGCTGTAGATTTCTCTAGTGTTTGCCTTAAAATGCAAGCCTCAGACTAAGTGAATTAATCCCATTATAATTTTCAATCCAGCTCCTGTTCAATCTTCTTTCAACCTTTCCCGATGGTTCTTTTTGACAATAGGAAGAATCCTTAAAGTCACTTGTAATCATGCTTTTATCAAGGGGAATGTAGAATCTTCCACCAAAACATATAATAATAAAATGTGTGAATAGGGTTGAAATGTAAAGTGTGAAAAATCCTGGTCAATGTCTCCAGTCTGTGTCAATCAGGTGGCTTTAAGAAAAGCTAAGTGAATAAGAGGGGGGTAACATAAATCACAACAATATTAAGACCACTCAGAAAGAATCTGGTTTCTCATCACCAAGCACTGAAAAATATGACAAGGGCATTTTTTATTTCATTTTATTTTATTTTGTGTCTGAGGGCCAAAATGTATAAGACTTTTCACAGAAAGATTTCACTAGTAATGAAAGCGTTTATTGATTTACAGAATTTGGAAAATGTAAGTTATTTCTAGCCCACTGCATTACTGACAGTATAAACTTTAATTTGATACCATATGTGTGGCAATGTTTCTCAATATTTAACACATATTTTCATTGAAAATGTTTTTAAAAAAAGGAGAAAATGAGTTTTCCCCAAATCATAAATTTCATGACGCACATGGTGATGAGAAAACAGATTTTGTTTTTGAGTGACGCAATGAACCTATTTCTTGAAAGCCTTGTAGAGTGATCAATGGCTTTTGCTAAACTTGTTAGAGGCTCGATGAATCTGGGATAACACTGTGCTTTCCCAGTAGTTGCAAAATGTAATACCGCAAGCCCCACATATTCTATTCAATATGGCATTAAAGCATTATGCTTTAAACATTAACATCAATAGTATCAGTAGTAGGTTTTTGGCACTTTTGTAATTGATATTAGACTTCATGAAAGCATGCAGCAAAGCGAGAGCCTGCATGTTTGCAATCTATCACTAAAACCAGACATTTTGCAATAGTATTTCCATGGCCAGATCTGTCCCCACGTCCAAACTGCCACCACAATCATGAGCACAAACACAGGTAAATCCTTCAAGATAGTCGTCAACAATAATTGCAACAGCAACAATATAATTTATGTTCTCACTTGCTCGACCTGCAAGATGCAGTATGTAAATTAGACATCGCACCAGGCACGTGACCGCCTCAAGGGTCACCTTGGTGACATCCCTAACCCTGACAAAATCACCCAGGCAAAACCCCACTTCAATGACGTCACTGGCTGTGGTCCGTCATCTATCATCATGGTGATTGTCGACAACAGTACCAGCGGTCTTAACAACTTGTTGAGATTGGAGCACGCCTGGATTAAGCTACTGGACACCTGGAAACCTAAAGGTTTGAATATAAAGGCTTAAACTATCTTTTCAACTACATAAACATGGGCTTTATTTGCAGACAGTGCAGACATTTATTTAAAACTGAGATTTCTTTGACAAAGCACATCAACTCGACTCATGGTCAATGCAAATTCACTTGCACTCTCTGTGGCAAGGACTTTGGCCGTAAAAAACAACTATAATCGTCATCTTAAGAAGTTTCATACGTAGGAAAAATGACGCCTTAGTCTTAGTTATATTCCCAAAAATGAAGCCAAAGCACCAGTAGTTAAAAGAACGTTTGAAGTTATGACTAAAAATGTTTAACCCTCATCTTACGCCTAAATTCTGAGTAATTCCCGGGCCTCATTCACCGTGGCACTATTCGACTACAACCAAACAGCCACGCCCACAACCAGCCACCATAGAAGTGGACAACGAACCTTACAGTGATCGATCAAAGGTGGGAAAACCTACTATCATTAACAAAGATGTCCTTAGACATCCTGACAATTACCGTATCTTCAAAAAACGACCAAGTGAGAAAACGATTGTTTCTGCTGCTGCTGGCAGCGCCTCTGTTGCCACTACTACCACAATGACCCCTCCTCCCCCAATCATGGGGGAGGATGGAAACCTACCCTTGGGTCTAATAAACCCTGCTCCAGCCCCCATAGAATGCTGTTCTATGGACATCGGTGAGACGATATCCATGGACCATGAGAACCCCACTGCTGCCCCCACACTTCTTGTGGATGTTGGTCCCAGCTGTCCTACAATGGAGGACTTCTTTAACTCAATAGACATTGATGATAACTTGAATGTTGATACACCCAGGTTAAATTTGATCCCTTTAGATTTACCAATTGAAACGCGTTATGTAGCTAGACGTCATCTGTCAAACAACCCATGTGACCCTAAAATAGAGTTATCTGTTAATGTCCCACATTTTGACAATGCCAGATTAGTGACAATTCCTAGTCCTAGTGAGGAGAATCCTCCTTTTGAGTACACTGTACCCAAGGGGAGATCTTCTTACTATGGCGCAGTAATTAAACCATTGGATGCATTTGACTACACTTATGCTGATGACCCCATCCATGCTGAACTTATAAAGACTTATTTATTAGTGACTCTGAAAGTGAACCTGAGACTGACCCTGTTGGACCTACTCGAGAGGAGGCCATACAAATTGCTGTAAATCATTTAGAGTCATTGAGAATCCACCGTGGTAATAACCGGGCATAACCATATTTAATTGTACCAGCATTTCCATATACATTTTTTCATAAAGAAAAAAATGTTAAAAGCTGTCAGTGATCATCATTAATACATAATATATTTGACTGAAAATTATTGACTGCTACACCACCACTGATTGTCTATCAGCCATCTTGGAAAAGGCTACTCATAGTTACTTTTCTGATCCATTTAGCAGTTATGTGCAATATATCTTAGACCCTATGGCTCATTCAATCATCTTAAGCACACAATGCCCGTGTTTATGTCACTGGGCAGACTATGGCCTTATATCCGTTTTTTCCACCAATATAAAAGCTTTAAGAACAGCACTGTTTTGAACAATTGGTGTACAATTATTAGATTAGTGTGTGTTTGTGTGCCTTTAGTTCAAGCCATGAGGCAGTATTCCCCTGCCATCAAGCACCCATCTGTCTAAGTTTATAATTGTAAACTCTGACAGATGGTTGACAGATCAACATCTATCGGTCAAATAGCCAAATACTAGCTTGAATAGGGCCATGTCTTCCATCTGTTTTCATAAAAGCCTCTCACCCCCTTCCTGATTCCCCTTGACTGACTTACTGACAGTAGATAAATATTTCTCATCTGTCATACAGAATTCTCTGAATGTCTGAATTTATACTAAAATGGTTTCGGGCAAGTGCCCTCTGGGAGCTAACCTGCTGTTGCTATCTCTATACCAGCACACCTCTTTCTGTGATTCTGATTGAATGATTTTATCTAAAGTTGGTGATAATTATACTTAAAGCAGCTAACGGAGATGATGACTGAGTTTATTTCACTCTGGGACACAGGCCCCTTTTCTATGGGATATCACTATGTGCCATGTACTAAATATCCAATTTTAGGTTGCATCAGACAGAAATATGGCTTGGTTATGGCTGAATGTAATCCCCAAACAATTTTAACAAGGTAATAAATTTTTTATGTCATGAGGGGCCATCAAGGATATGCTAAATACCAAAATTGGTAGCACACTATTCGCACAAAAAGCACTACATATGCATCCAAATGGAAGCTTTAATGTGGAAATTGGTCCCGAATAAAAATCACATTATATAGAAATTCACAAAGAATATATTTGGTTTAATTGGAAAGTCATAACTTGAAAAGTGAAAAGTTCTGACAAAAGCTCTGACCATTACATTTCTGTATATCTCACTTTGTAATTTGTCACTGGATTCACCCGGGTATCCTGTCTGACATTTACTAACGGGGCTTCTGTAATAGTTGAAATATGTGCCTATAAGGAGTGCCATAGTGATAAAGCACAGCATAGCTTTTAAAAGGTTAGGGAATTTGACAAAACGAGCCATGGACAGCGTAACTCCCAGACAGCTGTGTACCTGTGCTGAGGCAGACAAATGAGATGTAATATGTTATAGGGGAAGGTGTCGGGGAATCCCCAGGCTCCACTATCATATATTGTATGTTATCTGTAAGGGTGAGACTTCTCTAGAAATGCATTGTATGTTTAATAGGTCTACATTCCTCAAGTATGGTAACAATGTTTATTACTTCTTTCTAGAGAGAATCTCTTTTCTATGCCTTTCCTATGTGAAGCCAGCTGCCATACAGAAGCTGATTATACAATCACATTTAACGCTGCCGACTCACTGTTAGCAAGACTTTAACGAGGCATGTAACTAAATTACTTACACAGTAAAATGTAAGTACCTAGACTGTGAGACGGACACACTTAATATACTTAACTGCAACTTACTGAGGGAAATAGATGTGAAGGGAGTCTCAAGTTTTCACTCATTATATGGATGGCAAAAGAAAGGAAAGAGGGAGAGGGGGAGGGTGTCTGAGTGGCATAATAGAGACATTGCTTTGTAGATTAATGGTGTCATAAGTGTGAGAATCGAGCCTATTGTTAGACAAAATATGCACACAAAAGCAATATTAGATTTAAGACAATCATCATTGCGGCATTGTCTTATCAAATAGTGTCTGATGCAAATAGACAGTCTAATGGAAAATCTGTGTGTGAATGTAATTTTATGGTTCCTATTCATTGTTTCCTATGCAACCATATTTGGGCAGAATATCTAGAGTGTATGCACTGTTTAAGAAGCAGCATAATGTCTACGAAGACTGGGCACGCCACAAGCTTATTATGTACCACATCAACCATGATATGCCTTCTTCGATCCAATAGATGTATGTTTATATGCAACATAAAACTACAACATGAGTTAAGCCTCTTTGTTTGAAGAGTGGAATATGGTCATACTAAGTTATACTTTCCATCAAATTTTCTGTTCATGCTCTTCTAAATATATCATTCCTGCACATTATAATTGGCAGTGTATGCTGCCCTATGAAGGTCCTGAATTGCTTCAACTTACTAAGAAAAATATTGGGGATGTTATTGAAAAATAGAGGTGATTTCTAAAGATTGTCTGTCTAACACTTATAAATCTATCAGAGATTTGTGCTGACCAATCACTGTCTTTGACCATGGAGGTAGAGCAATTTAAAATGACGTCTAAGGCATCAGCTCAGTATGACTTCTTGATTCTTCTCTTCTCTAATATGTATCAACTGAACCTGCGCATGCAGCTATCATGTACAAGGGCCATTCACACTTACTATGGACATCCTTCGCCAAAACAATTCAGAAAGACCTACACATATCCATACCTAATAATTGGTATTTTTAATATCATTGTACCACCACTTTCTAATTGAACAATTCAAAGCTTCATGATGCAACCACAAGGTTTGCAACTAAATACAGAAAATAAGACTCCAGTAGGATCGATAGCAGCCATATTGAAGCTGGATCAGGAATCTTCCCTTCAGGGATCCAAAGGGCCTTGTGTAAGAAGTGATGACAGGAATTCATATTGTTATTGTAACAGGAAACCATGGTAGTTACCATTGTTTAGGGTAACATCCTGTCTGTTCTGGATAGAAACCATTCAAGTTGTATTTTTCAAGACACACCCTGAGGGAATGTTCATTATTAGACAAATATAACGTGTTGTATCATCTCAGTAACTGGTGGATCACAATATTACTAAATTTACTACCGGTACTCTAATGGTTAAGTTAACCAATGCCCTCTATGGACCCGCTTTCTAATCATAGGCTATCTGACCTTTAGCTAGGTTAAGCCGGTCAGCCTACACTTATTTAGGATACACCAGCTTGTTTGGAACATGAAAGCTGTAAGAAAAATAGAAGAGTAAGACCAAAGAGAACCATTCAGCTTTGGTCCAAATATGTCCTCCACTGCTACAGTGGCACTGTTGTCAACCCGTATGACAGTATACCCAATGTCGGGAGGGGATTTTATGCTTTGAGCCATAGATAGTGCCCCATTATTATGAAATAAGACGGCTCATGGATGGAATACTATGCCATATATGTCTACACTAATTTGTATTTATTGTATAAGACATGAGGAATATCTGTCACCATAAAAATAGATCATGCTTGGACTACGCCATATAGCACTCCCCCTCCAATATAGTACCACAATAATGTGATATTCATGAGAGACTTTATAGATCGTATTTAATGATCATGTTCATAGTTAATCCGTGACAGCACTGCATAATTAGATTTGAGATATTCAGAATAATACTGTTTTACTCTTCTTGGCATCCCTTAAGGTTATTTCCCTACGAAAACAATGTAAGAAAAATAAATTAGAAAATGCATTTAGGCTCTGCCTTTATATCTATATAACATTTAGGATATCCGAAAAGACTCCCTCTCTTTCTTCACAAAAGTAAACCATGTGACATTATTTGATTTTCCAGCAAATCTATCAGTCCATAATAATCAGCCATTGCTAAACAAATGGGTCACCATGAATTAGTCTGATGCAGCCTATTAGAACTGGGGGTGAGGCAGGGTATCTCTTCAAGGACAATGCCTCTCACCTGAATCATCATTAGCAGCTTTAAGGGTGACTTTTACTGGCACCAATAATCTCCCATCAGATTTATGACAAGGGTATGACAAATGATTGGCATCAACTGTAGGCAATTCCCATGTTTCTATCAGCAATGTCTATGATTATTGAACAAAATTGAGAGAAAATATAAATCCCTTCCCACTGCATACAAGTCTGAGAGGAAAAAAAGGACCCATTGTGAAATCACTCTTTGATTAAGACCGTTGAGAATAATAATGAGGTTGTGGAGAGGATTGTATGCTTTGGATCACGGATAGTGCTCTGTGGCATTGACAATGTTTCATTTTTTAACTAATCAACGAAATACTATGGTATGCATAATTGCTACTACACTACTATAACTATGCTAATTTGATTCATTGTGAAATAAGGCATTGAAAATATCATAAAATATTGTGACCGTAATATAGAGCAAGAATAGCAGTGAATTTGAATTTGAAACATATAATTATTGCAAGAATCACCCTAAAAAGTGTGTTCTTTTACATACAATGGGCATGTGAAAGATAATCCTTTTGTGTTGAAGTACTGTGTTTATTCCAAATTCCTTTAGATGGATGTTATTGAATGTGACAATAATAATTGTAAATATGTGATGGAGAGAAAAACTGAGGTTACAGATAGGCACAGTGGAGGTGAGATGACAATATCCCAATAGGGTAAACGTTTACATAGAGCATTTATGATAAGAGTATTTGTATCACAAGTGGGTACTAGTGCAAGTTGATATCAATGACGTAGTTTTTCAAATGACATCTTTTACTTTAGATGGCAGGTTGTCAGATGTTGAAGAATAGTTTTGTTTGTCCTGGGCCGGGGAATACATCACTGTGACCCAAATGGCTGCTGGTAGGCATGGCGACTATTTGACTGGGAATATTGGGTTACACTATGGCCTACAGAATTCACCTGTGAAAAAAATGCTGATATTGGATGTAGCCAATACAACCAGGGTATATTCATAATGGTACAATATCAATTCTCATCTTACAAATAGTATGTGTTTCCAGTCCAGATGAAAACCGACAGGGCCTGCTCTAGAAACCACCTGTACAAACAAGATTTAGACAAGATACTGCTCTTATGGCCACCTGCACTTAAAGGCCAGTAGACTGCCATGTGATGTTGACATCACAGACAAGCCTGCAGTGCCCATCTAATTTAACACCTCTTTATTAAGTGTACAGGAAGAATCGCCCAACATAGATTCAGTAATTAATGTCAGTGTTTTACATGGTGGCACAGTGGGAGGCTTTGTATGGTAGCAGGATGCAGGTAAAGGAACCAGGCATAAAAAGTAACCCTATCCAAGGACATTAACCATGAAACCATCTAAAGGTATTGCAGTGCAACGGAAATGCATTCCAGCAGAAGCATCCATTAGCAAGCACATTCATACTGCTGGAGGAGGTCATAGGTGAAATAAATCCAAAGGGCATTGTGTAGAGCTCAGGAAGGACCAGGTTATATAGACAATGTTTCACTGCTGTGGGAGGTATACTGCAAGGCTGAACTTGTGATTCTTTAAATGCAAGACAGCAACGCCTTAGTAAGCTGCATGTCAGAATCTGGGATGGGATCTAGTCTGTCTGTCTCTGCATATTCCCCCCTCTTTCTATCTGATGGACTGAGGTTGTTAAAAGCTCATGGTAGAGGAACCCAGAGAACCTGAGAGACAGCTATCCAAACAGGATTAGCTAGCTCCGGGTCCTTAGATAATGTCTTGTGATGGTACCCAACAAGTTAATAAATGCCAATGAAGATCAAGACGATTCCTATGATAAATCATTCTTTGATAGATAGTGACACGTGTTACATCTAGACTTGAATTAATAGTTCCCAGAAACAATCCTGACTGAAGTGCCTCCAACCTTTGTCATTATTAGGTACCTAAATTGTGTTTGAAGAGTAGAGTTTGATAGGACTTTATCCAGGTTGGATTACACTCTCTATCAGTCGCTGTAAGAAGTGTTAGTTCTCTTCCTTGCATGTATGTACACACAATTGTTATTCTACTATTAATCTATTTGGTTTTATTTCAGTGCTTCATTAAGCTGTACCCAACCCAACATGCTGTAGAATCACCCCGGAGTCTCTCACTGCATGTCCCCTGGAGGACGACCCCTGCCCCTGGGGGACGACATCTGCAGACCAGTTACCCTAAGACCTAGGGCATTGGAGACCCACAAACGTCCCCCAAACGATGTTCCAATTGATGAAAATGAATAAAAAGTTCCATTAATGGTGATGTGTACATTCCCTAAAAAGTAGAGTTTCCCAGCATTTAACAATGATAAATTTTGAATTTACCTGGGCTTTACATAATCTGTAATGATCGAAATTACTCACATTTACAGGGTTTTGTACAAGGTGTAATTATCAAAATTACTTACATTTACAAGGATTTGCACAAAATGTAATGATCGAAATTACTAACATTTACAGGGTTTTGTTCAAGGTGTAATGATCGAAATTACTCACATTTACAGGGTTTTATTCAAGGTGTAATGATCGAAATTACTCATATTTACAGTGTTTTGTGCAAGGTGTAATGATCGAAATTACTCGTATTTAAAGGCCATTACACAAAGTGTAAATACAGCCATTACCAGCTTTGATAGAGGTGGTAAAGCCATGCAAAGATCAATTTTGATCAGCTTTACATTTGTAGTAAACGTTATTGTAAATGTCTGTAATTGTCTGTAATGGTCTGTAAATTCGGCCTTTACACCAAATGTAAATCCAATGTAAAAGGCAAAGTTCGTGCAGTGTTGTAAATGATTGGTGCTTCCTATCATTGCACATATATCAGCATTGATAGTAGATATGAGTTGATGGAGTTGAATGTTACTACACTATTGTATTAGTTTAAGAGACAATATTTATATCAGGGGTATTAATATAATTGATTAGCTCATGACAATACAAAAAGCCTGGTAATGATCAGACAACATAGACTATCCACTAAAAGGAATTCACATGATATATTTATTTGATGATCTCTAATAATATATTATATAATATTCTCACCCAGGTTTTTTGCAGCGACCTTTGTAATCCATTCAGCAGCTATAGACAATACATATATTCCTCTGGTTGTCCCCCTGCATTCGTTTGTGCCACTAAGCATGCAGCAATACATGAATAATTGCACTGCTTTAAATGATTGGTGCAACCCCTTTTGCATTTGCTTGTGTTTCTCTGTGTTGGTTCCAGCCCTGAGGCAGTATTCCACCTCCAGCAGTCTGGTCATCTGTTGTCCTTCTGTCAAACAGTCAAAATATACAACAGTAAACTTTAAAGGATGGGTGACAGGTGACAGTCCATTAGTTAAAAAAGAGTATGCTAGAATACTGGTTTTAGCTGGGCCTTGTCTGTTATCTGCTGTCAAAATATTGCCTTTTGCCAACCCCTATTCCCCATAACTGATAGACTGACAATGGGAAGACATTTTCTTTCATGTAGTGTAAATTCATTGCAATTTTATGAGGTCAAAATGTATACCAAATAGTTTTATTTGGGGCAGATGTGCTACAAAAAGCCCTCGCTGTGCTGTTCCTCTCTGTATGTCATAGCATAACTTTTTGCTTTTCTGATTCGATAACCATGGTGCTTTTCATCCTTCTATAATATTATGTTGCTATATCAGAAAATACAAATGAACGATGGCATTGTATGCAAGTGATAGTTATACCTCATGCTGTCTGAGAGGCTACAGGGAGATGGTAAATGAGCTTGTTTCATCCTGAGACACAGATCTAGATGTAGATCAATGTATTGCAACAAATTGACATGCCCATTGTATACCTGTTGTTCGTTGTTCCACAAAAAGTGAAAATATCTGTATTATTCAGAGGCTTTTCTTTCTCATCATGTCACAAATACCATTTAACTATTGTTGAAATTGGTGCTGTAAGAAGCATGTTGGTAGGGTATTCATGATCATTTACTTCATCAACACTATATAGTCTAGATGAATGCCTTGCCTGTTGAAAAACACAAACAAGAGAAATGCTCACGTTTACTTATCTATATATCTCACTTAGTAATGTGCCAGTTGAGTAACTGGAGTATCCTGTCTGACATTTACAAACGGGGCTTTTGACATAGTAGAATTACATATACACCCGTGGCTTGGATATAAATCTGCTTTAATAAAGCACAGTATTCTTAATGGCTTAAGGCAAGGCAAAATGATAATGAGAGGTGCATTTGAAGTGAGGAGGATATGATAGAATTAATGCATTATATAAAGGGGAAGGTGTGCAAGATTTACCATGGCTATAATGTCTTTTTTGCTGTGTGTGAGACTGGGATTGCTCAAGGAATACATTATCTGTTACAAGCCAACATAGGTCTACATTCACAGAGCATGGTAACAGTGTTTACGGCTTCCTTTGACTGGTACCAGAATGTAATTCCTATGGTAACTCCTCAAAGCCAGCTGGTACCCCACAACACATACTAACAGAACCTGATTATACAACCACATTTAGGAGGCATAAGGAGGCATGTAACTAAATTACTTACACAGTAAAGTGTAAGCACATAGACAGTGAAGGTGGACGGACTTAATTAACTTATCTGGCATTCATCAAGTGAAATGCTTTTCGGAAGGACAGTGATTCAAATAGCCTCTATTTAAACAGAATAAGAGCCATTGATTTAAATGTTGTTTGTGTGATAAGTGTGGGAACCATGCTTACTACTTGATGAAATATGGATACTCTATCAAACAAAGGAATATTAGATTTTAATATAATCCATTGTGACAATGTCTCGTCAAACATTGTTGGATGCATATGAAACTACCTTTGTGTAAATGTAAGATTCATGTTTGTTTCCTTTACAACCAGAAGTGGGCAGATGTGGGGATGCAATATTCAAGAAGCAGTATAATATCTACCATCACAGAGAGAGGATCATTGCCATGTCAGATTTACATGCACTTTGAAGAGTGAGCTGGGTGAGCTCTTTGAAGGGTGGTCTTCTCATCAGATGCCATCAGTTTGACCACAGAGGTATCAGAATGATATGGTCAGACTAATTTGAAATAATTTCTCATTTTGATTTTTTTCCCACCTTTGAGCACTGATGATGCCCTGTGCTTGTGCAGAGGGCCTTCCCCTAAAACCATGTGCGACTAAAAGCTGTTAAATAAGATTAAGAGGGATAAGCAGCTGTCATAACTTACTTAAACTTATGGTCTTCATAAAAATCCTTTGATTGTCTCATAGTCCTTTGATGCATTTTTTCCTTTTGTTTGCATCATACTTGAATGCAGCAATAGCTGGTAACTCACCAATGCTGCATTTATTCATGATGCCAACCATATAGGTCTTTTATACTACTATAATGGTTGACATAATGGACAATTCATATGATGCACTGAGGCAGCATCCTGTCCCTACAGGGATAACTCAAATTAAGCTTAATTGACAAGAACAAAAATTACTGCAGAAACAAACATGCAGTAGAAAAGAAGAGGTCAAGTCACGCTTCCAATTGGCCAGACTGGCACAATTAAGGAAGAAAATTACCTCTTCAGGACAAACTACTCTCTCAAAAAACACACACAAATGGTGTGAGAAATGGTGCCAATAAGGCACAGTTTCTTAGTTGCTTTTTCCTGAAGTCTTGACTCTGTAGTCACTTTAATGCATGGTCGTGTAGAAGTTAGTTCAATCTGTGCAAATTATTTCGCAACATAATAAATGAACTTGGCTGGTTTGTCCACACTTATAGCTGGTCCTTGTTCATAGACACTAAACATAAACTTTCACAAAATAACCCAAATTCCCTGCAGGGCTTGAGAGGGTCTTGCGTCAGAAATGATGACAGGGCTGCATTATATTATCATTGTAACAGCGATCTGTTGTAGGTGAAGGGAAACACCTTCTGTATTCTGAGCAGAAACCAAGCAAGTGGTAGATATTTTGGAACTTTGTTTTATAATGTTAGTACCTCATGGATTACAGGATAACTGAACTGTTCTATGGTGTTCATACAATGTACTGTGTTGATATTAGTACATCCCCTTATGGTATTGTGCTTTAGTGTAGTGTGTAGTAGTAAAAGTAGCAAGCCAGAAAATTCTTTCTGAAGTGAACAGCTGACTGCCGTTTGGACACTATCTATTCATAGGCTATCTGTCCTAGCTTAAGCTAGTCAACCTACACTTCTTACTTTGAATAAATCAGCTTGTTTAAACCAGGAATAAACACGCGAAGGCCATAGAAAAATAGAGGAGGAAACCAATAGCATCAATCAACTTAGTTCCATCAATGGTGGAGTAATCAATCTTATGCATATAGGCATACATAGTAATTATCTTCATTCTTGGGCATTTCCTATAACATTCACTCTCTGGGAAAAAATGGCTCATGAATGGAATACTGTGAATGTTTAGACTATTTTGTATTTCTTGTATAAGGTATGAGAGATATCTGTCACTGTAAATATACATCAAGATCAGACAATACCCTAGGGCACTACCCTCCCGATAAAATGCCATTATAATGTGGCATTAATAGGAGAATTAGGAGATTGTATCTAATGTTCTACTAATATGGTATGACTCACTGGAGTGCACGGAGAAACATTTAGGTTTTAATACTTTAAAAAATATATAAGTTTAGATAATCTCCAAAGAAACCATGTGGAGGCTTTATATTCTTTTCCACTTATCTATATCTCCATATAATCAGTGGTTAGCACTCAACGGATCACTATTAGTGCTTTGCACCCTGTTACTACTTGGGTAGAGGGGAGAGGGCAGGGTGTCTCTTGAAGGGGAATGTCTCTTGATATCACCTGAATCATCATCACATGCTTCAACGGTGCATTTTGCTGGCACAAGTAGTCCTTCATCATATTTCAAATCTATTTAATTTGATGTCTATCTTCATGTCAAGCATTATAACCAAGACGGAAATATGTAAGTCCTTTGTCACTGCACTTGAAATGCTACTCAGCAAAATTGAAACCATTGTGAAATCCCTCCAGATTTTCTGTTACATGACTAATAAATATATGTGTTCCATTTTCAGGGAGAAAACTACGCACCAATGCCTAGACATTGTTACATTTTGTTAATAAATGTAACTCATACTTTGAATTTGCACAATCCAAAGCAACATAATTTAGCTTGAAGGTTTGCAACTAATTGCAAAAGATAAGACTTTTGATGACACCCATATTGATGACACCCATATTGATGGCACCCATATTGATGCTGGAGAAGAAATATTCCCTGCAGGGATTGGGACAGCCTTATTTAAAATGTGATGACAGGAATTCTTATCATTATTGTAATGAGGATCTATTATAGGTGACAGGAAAAACCCTATGTTGTATGAGCAGAAACCATTCAAGTTGTATTTTCCGAGAGGCACCCTGAGGCTCCCAAAGGGATATTTCATTACAATTCTGTCCCCTTTACGCCCCAAGTTTTGAACAAGTGCTGGTCTCATATAAGCAACAGTGTTAAGGGAACCTCCAAATATCACTTAAGCAGTAATGACATATCCTTATTAAGTGCCTGTCTTGTATTAGCACCAGGAAAATCATGCCTCCAAATCTATACACGCTGAGGTACTTGGACATAGCTAGTGGACTCCGGGACTACTAAATGTACTCCTCTAATGTTCTTGGTAGCATAATTATATGATAATAATTTGTTATAGGTGATTTTACTGTGTAAAATATTAATCTTAATGCTCTCCGATGTATAAATGGTAGTGTACTTCCTACTTGGGATGGACCAGCTCGTGTAGAATAGGGGGAAAACAATGGAGATAATAAAGGAGGAAAACCAAAAGGGACAGTCAGCTTAGTTCCATCAATGTCCTCCAGTACCAAAGTGGCACTGTAGGCAATCTATTTATACTACATGCGAGTAAGGGCATGGATTTTATGCTTTTATTATCTTTTATTATTGTGCATTGAGGCATTGCCCATAACCCTCATTCTATTGGATAAGATGGCTCATGAATGGAATACTGTACCATGCATGTCTACACCAGTTTGTATTCATAGTAAAAGGCATGAGAAATATCTGTCACTGGAAATAGAGTTCAAGATAGGATGATGCTCTATAGCACTCACCTCCCAATACAATGCCATGACTATGTGATATTCATAGGAGACCATATCAAGTGATCCCCTTCGTTGTCAATCCGTGACAGCACTGTGCAATGGGATGTAAAGCACTCTAAACGATTTTATTTTTTATTTTATCGGCCTTTGACATGCCTTGGTAAAAAGCTGATTTCCTCAAGCAAAAAAATTAAAAAGAGAGAAATTGGAAGTAGAATTTAGGGTCTGTGTTTAACTTTTTGGGTCGAAAGCAATGATGGAGATTTACATGATTGCTGGGGTTCAATGTTCTGACATTATTTTGGGTCCCTGCCCGTTATTGCCTAAATGGTGAAAGATTCCTCATGCTCTCATGACAACAAAACATACCAGGGCAATGATTAGACAACATAAAACACCCACTGATAGCAATACACATAAAAACAGTTAAAAGATTATCGTGATTCAGTTCCAAGTTCAAGAAGTGGTGCCAATGTAAAAACATATCTGTAAGAACTAAATATTGTCTGTTATCCTTTCCTGCTTTTTTGGACTGTATTAATAACAATATGGCTCCCATGATGCAGTTCTCCCGAGGTGATTTTGTTGGATCCTCGTCGGTAATTATGTTCCCGCCCACCGCCATGTTGTTCTCCCGCTTAAAGTTGTTCTGCTCACCCCCGACCGATAGGCGGTTATATGTGTAGCAGCAAAGCTGCTGGTAAAGGTTTAAATCATCATCTCGGAAACATGATAGGTGCAATATATCTTATTTACAGATCTAAGGCTCAAGGTGCTTGTAGAGACCATGACTGATAGCTTATCTCACCCTGTATACTGGTTGTTTCCTCTTGGGATATTACAGGCAACACCCAAGGTACATTACCAGGAACAGCAAGCATAAAGATTGATGTACTTCTTTTTGTGATACATCCAGTAAATAGCCATGTAAAGCTTTGATTCCATGGTACTCAAATTTATGATTTGTCACTGATTTATAACACACCCCCGGACCCGACGATTATATTTTTGTTACTGACTTCCTTGGAAGGAAAGGGGTCCCATAGAAGATCCGCCACACACCTTAAAGGCATTGGCTACCTTACATATCTCACATTTAACGGTATTAAAACAGGTTAGTTTTGTACGTGGCTATGTCTTATGGGTGTGATGACAATGTGTAATTACTGCTTTAACGCTCAATCTCTATGAGATTAAGGCTTTAGCAGTAATAACAGTATTTTACATATTAACTCTTATAAGCCAGTTTGAATTGACTACTTTCCAATATCTGTCTCTTTGGACACATGGTGTTCCTTCCCGCAGAAAAAGGACAATTAGAATCAGGCAACACCCAAGTAACATCTTTCAATTTCTAGATAAATGGACAAAAAGGACTTGAGGCACAATAAAACCAAGGGAAATGAAAAAAAGAACAACATCGAAGGGGCAACTCAAATTAGCCAGGTTGGACTGAGAGGGATAAATACTTGCCAAAAAACATCTCTGCACAAACCACTTTGCCCCAAAGCCATACTAGTGTGAACAAAGTTAAAACCAATTTCAATAACATTGCTGTTTAATTAATCTCTTTGTCACTCAAAATTAATCCAACACATACTGGCTAATGGAATCAGTATTATTTAGAGTATGCTTCTATCCTATAAATTTTCTGTATATCTAAGTATGCCCCTGTATCGCCCGAGTCAAATCTAAGAACAAAGTATGAACTTCAAGTCTGGAAATTTCTTAGAATTGCATAGCATATTGATCAAATTTACATAAACGTGTTTTCATCCACCATTAGTCAGGCGAAATTTGGTCATCCAATAAAAGTCTACAATGCTAAACCTATGGGAGAATTTCTTCCAACGGACATAATTACGGCTGTTTCTGTCAGTAGAATACTCCCTATACAAATATAATTATTCTCTATCATTGAGAAAAATTGATTTAAAAGTATTCTATTTTGTGAGAAATCCATCTTAGTCAAGTTATGTTGTAAAAGCTTTGGTGGGATATCAGCACTCAGACAGCCAAATGTGGCTATTACAGCAAAGACAAAAAATGCAGCTTGTCCCCAATAGAAAATAACTAAAGTGGTAAATTCAACTCACATTAGGATGGGCATAAACACTTTCTAATTGCTTTGTTTGGTTTATCTTTTCAACTTTTTCCAAGCAATGGCTCTCTTTGATCAAAATGAGAGAACGCTCAAATTATTTCTGATAGTATGTTAATCACAGGAAACTGAAAACTTTGCCTTCTGTCTCACTGTAATAATACTTCACGAAATATAAAAAGTGGTTGCCCTGTAAAACAAGTTGAACTGAAAACTACAGCAATGCCTTTGAAGAATATTTATTCCCTGACCTTCAGCAATGTCAGCGGTTGTACTGGTCCTGGAGGAGCCTGTAAAAGTACTAATATTTTATGACTCATGGCCACCTTGAGGAAAAGGTAAAGTGATAGCCGAGTGCAGTTGCAAGGGAATCACTATCTTCATTTCTCGATGTAATGTCTGTGATTCTACCCTTTGGGGGGAATGTATCCATAAAAACATAGACAGCCTACATTTGCAGAAATAAGACGACCAAGATTGTTTTAAGAAATTTGTTGTCTCTGCTGAATTTGGTTTGATGTTCCAATTGCTTGAACCAAATAACCCCACATTTTCTTGTCATTTTTCAAGTCACAATGCCCCTTCTCAGAGCCAATATTCATCCAAACGGTAAATAGTGATGAAGGCCATCCCCTGCTCTGCAGTGGCCTTAAACGCAACCACAGATCACTAAGTCAACGATATCAAGATGAAACGCCCCACTAGGCTTGGATTTTTTAAGGCTTCCAAATAGGGTTAGAGAATTTGGAAAGCTTTTTAGCACCCTAAATAAATCAACCGTTCTCTGACAATTTCATTGAATCAGCATCACAGATGCAAAGGTTTATGGTTCAGTCCTTGATCAGAAAAAAATACGTCATCAGGTTTGTCTCCCTAACTAAACCATGGTTTAAATAATGAGCTTGGGGTATGCAGCTAGGGTCATTAGACAGAAGTGACCCTTGGAAGATTTACTGGGAATCTTAGATTACTCTTCTCACTCAACTAAGGCAGTAATTTAGGTTTAGAGCTCATTGAAACAAACAAAAAAAATGCTACTGCTATGTGGCACTTGAGTTGTCAATCATTCATAGTGTATGAACCTGATATGCCCATCCCAATAAAGAAAACACGTTATACAGCATTCTATAACATTATATATAACGTTTCTCTCAGGCTCCTTACTATGGCATAACGTAATATAAAGTTTTAAAACGTTTTTTGACGTAAAATATTGTCATTGTGACACAAGAATACTGCCCTGGCGAGACTACTCATGCCAACCATCTTGGAGTGTATCAACCCACTAGGTCATCATGATGCATGATACAGCCCTGTTGAGTCACTCGCCTGGGGTGCATTCCTTGAATCATGATGCAAAAGGAAAAACACATTAAAGCACTATGCCACCCTAAAAGGGGTAATGACCATTTGCTGCCCTCAGTGGTAAATCAGTGTGCTGTATAGCCCTAATCATAGACAAGTCATCATCCTACATACTCCTCATGGGCAAACAATGGATGGGGTAGTTCCAAGAAGACCACATAGGTGACAATGGATGTCTCATTAAGAATGATCGCTAAAGAGCTATAGAGATGGTTGCGTAGCAACTATGAAAGAAAGTAGTGTATATCTGCCATATAACAGGGAGCTCGCTATACCATCATATCCCGACAAATGCGGAAAAATGGCCACTATGGGAACGAAACAAATATTCAAGTAGATCTGAGGGACACACTCTCTGGAGAGATCATCAATATTTATTTGGCCTCATCCCACCAGGAAAGGTGGTCCTTTGTTGGGCGTTACATCAGTATGTATACTACATCCTCCTGATGGGAGACCAATGAGCAGGGTGGTCCCTTGGGGACTACACAGGTAGCACCAGGAGTCTCATTAACGGTGACCACCAAGGAGGAATAGCGATGGTCAACAACCATCAAAGGGAAGGTGGTATATAGCTGCTACACCAGGGGAGCCATCTACACTATATACCATGTGGCATATAGAGAAAGATGGCTGTCGGGTCGTGAGTTTAGATTTTTATTTGGCAATAATAATCACATTTTGTGGGGTATTTCTCAATTAGTGCCAAGTATGTACAAATTAAATCTATACTAAAAGTCAGTCACTATTTTTGGACTACTTCATGGTCATTAAAGAAATATAATCTAAGACCTAGGGTCAACTAACCACTGGCTTAAATAACCAATGGCTCTAATTGACTGTCATTAATGCTCAAAGAAGCCAGGAATGTGTCTTTTGTCGGTTGTTTCTGTTGGTCCCCTCTCAGTCCACCCCAAAGCCTACTCCTTCTGCAGTCGGGGGACTGGGTGTAGATGGCTTCATGACAGTATACATAGTATACACACAAATTCAAGGGACAGTATTTATTTGGTCATATATCATCATGGTAATTTGATATATCATGCCCCAGGACATGGAGGGGAAGCCAATTAGGCCTCATTATTGGACTCACATTGTTGCTTAGGTCAACAAAAGGGGAGCTTGTGGGTTAAAGTTCTCTCCAGAGCCCAGATAGTCCTTAATTGTTAAAACCAACCAGTCATATTTCATCCGCTTCAACTTAAAGCAAAATGGACTAAAGGACTAAAGGAACAAGAAAACCAAGGGAAATGAAAAGCAAACTACATCTAAGTGACAACTCAAATTTGACAAGCTAAGTGGAGAGAGAGGTGCTTGAAAACCACAGTGCAGATAACTTTGTTAAAGAATTTACAAGATGATAATGCTGTGAACTAATCTGCAGCTGATTTCAATAGCATTAATTTGTTAAGTTATGTTACTGTTCATCAAACTAAATCCATCAGATGCTGGTTAAAGGAATCAATACGACCTATTTTCCTAATTGTATAGTGTCCTGTATGTATTCCACATTGTTGTCTGAAACAACTCGATAATAAGCAAAGTCTGGAAGTCTCTCAGAATCAATTAGCAAATTCATCTAATTCACATACACACTTATTTCAGTAATTGATCTGACATCATTTGGAAAAACCTCTTTGGAATGATTCTCTTTGGTGATAAATCCATTGTTATATCATTGTATACATAAGGCTGAGCAGGATTTCTGTTGTCTAGCAATGGGGGGGAACTGAACAAATCAATAAAACAGCTTGTCTGGAAGAGGCATAAGTGTTAATATGTCAGCAACACACGTATGCACATTATGAGTAACTGTTACTTTACATAACTCTTCTAGCCCTTCCATAGCATACAAGCTGAAGGCTAAGTTAAAGATAAAACATGTTAATTACCATTCTCTATTATTTTCACAGTTCTCTATTATTTTCACAGTTCACGTTCTCCTTGATCAACATCAGAGAAAGCTCAAATTATTTCTAATAATACGTGCATCACAGGAAAAATTTGCTTTTAAAGTAGTTTTTTTGTATGGCTCCTAACAAAAGCTTCATGAAGATTAAAAACGGTTACTGTGTGAGATGGATTAAATCCAATTACAGAGGCAGTTGTGATGAATACTTTCTCCCTGACCTTTGTCAACCACAGGAACACAAGCTTGAAAGATTATATCACCTCCCTCACCCATGGACACATTGCAAAGGGGTAAACTAATACCGTGCCAATATTTTCAGACGAACGTATGGATGGTCTGGGAGATTCTTTTTTCATAGTCTCTTTGCAAAATGTGGGTTGAAGCTCAAATTGCTTGAATCAAACAAACCCACCTTTACTTCGCAGAACCAATTAAGATCGTTTGATGATTTTGACACGGGGAGCCAGTTTGGAGCTATTAAAAGATCCCACAGGCTCACCTCTAGACCAATCAAAATGCCCCAAGGCTTAAAATCGGCAGTGACAGACAGTCATGCATAGCATTATTCATATACAGTCTTATGTCATATATTTCATATACAGACCAATTTATCAATTAAAAGCACTTTAGATACCACAAACTACTTGACACTGAAGCTGTAAACGTATACAGTTCATTGACCCTGGCTGTTGACCATTTGCTTTATGCACTGACGGGACTCCTGTGCTGGCCTCAATGCCAAGGCTTTGTCCTCCTAGCTGAGCCCAATCTGTAGAGCTGAAGTCAGAGACACGCAACTCACAGTGGGAATTTATTCAGCAATCAGGCACTCATTTTAAAGTTACTCTGGATGTATATCATAATGACTATAAAGACCTGATAGATCATACATGATGCATTCTCTGGTAAAGAGCGATAGCGAAGATTTGCTACATATTGGAGTTCAATGTCCAGAGCTGGTGCACATATTTCATTGCCTATCTATATCATGTTCACATGGCAATGTAACACATAAGGGCAATGATTAGCAGATCAGACAATATTACGAACTATCCATCGATGGAAATTCACATAATGAAGACTATAATCATTTTTGCAGACTATCTTTCATTGTTTCTGTAGATTTGTTTGGGTTCCTATAGTCAGAGGAATTGTATAGTCTGATTTGTCCTGCTAGGAAGAAAAAAATGTGTCATGCATAAAGAATTTATTTTATTCATAGATCCAACACTCAGAATGCACACAAGGTGGCTATGACTCATGGTTTGTTTCACCCTGGGATACAGGCAAGTTTCTATTGGGATATTATGGGAAACATCCGGAGACCATCATGAGCAACAACAATCCCCCCTCCCGTACTCAAAATCAGAGGTATTTTATATCAGCCACTGGATTCTGGATGCAGATTGATGTATTCCCAATGTAAATTGCTAGGCATGGTAAAGATTTCATGTGTTGCGCCGGGAATGACTTTCTCTATCGTGCTTTCTGGCAAACTAATGATCAAACAGACTTAGTTTTGCAAGGCCGATTAGAAGGTGATTGGTTTGTCTGTCAATCGTATATTCACAGGGATTTCCATTAGATGTCCCTGATTATGAATTATGATATCAGATTGGGAATCGTGTGTAAATATCTCTCTCTGATACAGGGGATAAAAAGAGAAATATGATTTCAGAAAACTGGTAGAATCAACCTGTAGTACAGTTAGTGCTTGAAGTTCAAGTTCATACATTGTCAAAAATGACAAACCAGGTCTGAGTGATAATTTCTTTAGATTGGGCAGGTAGTGCTGAGGATGACAAATACCTGTCAGACGGCCTCACACTTTACCAAGGATTCACAGAATACTGTGAGTAAAGTACCATTAACTGTTAAAGAACTGCACAATGCATTGATGCAGTAGACCTTTATTCTCATAATACATTACACCCTTTATCATCATGATACAAGAAAATTAAGTCTTGCTGTTCATATTAGAAGTCTTTTTATTATATGATCAATCTTATGGGATTGAGAGAAGCATGCATTAAGCTGCGGTGTGTCAAGAAGGACAGTGTCTGTTGTTAGTGTTGAAGCATCAAGGTGGCAATAAGTAGTTCAGATGGTCGACCAGTAGGTGGCAGTGTTTACCAAATAACAAAAGACAAGAGCATCAATCCCTCATACTTATCAATTTAATAATTAGTTTTGTGACTGCCTGGAACACGCCACTTGGTTGTAAACTGCTGCATACTATGAGGCCCTCAGGAGCCAGGTGAAAATAGGCACCGCCTAATTGTATATAAGGAGCCTAACCTGTTATACTCCTGAATAAATATTACTTTAAAAAAATATATATAAAAAATAATAATTACTGAGTACTGTTTAATATTGGTATAATATATATATATATATATATATATATATATATATATATATATATATATATATATATATATATATATACATATATACATAATACATGATTGAAGCCTACATATAATAATTCAGTTTAAAATGAACACAACATGTAACCAGGTATTGGGTACTAAATTATTCCACTTTGCAGCTGACTAATAAAATCATTTTCCCAAGGCTTGAATCTAACTGTGGCAGAAATACACTTCAAAGGCAATTTGCACAATCATTTATGCAAATCAGAATTTGATTTAATGAGCCTCCTTTTACTTAAAGGGTAATGATGGCCTCTGATTGAGAGTCCTAGCACTGATGAAGAAGGTAGGGGCACAAAGTATCAAGCCAAGGCCAAAATCCACCCAAGACCCATGATAAGGAACTCAGAATCAAAACGTTTAATCTCAATTAATCACATCCTGACCCCATCATTGATTACCCTATACTCAGAGGGTCTCAAATCAGGGGTCACACATCTAAGAGGCATAGTTTTGTACAAGAATGAAGCTCCCTAGAGCTCTACTCTATATAAGATAAAGGACCCTCCCTTGACCCATGCATGATGACAATAGCAGACAAGGACACTAGAAAAGCCATTTCACATTTCCTAAAGAGGAAGCTGCCCGTACACTACATCTTCCTTATGGGAGACCAATGAGGAGTGGTTCTAGGGGGAGAACACAGGTGGCACTTGGGTCTCATTAATAGGGATTACTAAGGAAAGATAGTAATGGTCAAGTTGCAACCATCACAGGAAAGGTGGTATATAGCTGCTTCACCAGAGGGAGCCATATATACCCTATACAATGTTACTTTTCTGTAAATCTCCTATTACAGCAAAAGATCCGAGATGATCAATCTATAAAGATAAATGCATATTTCCCAATTTATCTGGGAGTATTTTTATGCCTTCTCTGTGTATCACATGCTGTTCTGTCAGTAATGGGCAACATGCTGGTCACATTTTAGCATTTTCTATGACGTCTGTCATTTCTAAAGAGTTCAGATCCGAAGAATTGGTAAAAGTAATGGCTCATTAAGCAGTCCAGTCACCAATGAAAATATTGACATGTGGACATTCATAATCATAATCATATTTTATTCATATGATTTTGGCCCCCAGCTGTTGTACCTATGCAGGTTTGATCAGCAAAAGCAGCTCCTGGGACCAATTAAATCAAATGAGAATCTAGACACTTTGCAGCATCCCTGTCTTGGTGATCCTTGAATAATGAGTAATAACATGATGAGAAAAGAGAAAAAAATTATTAATATCAAAAATTGAAATGAGGTGTTGGCATAGCTTCTCCTTTACCTTTCCTTCCAAAGAGAAATGGCATGAAGGATGTGAAAGAGGATGTCATAAGCTTTAATATGATACCAAACATGGGATGCTTTGACTAAGACTTGTAAGAAATCTTTTTCATCAATTTTGAGTAATATCTTTTACCTGTGGTATAGACGACACAAATGTCTGATGTAAGGGTGTCCTTGACAACCAATATTGAATAAATCTCAACTTGAGTTTTAAGGCGTGGGAGTCACTGGGTGGGAAATTAAAACTACCTGTCGTGTCTGCACAATGGCGATAGGTGACCTTTGTTTGGTGACGTCACTACTTAAGTTCTGGACGGTGGCATCTGTGGGTGAACATATTTGCTGCACGCTACTCCAAATTAAATACAATTTTAACAATTACTTCCAATTTTCTTTCCTCCTTTGGTTTTTTGTTACTGCTATCATTGATAATATCTTTCTTACTAATATCAAATAGATGTCTAAATGCTGCTGATTAGCGTTAAATTACCTACACTTCTCACACCTCTACTTGGTCTAATTACTGAGACCTTCATAACAGCTAGCTGCCTGAGCGATTTGCAGACAGCCTCTCCATCAAAGTTGTGATATCCACCAATAATTTAGATATCAGAGACAAATGGGGGTTCTGTCAGACGTTGACAGCCCTACATTGGTCTTCATTGTATGCCCAAGGGATTGTGAATGAGAGGTTACTCTTCAGGATCCCGTAATCCGCCCTCTCCAGGGTGTTGAATTTAAAAGAGAAAGGCAAGGTTTGTCAAAGATTTAGAGTGATATCATGAATTATGGTAAAGCCGAAATTGACTCTTTGTTATAATGCCGATTGCTACTGTCAAATATAACATTTCAAAGCTAAAATGGCTCTTTCACAAAAAGTGTATCAACCCCATTGGGTCAGAACACATGCATAGACATACATTATTATTTACAGCTACTTTAAACAGCTCTTCTAGTCCTTCCATAACATAAAAAACGGTAGGCTAAGTGAGATAAATCCTGTTAAAATTGTCAAACTAAATACCGTTTTCTAATTGCTTGGACAGCACACGTTCTCTTTGATCAACATCAGAGAAAGCTCAAATTATTTCTGATAGTACGCTAATCACAGGAAACTTAAAACTTTGCTTTTAAAGTAATTTCCCTGTATCACTGTATGAAATGCTTGATGAAAAGTAAAACCTGTTATTTTTAGGAGTGGCTGAACTCAAATTACAGAAGCTGTTGTGATTGATATGTTTCTGTCTGCAAAATGTTGGCTGATGTTACCAAGTAAATTATCTTCATTTAACTTTTTTCTCTTTATGCAGATGTAAATTGCATTTTATAGTGGCATAATTTATGGAGAAACATTGACGAGAGATTATTGTTTCTATCTGAATGAATTCGTTATAACAGGATATCGATTTTCTTACTATAGAACAGTATAGGACTGGATTTTGGCAACACAATTTGTTTGTTATAACCGAAAATTCATTCGAAGGCCAATTTGCACAATGATTTATGATTATAGGGCATTTCTAGAAGAGACCGCTTTATTGGGGGCCTCAGAATAACCAATGTATTCATTATAGACACATTAAATACCACAAACTACTTGTCGTTAAACTTTGAAACAATGGTGTAAACAATAATATTACTATGGAATAGGCAAAACTCTACAGACATCCACTCTAGGGTAGATTCACCTTGAGTCGGACACATACCTTGAGACGGACACTTGATTTTGTGATTATTCAAGCATTTTAAGCTCTTTATTTGTAAAAGATACTAGAGTGTGTGTGATATTCTTTCCAAAAAACTAGCAGTAGAAGTGTTATCATACATGAATAACCTCAAATTCCACTGTCCGTCTCAGGGTATGTGTCCGACTTATGGTGAATCTACCCTAATACCTGCAAATATATTCTGTAATCTTTGGTCAGACTAGCTGCATTTCCCAATTTGTACAAATGTGTTAGGCACGCTCAATATCAGGGATAGTCCAGAATAAACGTATTAGAATGGAGAGTTGGTGATGCTAAATATTCTATTTTATTTATAATGGCATCAATTCATTTGTATTTTTTTTTCTCTTTGGATAAACCTGTCATCAAATCAGCACCAAATCCCAGAGGTATGTATATTTACTCCATATAAGATATATCACTCTAGCCTAAACAGCCAGACAGAAGACAATGTAGGTACCCTCTGTGGTATTGCCATCAGCATACTACATACTCCTAATGAAAGACCAGTGTGTGTGGTGGTTTTAGGGGGACTACATAGCTGGTACTGGGAGTCCCACTAATGATGGCCACCAAGGAGAAATAGCGACAGTCGCGTCACAACCAACAAAGAGAAGGTGGTATATAGCTGCTACACCAGGGGAGCCATCTACATTAAATATCATATGACATAGAAAGATGGCTGCCATGAGAGTATACATGTACATCTTGTAAAAGATAAATCTGAGGGACACACTCTCTTGACAGATAGATTCTCAATATTTGTTTGACCTCATCTCATTATGATATATTTACATATTAGGCCCCAGGGTAAATAACATTACTCCCAAGAGTAATATAAATAGAAGCACTAAGGTACCATTAAAGGGTTAACAAAACATCTATTGTATTCATTGTCTAGTGACACACTGGCTTATGTGAAGAGACAACCTGATTGGAAAAAACACACTTCTGTGAATGACTTGAGAGTTCCCTTTGTTTGCTTACTATATCTCTCGAGAGGGGAACCAAAAGTGGGGTATCCTCTCGAGGACTTCACGAGAACCAGTTCCTATCTATATATCACAACACACAAACGACCAATTACATGAAGTGTTATTTCCTAATTAGTTGTCTTGCTGCTTCACATACTAGCTATCATACAGGCAATCAGTTGCCATACACCCTCTGACAGCTGGTTAGTAGTGTACTAGCAAATTGAGAAGTGGTATTCTTTTAGGTGAAGGGGTTCACTTTTTAGTGAAAGGCCAGTGCATTATCAAAGCAAAAAGGGGTCAACAAGGAATATTTGACAGATAGAGAGACTGGACCAGCAGACCAGACATTGAGGGCACACAGTACACTGCAATGGTTGAGGTAACTAGTGACTGCAAGACGCTGCCATGACAGCAAAATGACATACTACAGAAGATAACAACAAAGTCCAATCTGTCTAATAGTGTAATAAGGCATGCTGGCTGGGCTATTCATAAATGTACATTAGCTCCTCAAAACCTAGTGCTTGAATGCAATGTGTTTTCTTGTCATCTGGATTCATGAACCAAGCCCCAGCGAGTATTGGTCATGCTACTTACATGCACCATGCTGACCTATACAGGTTTGGAGGGTTGATATGATGCACATTAATCTTGAGATATCAAGATGTCCTTCAGAATTAATCTAAAATGGAATAATCTCAGACCCCAGCACCATAGATATCCGCGATAGAAACGCTATTGCTCATACCTCAGAGATGTCAATTAAAAATAAGAAAAGGGGCTCCCAAGATTTCTGATTGATACACTCAGTGATTACAAATATCATCTAGAGGTTCAGCAAGTAACAAATAATGGATATAAAGCCAAGTTGGTTATTTTCTTACCTTTCTCCTAAAAAAACATATACCATCCCCCCACCCCTCTTTTGATTGAAGCCAACACATGATTCTAACTCAGTTTAAAATGAACACAACATGTAACCAGGTACTGAATTAATCCACTTTGCAGCTGACTAATAAAATGATTTTCCCAAGGCTTGAACCTAACAGTCGCAGAAAGACACTTCAAAGCCAATTTTGCATAATCATTTATGCAAATCAAAATTTGATTTAATGAACCTCATTTTACTTAAAGGCTAATGATCACAAACAAAATATCGAGCTAAGGCCAAAATCTACCAATGTCACATGATAAGGAAGTGAACTTTGAGATGAAAGCATGCCTGCCACCAAAATGGATTGAAGACACTGCCTGAATTAAGTCCTTTTTTAGTGACCATTGATATATTTTAGTTCCCCATGGCCCTTTAGGTCCATCTATAAAAGGATAAAGAAATGTGTCATGTAATGACAAACATAGCACCCTGATTGTGCCTAATGACTGACAAATAGCTGGAGGATCCACTTTGTTCACTCTCAGATCTGTACTTGATACTAACATATCTGAGCATCCATTGCAATTATTTTTGTGCATCAAAAAACAGTGAGTAAGCCAATCTTGCTTGAAAAATACTGAAATAGCTGTCTTGAAAGGTTTAATCTCAATTGAGCACATTTTGACCTCAACTGAAAAACAATGATTACACTTTACTCTAGCTTAGAGGGTCTCTGATGAACGGTGACAAATCTCAGTGCAATAGTTTTATACAATAATGCAGCTCCCTCGAGCTCTACTCTATATAAGATAAAGTACTGGCCCTTGACCCCCATATCATGTCACCCTCTATGCCGCTTTCCCTATAGAGGCAAATGACCGTACACTACATCTTCCTAATGGGGAGACCAACGAGAGGGGTGGTTCTAGGGGGAGAACACAGGTGGCACTGGGGTCTCATTAATAATGATTACTAAGGGAAAATAGCGATGGTCAAGTTGCAACCATCAAAGGAAAGGTGGTATATAGCTGTTTCACCAGGGGAGCCATCTACACCCTATACAATGTTAAGTCTCTAAGGATGCATGTTGCTAAAAACTCACTATTTGTTGGCATGATGCACCAATGCAGCCCCAGCAAGTAGCTCCCCGTTGCTATATTGATACACTCATTTGGAGAGTATCAACACCTTGGGGTCAGCATGATGTTTGAATGTAGCCCTGCCAGGACTGCATTCATATTGTATGATGACTAAAGGCATGATACATTTATTTACATACTATGTGGCCTTTAAAAATTTCAATGTGCTAAAAAGAATCGCCATTTACAGCAAAACAAAGGCTTGAGTTAGTACTTTAAATGGTCAATCAATTAATAGTTTCCTATCTATTTTGGAGTATTTAGAAGAGATGTTGCATCATAAATCATATTTTTGTGCCACTTCCAGACTTGCTAACATTCCCAGTGGGCACAAAATTCAGTTCAACATTGAATCAGCATTGGATCAACATTAAATCAAGGTTGACAACCAGTTTTCAATGTTGATTCAATGTTCTGTGCCCATTGGGTTACAGTTATTGTCCCCAACACAAAAGAATGGTGGATATCTGACGTAATAATGTCCCCAAGACAATAGTTGTCAAACTAGAAGAATAGCCATCCTTATCTCAGCAACTACAGGGTGGATCTGCAACTGTTATCAGTCAAACCTAACAAACTGAAGGAAGCTTCTCCCGTTCTTCCACACAGACAACCATTTTATGATGTAGAATAAAGTATGTTCAGCTTTCAGCTTACTCCATTCCGGAGGTTCGACAGGAACTCATTTTGAGGAAATCTGGAAATCTGATGACAACCATTTAAGTGTCCGACCATTGGACTTCTGGCTATCAATGGTCCAGCTCTACGACTCCACCGTGGCAAAGCAGAAGCCAGCAGGTATTAAAAGCTATCTACACAGCATGGCATCTAGGCTTAGGAACCCAGGTAGAAAAAAATCATGATAAATATCATGATTTATCATATTAAAATAAACATACTTTTTTTGCGGAAAACATGATTTTATAAACATGATTTATCATGATAATTAGCATGCTATATCATGATAAACCATTATAAGCTGATATGCCACAGTAAATTTGACAAGACATATCATGATTTTTTATGCTTTATCATGATATATATATATGATATTATCATAGTTTGTCATCTTACAATCATGATAATTATCATGACATACCATGATCTAAAAATCATGATTTCTGTGAAAAAAATATGATTTATTCAACATGATATCATCATGATTCAACATGCTTCATCATAATATTCTTTATGCTTTATTGTGATATATATCATGATTTTGATCATGATATATCATGTTTCAAAAATCATGATTTCCGTGAAAAAACTATGATTAATTAAGCATGATATTATTATGATTTAACATGCTTCATCATGATATTCATTATGCTTTATCATGATATATATCATGATCTTGATCTTTTTTTATGTAGGTAGGTAATACTTTTATTGTGGGGGAAGGGGGAATCAATACATGTAGCAGCCATTAATTCATCAATTTGGGGGGGAGCGGCCCCCACCCCTTGATGGCTGGGGGTGCCTCCAGGGGGACTGGGGGAGCTCAACCCGCCCCCTGGCGGCCTGGGAAGCCTCCAGGGGGTTTGGGGACCGGCACCCGCCCCCCTGACGGCCTGGGGAGCGCCCAGGGGGGCTGGGAGACCCGCACCCGCCCCCTGATGGCCGGGGGTGCCTCCGGGGGTGGGGGGGGGGACCGGCATCCGCCCCCAGACGGCCGGGGGAGCCTCCATTGGGGTTGGGGGAGCGGCACCCGGCCCCTGACGGCCTGGGGAGCCCCCAAGGGGGTTGGGGGGCCGGCACCCGGCCCCCGACAGCCGGGGGTGCCTCCGGGAGGTACAAATTATCAAATGGTTGTGTACCTACCTGGAACAACATGCATAAATGCACAGGTTTTAACAAGACCTCAGCTTGGCGAGTAAGGTGGCTATACAGGGTATCATAGAAAGGTGTGCAGCTAAATTTCTGCAGCTATCCTTGGACCTGACAAATAGACTCTGCATACCAGTAGTGTTCACAGCAGTCCCCCGGTGGTGCTACTGCACACCCTAGGTTCTCTCATTGGAACTACTGGTATTTCAGGTCCAAGAATAGCTGCAGACTTTTAGTTGCACACCTTCCTATGATATCCTGTATAGCCTCCTCACTCGAAAAGATAATAAGAAGTAATTTTAGCAAGGACCAAGGTATAATATATATAATACTGAGGGTAGGCTAAGGTTGCCCCCTCCCCCTGAAGAAGCCTTAGAATAATGTATGATAACAATATCAAATTCCCCTAACTCCCCTGGTTAGTATCACGGGTTGTACCTCTCTAGAAGCATTAAGATAATGTATAATAACGGGATAAGGGTCCCCTTGGACTAGTATCACCCGCTACTGGAATGCAGGACTAGCTCCTGCTGAAAGTTCTTTCTCTGGAAAATATGAAAGTAGACATGGTTATTTTCATTATACACAATTGTGGCATATGGTAAATGAGACAATTAAATGTATATACTTATTGGAATGTTCTCACAAAGTCATAGCTGAATATAATAATCATCAAATAGCATTGTGCCTACCTAGGACAACATACAGGTACATGTACATGTGTACTCTCTGCTGCCTTGTGGTGTAGTGGTCGCCCTGTATAAAAATAACCCATATCTCACACTTTACAGTGCGGCTAGGTACGTGGGGGAGGGCTATTGTCTTAGGGGTGCATTGTTTGTATGGTCGCACCTCTGCCCCTTTCACAATAGATGTCATGATGGCGTTTTACAGCTACCACCAGACAAGCCTGTCACCATAAGTTGGGATGGGGGGGGGGGGAGGGGAGGGTTGGGGGCTGATAGCCAACTAAAAAAATATTTCCATTATCTTTTATCTTTTTTATTATTATTATTAAAGTCAACTCCCTCTAATCCGGACACACCTGGGACTATCTACAGGTGGCTGCATTAGCTAGGTGGCTGCAATGGATGGAGTCAATGATAAGTCTATGGAGTACATGGAAAGCCAACTTATAGTTTAAATAATTGTCAAGGTAGGTAAAATCGACATGGCAACAATACCCTGGTTTAGCCTATATAGACAAGGGACAAGGGAGGGGAGGCGGGTGGGCGACAAGGGACAAGACCACTTCTTAAAATCGACAAGGGACAAGACCCATTTCTTAGGATCAACAAGAGACTGTCCTTGATGGGCTGGTGTGTGTGTGTGTGTCAGGAGGGGGGGGATCGCCTCCCAGTCAGTCAAGCAGAACATGAGCGGGCTGTGTCATCAGGTTGGTTGGAGTGAGGTGTTAAAGCTAGAGACGCATTGTAGCCGCCCATGTAACACCCTACTATGGTACAAGGGGGAGGAGGGGTAGGGGGGCCTGAGCTGAGGTACACATCTAAATCACTCAACCTTGAGATATATAATAAATGGATGTCTATCCGACACTGAGCCAAAAGGGATATTAATTATTTTGAAAAGAAAGTATAGATTTCTTTCCCTGAAATTAGTGAGAGCAAGAGGGATGAGTACCTGCGTCAGCCATGATATTTTTTGACAATTCACAATCTTTGTCTATCCTCTCTTACAGCTGAACTAGTCATATCTTTTTGGGAATATAATAGATGGATATTATACCTAGATTTAACAGGAAGAAATAGTAATTATCTTGATGGTAAGCTATAAATGCAATGTTTTGAAATGTGGGACCACATATGGACGAGTCACCGACACAGTGGAGGTGTGTATTGACTATTGGTCATCTCTGCTCACCGATTTTAAAATAAGGAATCCATCATTTATTTTCAAAACATACATTCTTCCTTTCGTTTATGTGCACATATATGATACACATCTAATACATATTCTAAGATGGGCTCATTTGGGCTACCGGTTTCAGAAAAAAAAGAATTCTGTGTGGGAGGTCGCCGCAGTGCATTCTCTATGGGAGTGCAGGGTTTGTTTGCGCCCCCCCCCCCTCCGCTCTGGAAAGGGTGTTGTAACCATGAACGACTTTTCGGCCCCACGAATGCAAGGCAGTACCAGCATGGTACATCGAGAGGCCTTTAGGAGGGATATATATCTATTCGATTATAACAGTAGTTTATTCCACTAATTTTCGAGAAACTTCACAAATTAGTTATTAGTTCCTGTCAAAGTGTGATATCATGATAAATTATGACATATTATGAAATATCATGAATAATCACAGTGAGATCCAAGCTAACAAAGAAACGTTATTTCACATCAAAATAACATTTTAAACTTTACATAACGTTATGCCATACTAAAGAGCCTTAGAAAAACATTGACATATAACGTTTTATAACGTTATAAAATGGTGTATAACGTTATTTGTTTACTGGGATGCATGGCCTCCCAATCAATTGGATGTATCATAATAAATCATGATATATTATCATTAGTCATGCTCAAATAAAATCATGATAAATCATGCTTCCTCTCGATGCATAAAATCATGATAACTCACGATTATATTATGATTAATTATGGTAAGGTAAAATCATGATGAATCATGTTTTCCTCTCATTGGGTGAGATCATGACGAATCATGAGACACGATGATTAATTATAATGAGATAAAATCATGATAGATTATGTTTTTCCTATCACTGGTAAAGATCAAAATAAATCTCAATATATTATGATCAATTATGATCAAATAAAATCGTAGTAAATCATGTTTTATCTCTTAATGTGTAAAATCATGATTAATTACGATATATTATGATTAAGTATGGTCAGGTAAATTCATGATAAAACAAGTTTCTGTCTCATTGGGTGAGATAATGATAAATCATGATCAGGTAAAGGCATGATAAATCATGTTTTTCCTATCAATGGGAAAGATCATAGTAAATTATGATATATCACGATTAGCCATGGTCAAATAAAATCATGATAAATCATGTTTTTTCTTTCAATGGGTGAGATCATGATAAATCATGATAAATTCTGATTAAATATATTTTGGTAAAATCATGGTAAATCATGTTTTCCCTCTCAAGAGGTTAGATTATGATTAAGTATGGTTTATAATGACATATCATGAAAAAAGAGAACATAATTTATCATGATTTCGTCTCTCAGGAGGTAAGATCATGATGTAGTATGATTAATCATGATTAATCATGGTAGGAGAAAACATGATTAATCACGATTTCCCCTCCCAAAAGGCAATATCACAATAAAGTATGATTTATCCTGATAAAAGAAAACATCATTTATCATGATTTCGCCCCTCAGGAGGTAAGATCATAATATGGTATGATTGATCATATTTAATCATAGTAGCAGAAAACATGATTAATCCCGATTTCCCCTCTCAAGAGGTAATATCATAATAAAGTATGATTCATCACGATTAATCATTGTAGACAAAAACATGGTTAATTATGATTTATCATAATAGATCATGATAGATCATGGTTCAACATGATAAATCATGATATTTATCATGATATTTTTCTACCTGGGAATGTTTTAGATTCGATAGCTATGTCATTGTACATTTTGTAACTCACTTAAGGCCACAGCCGAGTGCCCAATTTACCTAGTAAAATATAGCAGTTGAAATAATAGTTGCTGGCCAATGTACACTGAATGCCATGTTTAATCAATTTCTGTAAATAACCAAGCCACATAGGATATAAACAATCCAAAATTGTGTAGGATTTACAGTTTCAGAATTTTGGGGAATTGAGGCTATTATAAGTGATTGGATTTATTCATGACCAGATGATCAAATTTCAATTTCCTTCGTGAAATGGTCATTGAGAGAAAGCCAGGAAATGGCATGCAATTGCCATTGAGACTGGTCACAGAATCAAATGGCCCTTATTGGAAGGAAGCGCAGAATTCCAAATGCCAATTTCCTTTTGAGCATGAATTGGTATAGAATCCATTGCCCAGCAATGTCCATTGATGATTAGAAATATGAAGTCCAGAATAAAGTAAAGTGAAGCTCAGAGCCCTGATACCTGGTGAAAAAGGTGCTCGTGTTCCTGTCTTGGGCATATATTCTCAGCATGAGATCCACATGTATATTTTCTTGTACAATTTTAGCTTTTATTTCCTACCTAGTATTCCATAGTAGATGATTACAATAACAACATATGTGTGCGCTGATTCTCGCTCATTATTATTTTAATATGTGAAGAATGTCATTTTAAAATCGAGTACCTTTCTGCTACTAGAGACGCAAAAAGAGAACCTGATGATTATCCCCTGTTTTTTTCTGATAAATCTCTCATTTCACATAGTATCAGCTATCGGGAACTTAGTCATAATCCCTGCTATACAGACCAATATTTTGTAGCAATTCCCACCTATGCTCAGCAAAGGGCTTTATATGCACAAAGAAAATGCATGTTTAATTAGATCGTATCTCTAAACGATCATGGATGGTCTTGACATCGACAAAGACCGCATCATTGATCAGCAATTATTAGCATTTGGAAAGTTCATATCAGTATAAAGAACATGTCCATGCTATTGCTGAGGCCGGGGGTGAGGAAAAGAGGATCTGAATTAGTTTAGGTTTAGCTCTTAGAGCTCCTATAGAGGCAAATGTGTAGTTTCAGCAAGTTTAGTACAAAGAAGGTAAGGGTTTCAGTCAATAGAGTGACAGATATCTGAACAGTATGTGATATATTTCTAAATGCATTGATATGATCACTTGTGATTTCTAAACAGCTCTTATTGATGCTTGCAGTTAAAGCTTCACTCTCTCCACTAATATGCCACTTGCTATTTGAATAGGACAGCAGTCAAGAAAGTACATGAAGACCCTAAGTGAAAATGTTGCTTTATGAATACACAGGAAGGCAAGTACAAAATTGTATTCTAATATTTGCCAGTCAGGGATGGATAGAGAATGCCGTTTAATATATATTCTTGGGGGCATTTCTGGCAGAGTACATCCTAAATGAAGAGCTCAAAAAGTGCTAGAAGTGTAGGGTAAATATCAGAGCTGTCATCCATCCAGACTAGGCATTGCCCTTGACTACTATAAGAAGGCTGCAGTAGATTCCTAGTTGGATACTCAATACTTCAACTCAAGATCGACTTTCAAGTTTTCTTTGGAAACGGAAAAAATATTGGTTTGGTGTCTGGCCTGCTAGCTATTATACTCACAATGTCCAAACAATACAAAAATAGCTTGTATGCACAGAGGCATGTCACCAAAAAGCCCCTCATCGACAAGAAGGAGTCAAGCATTGGCTGAATTCTTAAAAAAAAAAGAGTTGGCTGGTATTGGGAGCTAGTCCAGCCCACATGCAAGGAATATATACACACTAGCCCCAGTCAATTAGCGCTGACAGGCAGAAACCCCTATACATTACTATCAACTGACACCGGCTCATTGACACTGAGATAAGAGCTTTAGGCAAATATCAGTTCTGGTGAGGGATGGCTTCAGCCTATTTTAGCAATACCCTGAGGTGGGAATGAAATGTGGGAAGTACTTGAAGGTGTGATGCTTGATGAGATACCATCAGTGTTTCAAATTGCTATAGTGATATCCTTATAAATATAGTATCTTGATTAGATCATATCACCATGGTAACTGACAGGCATGCACTTAATCGATAAGAGTGTATCAACCCTGTCTTGTTGGCATGATGCATGAATACAGTGCTGACAAGTTACTCATTAGGCGATATTAATGCATCATGCAGGCCTTCAAAAACTAACATTGTCCTTGACATTCAATGGATTACAAAGGAATAAAACACAGCTCAATGTTAGATATGTCTTTGCATTGTTAGAAGCAAAAAGAGACAGAGAAAGACAGAGAGACCAACAGAGAGTAGCAGAGAGAGAAACAGGGAGTTATACATCTACTGCCTTTCAAACCTAATGCGGCAATTTTCATAGCTCTTTAGAACCCCCACACAGTCTTTCACCTCTGTTAATATAATATTATTTATGTAGTACAGACATCTAGGTGCAGTCGATGAACAACATTATCTAGACAGCTAACATCTCTATTTCGATTTAATTACTGATGCCCTTACGACAAATTTTAGCTGCCCAAGTGATGGGCAGACAGTATCTCCATCAAAGTTGTGATATCCACCAATAATTCAGATGCCAGAAATGAATGTGGATTGTGACAGACTCTGACAGCCCTAGGCTATACTGGTCTTCATAGTATGCCAACGGGACTGAAAATGGGCATTTCCTCTTCAAGATCCCATAATCTAACCTCTCCTGAGAATTGAGTAACAGGAGAGGATTTGTCAAAGCTTTTGATCGATGACAAGGGATATCATGAATTATGATGAAACAAAAATGGACCATTCGTGGTATTGAAAATATAACCCCTATAATTGTTCAAACCTTGAATGGCTCTTCCATAAAAAAGAGAAAAAAGTGATCAGTTAACTAATTAAAGTATGCTCATCTATACAATGGATCATACACAAACAAAGCCAACTACAAAGCCAACTACTCTCACTGGCTCTTGCCCATATAAAATTACCTAACCGGATCTCAGGTTCGAATTCCAAGTTTGTAATCACTATCATCAAGCAAACATAATATAATTGTCTTTTCAGATGGCAGAGCAATGCACGGCACTAAATGCATTTATTATAACCTTCCACGAGACAGCAGTGTTGTCTTCCATTGCACAGGGGCAGAGTTTAAATCAAAGCTGAATTCAATTAGGGCAATGTGAAGGCTGAATATTTAGACTGCCAGCACTCTGTGTACATTGTATTAATTGGAGTTTCCTTTACCATTCCCTGACATTAGAGACTCCTCACATCTTGCCCTATTGAGATTAGCATTCACGATTGCTTTTACTGGAATTGAGCTTCCGCTTCAAATGTAGGAGCAGTTGCACAGGAAATGTCTTTCTCAACCCTCTACCTTTCCCCAAGCACTCCATCCCTTCTGTCCCTCCCGCCAAGAATGGTGCACAACCCTTTACCCTAGTAGCAAGCCCCAAAGTGCCAAATCTGTTTTTGCTTGGGTAGATCTCAGTACCTAGGTTTTACCTGGGCCAGTGGCTGAGTTTCAGGTAAGGCCTGAACGGGTTGCCAGAATTGGAAAAACTGATCAGTACCCGTATTGAGCCCATTAGTTTTGGTCATTGGATTTCGGTGTGGCATCATGGATGCAGGCTGCCCAAGAGTGGCCTCGTTTACACTAAAATTACTAACTGTACATGGGCTACTAATTATTTCACTATCAATACTTAATTATCAGTAGTGCTGTGGGAGGTGTTATTACCTCATAGTTTAGGTTTGTATACTAATTAGTCCCATATGCAACATGGTAACACTCCAGGAGTATGCAACCCTGTATGCACGGCATTAGGCATGAATACAGCTGTTGGCAGTTACTCATCTCGACTGCATCTGTATAAAGGCTGGTGCTGTCTAAAGACAGGAACACCTGCCACACAAGCATAAACTGTGGTTAAGAAATGTAAAAATGACATTGTGAAACAAAAACATTTGCTAAGAGTTGGCATCAGACCAGAGGAAAAAGTAACACTAATGAGAGACAGGAAATGGAGAAAATCTGAGAACTAAAATGCAAACACACTTTATAGGGAAATGCTGATAATGCCTGTAATCAAGACTGATGACAATCGAAGCTGAAAAAGATCAAACACTTTCATCACATTGATTACCAAGATAACAGGACACTATTTACAAAATGTATTTTGGCATCAGGATCCAATGCCCTGAATTTAATTTCATATACATGTGTGTTTGAAAACCTTTAAGAGCCGAGGTTGTGTCTCATGAGATGTGAACCAATGTGAACGTCTTTGAGCGAGTGCCATCTTGTCCGGGTGCCTTTTTATATTCATATCTTTGCCCTGGTTCCGCCACTGCAACTATAGTGTAGATCAAAGTTTATATTTGCTGTATGCAAACAAATGTATGGCCAGCACAAATTGTACTAGCAGAACCGTCTAATTGCAATCTTTGCCTGACACCAAAGAAAGTGCTCAGGGAGGATGTGAGCTATCATGCTGCTGTTTACTAGTTGACCAAATTGCATGAAAGTAGTTGCTGTGCCTCACAGTAGAAACAGGAACAAGGTAAGAGCAGGGCTGTGACCCTCAGTTTGATGGCCACATCACCATTACACCAAATGTGTTCTGCAAAAGGAAGCTGGGATAACACTGAATACTTAACGTAAGTCACAAATGTCTCCATATAAGCCCTGGGATCACGCAGGAAGTTGACCCCACTCACTGTTGATTCCTGCAAATGTCCTCAGCTCTTACCCTTTTACCCTGAAGCTTTACCAGACATCCCCTCCCAACGCGCTATGTCCAACCTTTGCAGCCAACTCCTCAATTCCAAGTTTGTCACGTTAAAAAGCCCCTTCTTAATGAGCTTTTCATCCTACGTCCACTCTCCCGCTCCGCTCCTACCCACACCCTACTTACACAGTGCCTTATTGCGTTGACTACATCCTGCCACACTCCTCCAGCTACAGGGGGGGGGGGCAAACATTGGAAAGGGATGTTGGCTGCCATCTGTCAACTGAGTTGTTTAGATTGGAATTTGTCTCAAAACTGGTTGCAGTTAAATATGCTAGGTGGCCTGACTTGATCTACCTGATTCTGATCTGATGCATCATAAATTTCACCTGTGCTACAGAATACAGTCAGGACATAGTCAGAATTCCTGTCAAAAAAGACAGAAATAAAGTAAGGGTTTGAAGACCATTTTACAGATATGGAGGCATAAGTCATGATTAACCAGTATGACCAGATCCTCAATGCCATTACTCCTGCAGTCCTGCTACACCACTAACGTCTTATAGCCTCTCACCAGGTCAATATCTGCTGTAGGTAAGCTACCCACCACTCTGATAATATTCTGACACAGAGACATCAGGCCTGGGACTTAAAGCCAGCATGGGAGAAATTTGTCCCTGCTTCTGAAGATGACCTTGGGTAGGCTGTACCATACTCCAGACCTAGCTCTTGGATACCCTCGCATGTCTGTAAAAGAAAACTAACATCCTGAGGTTTAAGGCATCAGACCACTAATTCCCAGCTGTTTCCCCCTAAGTGTATTGACAGACCAATACACATTAGCAGCAAGACATCCGAAACCTCTTCTCGATCCACCTAATTTATGGGAATGAAGATGACTAAAAAAGGTCAGAACCTAAGGAGGCAGGTGATTACCTTGCTTTTTATGGCCTGGGGAAAGGTTAGGGACAATGTTGGGTACATGTGTAAAGGCAGGTATGATATTAATTAATACCAATGGTTGGTTGGTTGGCCCATTATTAAGACTGTGTTACATGACTCTGCGTTATCCTTATGGATTGACAGAATGGCGTAATGTGATGAAGGTAGTGAGAACCACAATGACAGGAGTAGAAGTGGAGAGTAAAGTATAAGGCAGCTAGGGTAGGATGGAGACTACGTGGCAATGTCAGTATGTAAGGGCTGTGTCTCATGTGATTCTGCCAATGTGAACGTCTTTGAACGGGTGCCATCTTTGACCGGGTGCCATCATTGACCGGCCACCATAAAAAGAGATTTAAGTAGTTGTTTTTTATATGTAGGGAATAAAATAAAGAAAATGGCGGTGGTTATATCTCCATACATAACCTTATCTGCCCTAAATAAACCATATTCTGTCAGGAGGCCAAAGATGGCACCCAATCAAGGATGGCACCCGGTCAAAGATGGCACCTCGTCATTGGTCCAATCTCATGAGACACAGCCTAAGGATACCATACTCCAGGCGGAGTGTGGTGGGTGGTAGAGTACCATAGGTGTGTTTACTCTAGGTCCAGGAAATGCAGTGTGAAAACTTTAACCAGAAGACCGATGATGGAAGGTGGGGATCTGCTAAAATCTTAGTCTCTGAAGTCCATTGCATTGACAAACTAATGATTGCCGTTCTGAACATCCATTTTTTGAAGCAGATGTGTATTCTCGAGGGAAAATGTTTGTATCACGCTCTGGTCCAGCAGATGAGGAATGTCCGCATTGTAATGCATATTGTGAAATTGGACCGAAATGAAACATTCAACGACATTTGTGCAAAACAAATACACTGTTAGTGTATGGTAAGGGTACAGAAAATACATCATACATCCGTGCGAAGATCTGTGTTCACCCAACTACAAAGTCCTTATTTACACATAATGATGGACTGTTAATACTAGTCGCTTGGTCGCTTGGTTATTATTTCCATGTGTCATTGGTAGGCATCCATTAAAAAAAAGATTTCCAATGAGACTCAAGCTAAGATCATCACTTGTATGGTGACTTCACTGAAGAAGGGATACAGATCCAACTGTTTTTGGTTGTCGTCCACAAGTCCCAAGCATAGTGTTCAATGTGATCAAGTATTCTAGCGTTTGGTGCACTGGAAAACGTACCCGTGGATAACTATTCCGGTATTGCCACACCCCTTTGGGGAACTAGACTCCCTAGATCTAACTCTAAGGACTCGTTCCCGGACATCAAGTATGCAAAGGTAGTTTTCCACCGAGCACCAAATACCAATTAAGGTATTCTACAGAAACCAACATAGTAAAAAGGATCTTCAACTGAATCTTAGAACTTGATTGCCTTTACAATATCGTCCCATGGGTTTAATTATGTGACATCCCGCTCTAATATTCTGTGGATTTTAAGTTTTTTAAATATTCCTTATCCTGGTAAGTGGCAATACCATAGAGCATGCTCTGCTCAATCCTTAGTTTTTGAATCACCAATTATATGGAATCGTAGATTGCAAGGACAGCTATAAGTCCATATAAGAATGACTTTCTCATGGGATATTTCCATATAAGAATGACTTTATCATGGGATATTTCCACATAAGAATGACTTTATCATGGGACCAATCAAACACCCAGGATTCAATATTGAGAGTATTGTAAGTGAAGGGCATTGCTTAACCATATATAGGGAGCAGCTGAGGGAGGGGACACAACTATTTCACCACTCTTCAGTGCTAAACACTGCCATGACTAAAGGTAGAAAAAGGAGCATGCGTGGAAAGGATTTAACCACACTTCAGATAGGTCCTGAAACATTTATGCACGTGAACACGAGAATCGAGTAACCTGCCCCCGTCACTATACAATGACCACTTCATAAGCACATTTAAATGTATTGTCTTGACTCAGGTAGGCTAAATTACAGTCACCTAGCCCCCTAATCCCCACTAATTGCAGCACGGCAGCCATTAGGGGGCGACCTAAAGGTAATCACTATGGTCAGGTCTATCTCTTTGTATAATTTGCTTAAATATTCTGGGCATTTAGACTTGTCACAGAGTACAGTTGGGGTCATCCCTGCCATGAAAAGGTAGAAACGAAGGGCGCAAGTACGGCTCTGTGATCAATGCAGTCCCAGCGAGTAAATGAAACTGCATTGGTGGATCTTGCAAACGCTTCAAACGAGAATGATGACTAAGAGTATGTCATATGATAGCCCGGTGCCCCTCCTAATGTTTTGAGACTTTGAATACTTAAAGTTTTTAAAAAGGGTGTAAAAATACATGCATCACATTTCAAAATGTATGCCTTTACTAATAAAGCCTTGCAGTTATGTTCCCAACCCTCAGCAGGGATTGCATATAATATACGCAACTGCAGCTGCAGCTATCAAGCCTCAGCCACCTGAGCAGCACTTTTGGACCATACCCTCAACCCATTGCATACCGCTGCATGTCAACCACACCTCTATTCGATATTGCTGTGCAAAAAACACTCTACCCAGCAGTGATCAAATCTCAGGTATTGCATTAATCCATGAGTCAGTATGATGCATTCATGCAGCACTGGTGAGTAACCTGCCAGAGCTGCATGGGTTTCAAAGGGTCGGCATTTCAGATTTAACACATTGGATAGGGTACACAATTATAAGGTATATAAACTGATAATATATGGTGCAATTAGTTTAGGTAGTAGAAGTCAACTATGTCAGATTCTGCGTCACACTATGTCATGTGATATGTCTGTCATGCTTACTTTTTATAGTAGATGCCGCTTCTGTAACCCTTCCTTAAAGGAGAAAATCTCGGTACCCCTCCACCGACAGACCGAGTGGAATCAGGACAGGGACTCAGCCCTATAAATAGGGGTGGTGGGAGTTTAATGTGCATTCTCTCAAAGGCATTCTATTGACAGACTAATAATTACTGTCCTGAAAATCAATGTTGGAAGCAGGTGTTAATATCACCAGAGAAAATGGCTGTGGTGGGCGTCAGCTGCTCAGTCCTGGCATGGAGGTGGTATTGGAGAATGTATGTGCTCTAATGCATATTGTGAAATTAGCAAGAGAGAAAACATAAAAAACTTGTCCAATACAATGTACCAATAATGTACTGCAAGGGTGCAGAAGATACATCCAAATAAATGATACCAAACACTGTACCAGCTGTTTCCCAGGTAACATAAGTACATTGGGCCATGATTGGGCCAATATACCACTTAAAAATGGGCCAATATTGGCATTTTGATATTGGCCCACCGCTGGTTTGACCGCTGGCCCAGTAATGGCCCATGCTCGGAAAAAGGGATATTGATTTCATGTTGGCCCAATGGTGGGCCAACATTACAATGTGTTTACATTATTCCAAGGTCAGAAATGAAACATCGGGGCAACCTTGAAATACATATGTCGCCCCAACATTTAATTTTCAATATAGGACCACTGCAACAACTACTAATATTGAACAATACTATTTTTATGTGTATAATTGAATGTGCAAGCATACTTAAGACATGACTGTCAAGTATCATCAGTTACGAAAAAGCCATTTCTGTCTCTTTAACCCATCTTGATCTCTATCCCAAATTGGTTAGACACCATACAAACTGTATTACTGTCATTTAGGACTTATCTAACTCCATTACCCACATATGAGGTGTCTTCAAGTTACTGTTGACATTTTCCCACTGATGTCATGCAGTAAATGGCACCTTTAGGTATCAAATTTCATCCATGAACTTCATCTGACCTTCAAACATGTAGAGCACAGTGGGGATCACATTTATAACCCAATATGATGGCAAAGTAGGAGCCATCCTGTAAGATATTCTTCAGGCAATATTGAATCCCCCTAGTGTAGATCAGAGCCAATATTGAACAAGTGTAATTAGAATTTATGTTGGTCCAACATCAGAAATAATATGATGGCCCTGAAATGTTCCAACGCTGGGCCAGCACTGGGTCAATATCAGCCATATCAAGCATGGACCAGCTCTGGGCCAGCGGTCAACCCAGCGATGGCCCATTATCGGAATTGCCAAGAGTGGGCCATCATTGTAATTTGTATGTTGAACCAATGTGTGCATTACCTACAATGGGCCATGGTTGGTATAACGATTGCGATGGAGTCGATCATTGCCGACATTGGCCCAATATACCCTTGCTACCTGGGATTACTATTAATTTTGGTATCTTTTGACAATGTCAAGGTAAAAAGTGTATTTTACGACAATAGAATAGATCTTCTACTTCTAGAGTCCTAATGATAGTTCAGAGTATGATAGTACAGTGCTTTAAGGTAAATCAATTCCGGTGAGGGAAGACTTCAGCCAATTTTAGCAATACCCTTCGGTAGGCAAGAAGCATTTTAAGCATCAGAACTGAAAATACAATTGATATTGCTGAGGGGGGGGGGTGGAAGTTAGAAGGAGCCATTGCTATATTGGCAATCAGATATAGAATTAAAAATCAATTTTCTGTTAGTGTAGTGACTGATACCAATGATAATTGCAATAATTACAATCTTTGCATTTCAGGGCATTTTGGTACATTAAGTAGATACTCATAATGATGCATTTATCACTTCAAATCGGACGTTTATGCAGTGATATTCCCAGACCAGCAATGTTAGCAATCTAAATTCAAAGAGATTTTGGTAGTGACTGCGGTTGTAAAATTAACTACAGCTGTGTTGATGAGCTAGCTTTGATGTGTCCTTTTCAGCTTCGCAGACATCCCGATAAAGTGTGTGGGCTCAAAATTAAACCTTCTTGATGATGGCATCTGTCTAACATTATCTACCCATTTACCTTGTCAAGCATCGTCGAACAAGACATCCGACTTAAGTGGAAGTCATGTTCAGGCCCAAAACTTCTCTGACCAATTCATTGTTTCAGAAGTTTTTCCTTTGGGTGTATCCAGTAATAAAATCCTCTGGAGTTTGATTTTTTTTAAACATTTGCGATCCTCGTAGAGCACTAAGTATATTCCTATTTAATAACATTTAATGTGTTCTCGACTTCAAATCGACTTTAAACTTTGTCATATTGAATATATCCTTCAAGATCCATGATAACCACAATAAACAATACATAATGGATGTATGGCTAAGGACTGTTTCATTAGGGTTGTTGTTTATTGTAGTTATAATGGATCTTGAAGGATACAATCTTGGTTGTAGCCATTTCCATAGTATATATAGTTATGTATAGCTGGAGCCGCCAGGTCTGATGGCCAGTAGCCTCTTGCTAATTATTGTTCCATTAGTGGTGCCGCCTAGTGCCTGTTAATAACACTCAATCCCCGTAATGGTACGTATTGCCCTGTTGCGTCATATTTGTCATAATGATGAACCAATGTACTACTGGTGAGTAACCAGATGGCAGTGTATCAATCATGCATGGTTGAGAGACAAGCTATTGGCATTGCCTTTACAGCTAACAGTTTCTGCTGATGGCAAGGCTTTGTATGATATTGGAGATAAGACATGGAGAGACAGCCAGAAATGTGGAGAGGGGTATTTAACATGTGCTGCCATTCAACCCTCATGTGGAAATTATTTATAAACCTGCATTCCCATTTATAGCCCACCCGCTGGTTCATTAACCCCATAAATGTGTATTTAATGATGAAGAACAGATGCCCATATGCTGGTGATTAGCAGCATTATCAACATTATCTGTAATTCTCACATCTCTACTCGCTTCAATTACTGAGCCCTCCATAATGGATTGTTACTGCCCGAGTGACGTGCAAACAGCATCTCCATCAAAGTTGTGATATCCACCAATAATTCAGATGTCAGAGATGAATGTGGATTCTGACAGACTCTGACAGCCCTACACTGGTCTTTATTGTATGCCCAAGGGACTGTGAATGAAAGCGTCCTCTTCAGGATCCCATAATCTAACATCCCTAGGGTATTGAATTTGTGAGTGAAAGGAAAGGGTTTGTCAAAGCTTTTGATTGATGACATGTGAGATCATGAATTATGGTGAAGCTGAACTCAAAGTTGCCTAATCAAATCCTTGCCATGACACCGTTTGGTGTTCGTTATAATTTCTGCATTAGACTGCTGACATCTCAGTCACTCAGTCAGTCACTTAGTCACTTACTCACCCACCCACCAAGCCATTCTACCATCCCTCCCACACTCACTATCTGTTGCTTATACAAAATGATCAAACCGAATTCCAGTTTCTGATTCTCAATTCGAATTCATCTTATGCTATGATTTTTATTTCGAGGGGCACACCAGCAGATAGCCTTAAATGCATAAATTATAGTCTTTCACCTTACAGCAGTGTTATGTCCCATTGCACCAAGGGAAGGTTTGAATTAAGGCTGAAATCAAAGGTTATATGACGGCTGAGTGGTGTCATTGCAAACATTCTGTTTATATTGTACTGCATCTGGTTCCCTATACTCTTCCCTGACATTGCATGCCAAAGCCTCTACATTGCCCTATTGAGGTTGGCATTAATCTTTGCTTTTATTAGAATTGAGCTTCCGCTCCAAATGTTGCAAATGGGCCGTTGCACAGGAAATTGCAGAAAGGGACTGATTTTCCATATAAAGGCCAATATTGGAAGCTGTACATGTCAACGGGCATAGGCTACCTGTCAACCCTAGCATGAATGGGAAAAGGGTTATAATCAGAAGTCGATTGGATTTAGAAAGGCTGTCTTAAGGGTAGATTTACCATAAGTCAAGCTCTGCACTCATGGCCCTTACTGCATTTCAATTTTAGGATGCTATCTAATCTGTTCTTCTATGTTCATATCCATATTTTGCCAGGATTCAATATATTCCAATTTCACCTAGAATCGACCATTTTCCATCAATTAAAACATAATTAAGAACTTTCCGATTATATTTGAATCCACTCCCTCGGTTGGTCTCTCTGCACTATCGCCTTTCTGACGGTATCTATCTCCAGCTTCCTGCCTTATCTCTCTACCTCCCTCCACTCCATCCTTCCATCCCTCTCTCCTTCAAATCCTCCTAACTGCCCTACCTGGAGGTCTTTCAGGAAGGACTCGTCAGTTTTCATAATTAGATTTTTGTCAAAGGTGCCACTAGTGTAATTTTGAGTGTTGACAAGAAAAACAAAAGTTGCTATTTGATTTTTTTTTCTCTAGATTTCAACACAAACTTTTATGAAACACTTTTTTACCAGTGGTCATCAAACAGCTTTTGGCGCGTCAAAATGGACATACTACTGCATCAGTTGTTCCGAAAGACCCCCCTGTCCTTCTATGAGTATCTCATGTTTGCATCCTCCCCGTTTGCAGCTCCAGGCCTTTATCAATCACGAACTTGGTTAATGCATATTATAAGTCACACAGTTAATTAGAAGTATTTATGCATAATACTTATATGGCCATGTTGTTGATCTATCTCTATTGCATTCATTTGCATTTATTATCGTTACTGATTTATACTGTGACCACCAGTATATTGTTCGTACATAATTATCCCTTTAAGGGCAGTACAGGGAGTTAATCCCTCAAGGGTAGCATAGTGCTTTGATGCTATGTACTTTATCATGATGTAAGACTGCAACCTGGCGAATAACTCACCAGTGCTTCATTCACGCACCATGCCAAACCTATATTGGATTGATACACTCCAGAATAGTCATTACAGATACACAAATGCAGTTGTCAGGCAGCTAGTACCATTGCTCCATACTAAAAGTAGTGCACTTTGGTTATCACACACACCTTTACTACTATATATACAATCAATACATCTGTTAGACCTATTTAGTTTATGAGATAGGCGTTGTATTGTTGTTTGACATAATGTCACTAGCTCGACATGGACACCTAATCATACCACTTAATAATGGTTCATTATGTATAGGGATGGTAATAGCCCCTCATATTCTAGGTTCACTCTGTTATTACCGTACTTAACAGAGTGACCCTAAATTAACAAGCAATAAATTATATCAGGAGGTCATGATGCTTTCAGGATACGTGACCCTATTCATGTTTAGTATTATGCATGAATACCTCTCTTGTAGATTACTCACAAGGGCACCATTTGTCCCATATAGTGCTGACATAAATTTTAAAACTAGAAGCTGGTATGAGCATTCGAAATCTATATTGCCAGACAAGCCTCAGCTTAGATTGTGTGAAATGTGAAAATGATACTGCCAAATGAAGCTATCTATAACTGCCATTACACCACATAAAACAGTAACGTGAGACGGGAACAACTGTATAAAATCAGAGAACTATAATGCTAAGACTTCAATGGGAAAGGCTGATAGGCCCTGTACTTGAAACTGTTGACAATTGCAGTTCTAAAGTGTCAAAGCATTAGCTGTCATCGCATTAATCCTACCGAGATCACATTGCAGTATTTTCAAACTTAACCTGTGGATCTGATGCCCTGCATTCAATAGTGTAATGCAAATCATGTTTGCCATAAACTCTCACAAAGAAGCCGTAGCTGGTTCATGAGTCTTGGGGCAGCGTATACACGAGTACATCATAAAGAGTTTTCAGACCACCTATGAGGCTTATACAATCTGTCAGTTGAGGGTTTGGCTAATATAGGAGTTTAGCTTTACATCAGAATTTATGGTGTGTGTGTTTATATGTAGTCATCCTTTTATCCTGGTTCCACAAATGGAACATGAATAAGATTTAAATTTGCTGTGTTCAAAGCAATATAATTATTGTCATTCCAAATCCTACCAGTAAATCAATGTAGTTGTGATATGCAAAACCAGGACACCAAGAAAAGCAGCCAATGAGCATGTGATCAATAACTGTTGCTGTTGACTAGTTAACCCTGTTGCATAAAGGCAGTTATTGTGCCTCTTAGTATAAATAGGGCTAAATAATCCTGAACAGGGGTGGGTGAGTTAAATACAAGCACCACTTCGCTATTACACCAAAATTTGTCCACAAAAAAGGAGCTAATATAACCCTTGATGTACGTCAGGAGGGTCTTCACATAAGCCGTGGGATCATAGAGGACGTTGACCCCACTCACTGTTGATTCCTACAAATGTCCTTAGCTCTCACTCACTTACTCAGTTTTTTTTATCAGACATCCCTCTCCAACTTTCTATGTCCACCCAATTCCAATTCTGTAGTTCCAAGTTTGTCAGGTTAAAAGCCCTTTCCTAATGAGCTTTTCAGCCAATGTCTAATTTTCTCCTTCACTCGTCTCCCGCTCAATGCTCACTCGGTCCTCCACTACACTTACTCAGGTCTGCCATAGACTACAGGAGAAGGGCACATATTGGGGAAAGGGCATCATGTGGAGAACGATGCATATGATGACACACATAAGTCCCAAAGCTGATTTTCACTCCATGAGATATATGCTAATGCATTTGGATTTTATCTTGTATTCCATATGAATATGAAAACCAACACCAACAGTCTGTTTTAGTTTGAAATGATCCCAGTATGAGGGTCATGGTGAATTACGGTTTGGAAATTATATTCTCATCTTAAAACGTGATGATTTAACAGCTAATATTGAATGATAATAACAACACAAAGTCAGACCTAACAGTGCTTTGCAAAGACGTACACAATCTTTTAACTTACCCACCTAGTTGGATTATTCATTAGCAACTTCATTTGAGGCACATTAGATATAGACCATGATCAATGAGTATGAACAGAGCCTCAGTGCCATTACTCAAAGTTTCCCCTGCACCATCCAAGTTGTTGAGCCTCTTACTATGGTCAATACTAGCTGCTGGTATCAGTGCATGTCTGCCTGCCGCTGTGACATCATTATGACAGAGACCCATTGCACAAGTAACTAAAGGACAGCTAGGAAAAGGCCTCCATCACACTGTAACATACCTCCACCGTGGCTGTTGGACATGCACAACCTCATTGCTGTAAAAGAGAACTAACGTCCTGAGGTTTAAGGCATCAGACCACTAATTCCCAGCTGTTTCCCTCTAAGTGTATTGACAGATGACACACACAGTCAGCAAGACATCCGAAACCTCTTCCCGATCCACCCAATTTATACTGATGTCCCGGTGAAAGAGAAACAGACCGCATTAATAAGGGTTGTTTATGGAGAGGATGAAGATGATATAAAAGGGTCAGAACAGGTCTCTGCAGCTGATATCCTTTGCCTGCTGAAATGAAGGGAAAGAGCAAACAACATGGTTGGATACAATGGTGGGTAGGAACAAACTGACGGAATGCGTAGAAGACTGGATAAAGCTCTATAACAAAGCTAATGAGAAACACAAGTACAGAGTACAGGGCAGCAACGTATGGGGCAACAAGGGCAAGGCAGATGGAACAGGGCAATGTAGGGACAACTACTGGGGTGGGTAGGAATGGCAAAAATATATGGTTAGATGGGAATATGATATACGATAGGTTAGTTTACCTGAGGGCAGGGTAGTCTTATACAGGCTAAACCTTTTAGTATAGGCTAGGGGAATATATGGAGGCAGGTAGGCTGAGGCAAACCCTCAGTGGTAAACAATACCCATGAACCATTGTCTATATACACACATACACTATCTCATGTACCATTTATTGACAAACTGATAGGAGCTGTTCTCGAAATCAATACTTTCAGCAGATGTTAAATTCACTGGAGAGATTTGTTGTAAAATGAAGGTGGTATTGATGAATGTCTAAGCTGTTATGCATATTGCGAAATTACGCAGAAACAGAACAGTCAGAACTTGCATTTGTCCCAACAACTGCACCGTCGTTTGTAAGGTTGCAGAAGACACATCTAAACAAATGATTTGGTATAACTGCACAGATCTGTACTGTACTGATGAGCTGCAAAGCCTCACAGCACTTAACAAAAGAGGAGCCGATGCTCAAACATTATTTTGCTCGGTCCATCTAAAATAATATTGATTGGCAACTTCAAGGTGAAAATGAGAATTTATCCTGAAGACTATCAGCATGGAATGGATAATCCAATGAAACAACCAAACACTTTGTTAACCTCGCATTAATATACAGTTTCATCGGTCGACTTAATTATCGACCTGGGTTTTTTCTTCTAGTTAACGAGTCCTAATGAAAACAGATAATGTATGATGATTGTATGAATTATAGGCTTCTGAGACATGAACTTATAATGTAGAAGCAAAAAAAACAACATCTGTATTAGTGAGGACAGCTAGCTAATATCAAAACATTAACATTAGGGGGAAACATAGATTTGCCAATGCATGAATTGTGGCACTAATGTAATTGATAGTGAAGTTTTAACATTTCATCCGGCCACTTCTGAACAGAAGGTAACAAAACCCAATTTGCAAGCATGTAAACTGATCCTCTTTTAACTACTTGGGAAGAGAATCTTCCCAATTAATGTAATCCCCCAATTATTTATTTATCAATGCTTAATTCAAACCAAAGCATTCAAACCAATAAGAAATAAAAACTTTAAAGGCATCATGATTTGCCAGCTCTGCATTTTTGTATCTGTGATGCAATCATGCACATTATGAAGGTGATACAATCCCGAAGGGTCTGCATGATGCACTAATGCAGCATGATGCATGATGCAGCAGTGAGCTACCTGTGAGGGTTCTAGGACTTGTACCGCCCATACTACAGTGGCCCAGGAGGGTCAATATTTAGTTAGTTTACTTGAATTGACAGTTGATAGGTGACAGTAGATGGATGAAGTTGAATTTTCACTGTCAATTTAAGTTGTTTTTTTGCAGGTTGAAGTGAATTTCAATTTCTAATGTCCCCTCCTGGGCCACCGTACCACCTGGAAGGGCCGAGTTGGCGTAGCATCCTGACTAAAGGACATAAACCTTGGTGCATCACTCGGTTCTTGATATAAGATAATAGGTACTCAAAATATTGCCGAGAGTCAACACGTTATGGGCCGGATAGTGCTTTAAACATCATGGTGGTTATTATACATAACTGCAGCCAGTATACTTACCAGGGCTGCATTCATGCATCATAAAGACAAGACAAGCAGCACAGGTAAGCACTGTACTTATTGACCTCTGGGGGTTTAGTGCGATTTAAAAACTGTGCATAGCAAAAGGAAGTGCATTCTTCAGGACACTCTAGTAAAGTGGCGAGTTCCTGTATTTTGAAGGACTTTTGGTAATCGGAATCCGCCGTCAACTCTCTCAGAATAAGGTAAAACCGTTTCGCCCTTTCAGATACCAGATGTTATTCGGACGCAGTCTTTCCAGCGAAGTTAGATGCACCATCTAATGTTCCTATTCTTTAGGAACCATATTATTATGTTCAGTTTAATGGCCCAGTCGCAACATTTTTAGCACTTTCAACGCTCGACAGATGTGAGACTCTTCCGGCCTATCATGTATCATCACTTCCGGTGCACTGGTGCAGCGTCAGTAAAAAAGAGCCAAGGAAGAATTGGAGGAATATTTGACAGTTGTATATTTGGTGTTGTATTTAAGCTCCAGGGGGAATAGTCTGCTACAACAGAAATTTTACGATTGTAGATCAGCAACTTGAGTTCCAATTGACGTCACCGAGAGCACAGGGTCCACAATAATTTGTCCAACTAGTTGTTTCCTCAGTATCTAGGCTTGGGTCGTATCTCACAAGGCAGAGTTGAGGGAGATGCCACCAAGAAAACGAACCGACAGGCCATTCTGGTATCCAAAAAAGCACATTCTGTTTATAGTTTGGTTTCATAGCTATTTCAATGATGTCACAATAGATAACATAACTGCGACAAATAAGATCAAATGTCAACAATTAATTCTTCTCCACATAAAATAAATGCATAATTCTACTGAGCATTCGTCCGTCATCATGTCTCCAATGATTGTTTGTCCATTCTACCATTGTAGTAATAATCAGAGACATATAACCAATAGGATAATTTCCCAGTTAGACACACCCTTGTTGGGCTTAGAACAACATCAGATGATAACGTAACTGCTTTAGGGAAAGCAGTTTAATAAGCTGAGTTGTACCTTAATCTAAAAAGTTAGTTTCGCCTCCAATTCATCCCATGGGTCTAACAAAGCGGCACATAAAGGTCTAACATTATATGAACCAACATGAATAAACATCAACTTCGGCCATGTATTGTATTGTGAGCAATGTGGTTTTAAAAAAAAAAGTATTTATTGGGTCTAATGACTAATACATTGAATAGCCAAACCTAGACTTAGGCGCATTGCCTTTCTGCTGTCCGTACCCCTATCTAGTTTACATCAGTTGTTAGACGGTCAAGCTATGGAGAACATTGTAAAGCATATACTTCATGTAATGTTTAAATAAATCAGATAAATCATATCATGTGCGTACAATTGTAATATATTATATAGGAATGATGAGATGAGATGAGAGATGAGACACAGTAAGTCGAATGACATTTTTACACCATGAAACCGTTTGGGTAGTCGCGTTTGGTGGCTAGCTTGAATTGGAAACTAATTTTTAGATTAAGGTGCAACTCAGCTTATTAAACTGCTTTCCCTAAAGCAGTTACGTTATCATCTGATATTGTTCTGAGCCCAACAAGGGAGTGTCTCACTGGGAAATTATCGTATTGGTTATATGTCTCTGATAATTACTACAATGGTAGAATGGACAAACAATCATTGGAGACATGATGACGGATGAATGCTCAGTAGAATTATGCATTTATTTTCCTGCTCAATCCGCTGTTTTGATAACCAAATATATTGAATCGTAGATTGCACCAAATTACAAGAGTGAAGAATTTCGATTTTCATACAAGAATGACCTCAAATCAGGCACATGGGACTAATCATAACTGTTCTGCATACACAGGATTTATTACCAAGAGTTCTGTAAGAGAGTGGTTATTATTTACCAACAAGGACATCTGTAGTTTGAGCTGGGACACTTCTTGACCCCTATAAATGGATTGGGGGGGGGGGGGGAGGGGGAGATCATCACTTCTCAGTACAAAAGCTAGCATTTCTAAGAGGGGGATAGTGTAGTTAAGATCTGAGGCCGCTAAAGGTGGTGCCTTGAAAAATAATGACCACTCCCTGAGCACAACTATCTATCTAACTGTATTACAAACCTCTTCTTGGCTCAGGTAGGCTGTATTGTAGTCAACATGCCCTTCAATCCCTTAAACCTTTAGCTACTGACCCAGAAAATCACCCGCATCCCAAACTGCTATTACCACAAAAGATAGGGGATTTCCATGTCATATTATATTAGGCCGCTATCCACCAGGGGAGGGTAAATTGTGGATATTATAGAATTTTGACAAGGAAATATATTTTATCTATAATCTGTGAAACAAATATGACAATTGGAAAATGTTTTCTCCCAATAGACATTTTTGCATTTTTCAAAATGATGCCAATTGGGATCACCCGTTTATTGGGTGGATAATGCCAATTGGGATCACCCATTTATTGGGTGGATAATGCCAATTGGCATCACCCGTAGCTAAAGGGTTAAACCCCTACTACCTGCAGCACCTAATCACTTAGTTGGCGGCCTGAAGCTTAACACTTACCGCTGTGGTCGGGCTATTAGTATAATTTGCCAGAGTAATTTGGGCATTGAGACCTACAATGGAGAACAGTTGACGTCATCACTTTCATGGGGATGTAGAAACAAAGGGTCAGAGGGTTCGGTCACAGGATCAATATGCATCTTTTTCAATTGATGATGGCACCGATGCTGTGCCAAAACTGCACTGATACATCATACCGACCTCTTAGGAGAGCATCAAACCTGTATTAAGATCAACATGATGCATCCATGCAGCCTTGTGGAGTCACTTACAGGCGCTACATCCATGCAGTATCATGGCGAGGAGGACAGCATTAATAATAATCCAAAACTGCATGAGAATGCATCTAGACTCTGTATGCCTTGAGTGTATGCCTATGTGTATGGGCTCGAGTGCGTAGTACGAGAGTCCCATACACATAGGCATACACGAAAGGCATACAGGAGTCTAGATGTATTTGAATGTGGTTTTGGCTTTATTATACCTAGCCATTCCTCATGACATCCCACCGCAATTTAACAACAAAATTCGCCGATTTAGGGGGCGCTGCGGGTGACCTAATTCCCATTCGCGGCCGCTAGTTCCACATTTTGCCGAGGGGGGGCAGGGCGCCCCCCTTCCCGCCCGTAGCCGTGGGCATATGGGCTGTATGCCCACGGCTACTCCCAGCCGTGGGCATACAGCCCATATGCCCACGGGTGGGTGTATGACACTTTTACTACACGCAGTGGCCATACAGACTCCTAGGCTTAATGAATGTGATTATCATATGCTAGGTATAATAAACCATGTCTTTCCCCTTGACATACATTACTCTCTGACAATAAACAAACTAGACTAAAAAAGAGCTATAGTTAATGTTTCCAACCTTCACCTGGGATCGCCTATGATGTAATATAACACACCCAGTAATACAGCAAACATTTTTGTCGGCTACTTTCTTTTTGACTCAGGGTATTAACCCTGAGTAATATACACCTACTAATTTTGCGTTTTAAGACAATTTTGTGACATAGGAGAATCTTTATATTTTGGTTATCGTCCGACATAGACAAAAGTCGACAAAAACATGAGACAGGCAAGGTCGGGGGACAGGATCTAGCGCAAAATTTTTTCTAAAAATCTAAATTTTTCTTGACTAAATTGAACTGCGATCTTTACGAATTTATTTCTCTCTTTCGCTATTATGTAAATGTATGAAAACAAAGCTACCGCCGCCATGGGCCTCCATAGGCTGCAAGGCATTAAGTTTTTGGGTGCAAGATAGAAATGACATTTTGAGCGAATTTGCCCGTATTTCTCTCTTTCTACCCCCAAAGCGGGCAAAATCTGGGCACATTCTACCGCCAGGACCTATGCAACAAGTCACATCCACTCTATATCTATGTGTTAAGACAGGGGATGCACGGGATGCAAGGCATGGACGCGTAACACACGCCGCCCTGTAGCCGACCGACACAGCGAAACGGAAACGGCGATGGTGTCGCTGCTGATGCTCCGATCGACTCGCTTTACGGCCGAGATGTAAAACAGCGGTTACGCGCTGCTGGGCGCTGACGCCGACAGCCACCTGCTCGCCCCCAGCCACCTGCTTTCCCACAGCCACCTGCTCACCTACAGCCACCACCTGGAATTTGATTATATATGACTTCCAATATATGAAATTAGGGTAGCTTTTTCTGGCGATTACGATTTTGCCGTCAGAAATGAGAAATAATGTTTTGTGCTCAAATTAGATCACTCATTCGAATTCATTTCTGATGCCAGAATTGACAGATTACCCTGAGTCATCTGTGAGGACACTCACACACTCCATTTTTCTTATTTGGCTACACCGTTGAGAATATCAACCCATCAACATTAACCATGAAGCACAATTTTCCCTCGGCATCCTTAATCACCACTTTCTTTACTCAGGTGCGACTCCCCAACCCTAGCCACCTGAGCATCTGTCTTGGTGCATTAGCCTCCCCCCATTGTCTACTGCTATACGTCCACCATTTCCTCTATATGATATTGCCAATTGCTGTGCAAAAATACGCTACCCAGGTAAATCTAAGCCTCAGGTATTGTGTTGCATTTGATTGGAACTGTATCTATATACTAGATACACTGACCCATTAAAGGACACATCGTGATTTAATGCACAAAGCCTTGAGTAGTCAGCATGCATTCCTGCAGCACTAGTGAAGCACACCAGTGGTGTACTCATCCTGCATCATCCTGACCCAACTGGGGTTAATACACTCACATAGGGTAGGTCACAAATATAGCACTGGCAAGTTACTCACTGGTACTGCATTCAGGCAACATGATGACAAAGGGTATGATGCATCGTATGCACTATGCGGTGGTTAAAGAGCTAACAGACAATGAGTTTGCTTATTGGATGGCAGAGTAAATTTGAGATGTGATATACTTAATGCCCTGCAGTGTGATATCACCAGTTGCTACCCCTGGCACGTTCATTTTACTGGGATAGGAGAAAGTCTATTCTATAATAATTTACAATACTATATTGATACGAGACTATCACATTCACTGCTACTAGTACTTTCATAATATGGTTTTTCTTAACTTCTTAATTTAATATGACTCACTGAATGTAAAGATACCAAATTCAAATAATTAATTGACCTACCACGACCCCCTGACTCACTATATATATATGTATGCGTCTGCTATGAGCTTGTGTGGAACCTGTCAGTAGGACTGCTTGTGTTATTTCCACTGCAATGGGAGGGAAAAACTATTTTCTGACATCACACTATCAAATTCCCAATTATCGCTCTGTTCCCTCGACAATCAGCTGCCCCTTCAGTCCTGCATTGTGGCCACCGCAGCAATGTAACTTTTGCAGATTGCATACACAGTATATGAACTATACTGTTGAATAATGCCTGAAGCTGGTCCTATAGGACTACCATATATTCCGTATTAGCGAGATACAGTGGCTCCACCTTATGGAACACTGGTATCAATCATAACCCTTTGCTCTGCAAGGACCAGCTCAGCCAAATCTCGTGTCCGAGATTAGGGTGCAAACAGGGTGAGTGTATTGGGAATGGGCTGTAGGTAGACATTTCATATATTATCTGTCTAGGATAGGGTATTGGTTAGCATATTGGACTCATAATGCTGGGAGCCCAAGTTCAAATCCCTACCTGGCCAAATAAGTGTATGTCCTTTAAATATATATTTCTAAATTTTCGTTAGTATTGTGAATGATAATTTCCAAAATCACATTATTTATGAATTTGATTACCATGAATTGCATGGAAGAGAATTGAACTCAGGTACTCTGTATCATGAGTCCACAGTGCTAACCACTACCCTATCCTGGACAGATAATATATGAAATGTCTACCTACAGCCCATTCCCAGTACACTCACCCTGTTTGCACCCTAATCTTGAACACAAGATCTGGCTGAGCTGGTTGTTGGAGAATAGTGGGAATACAGAGGGGTACCATTGCAAATGGCGCTGTACACTGGTCATGTAGCTAAGGCGGAATATATAGCCCTTTGTGATGGTGGTTGAGTCAGTAGCATTACCACACAGCGGGTAACTCATCCCATTGTGTCAGGGGGTGCTATGTAGAAACGGCCTCACACCATCCAGTGACATTGCCGTGTACACCAAAACAGACTCACACAAATACGCTGGGATACCAGTGGAGGCCTATAATGGGACAGATGAGAGTCGCAATTATTTCTATGTAAACGATTTGCTTTCTCAGCCTTTATATTTGTCCCCAACCATCGTTTATTTTTCATGATGTAATTAGTCACTATACAGGTGTAATTCCATGAATTGCCTACCGGAATGAAATTCTAAATGGCTTAGTGGCATTTTCAATGGTTTCATGCAGTAAATATTCATGTCTACGTTCATCAACACACATCTCTGGAAAGATCTCCATTTATACCACGTAGGTCTCTGGAATATTGACTGCTGCAAAGAAAGCATTTGCTTGAGAGGACGAAAGTGCAAGTAACCATCAATAAAGACATTTTCCCATTGACTGCTCTCAATAAAAGAGTAACCAATGGATCAGGAGGCTCATTCAGAACAACTGACGTGGTCGTAGGGAACTGGTGACATGCCGAAACCTGTTTGGTGACCACTAGTAAAAAGTTTTTCACAAGAATTTCTGTTGAAATCTATAGTAAATACCACATTTTGCCGGATACAAATAGTCTCATTAATCCAAATATTTCAATATTGACGAAAATCGCATTATGACGACTGACGAGTCTGTTCTGAAAGAGCCTCCAGGAAAAGGAGACGATGAAACAAAAACATTTGCCTACCTTTGAGTGTTGTATGAAGTTGCTGTGTGAAGTTGCTGTGTGAAGTTGCTGTGTGAAGTTGCTGTGTCTAGGCGTCCTCAGGGTATTCCCGGCTCTTCATTAGACTCCCACTCAGTCCCAGCTGGTGTCCCTGTGCAGACCGCTCCTTCACCAAGGTTAGCAGTGAACTTATGTGATTGGTCTTTCCCAATAAGTCAGTGTCGTCTAAAGGTTCTTCCCAGCCGAGTGTCAGCTAGAGCACAGCCAAAAATAATTTTCTCATTTTCAGAAAAGTTTTCTTGTTTTAAGTAAAATAAACTTAAAACAAGTTTGTCCGTAGGATAACAAAATTTTACTTGAAAGCATGGTTGAGTTTAATATACTTAGAGTAAGAAAAACAAACAAGAAAAACAAACAAGAAAGAAATTCTTAAATCAAGAATTTTATTCTGGAATCAAGACAATATTTCCTGACATATTTCTCAAAATGAGAAAATCTTTCTTATGGAATAGACCTTTTTTCTAGAAAAAATCTTTCTTAAGTAAGATTTAATTTCTTATTTGAGATAATAAAGTTGCCTGGGATATGATTTTATTTAATTTGAAAGATAGACAATGTCTTAGAGAGACCGGAGTGATGCCAGAGCATCAGAAAGAGGTTCATCAGATTAAATGCAGCTTTTTATAGCTACAAAAGAAAGCAAACAGATCTTTATTCAAAGTCATTTTGCTTCATGTAATGGAACAGGTAATCCTTCCCTTTATCTAAATGATATAATCAAACTAATGGTGTCTCATATCATTTCTACTTTTAGTTATTATATTTCATTTACTGGAATAAGGGTTCTTACACTGAATTAATCCTCAACAAAATTCCTCTTTTTCCAGATACTTTTATACTCATTTGTTATTTTGGGACCTAATTTAAGGCAGAAATACATTAGACTGGAGGCGGAATCTCAAATGAAGCCCAGAAATCACTTTAGGAGGAACGGAATGTTACAGGGTGGCATCCATGCCAGACTTGAAGTATAACACCTACTGAACATATTTAGGGTGGATGCCACGCACAGAAATGGATTTTCAGGTAATTAGGGCTCGATAAAGGCGGCCATTAGCCAAATTTACTATTTTTGCAATATCATTAGGAATAATGATGGTAGACATGTAATTAGGGTGTCTAAATCCACATTTTCTGGGTCAAGGAACACACTGGAAGCATTATCTTTAGTCTCCTCAGCTTATTTTGCCCCTTATAGGCTTAGGGTAGGCCTAAATGAACCAAATTCTCAGTTTTCTTTACGTGTGCCATTCTTATTATCACACTTTTATTAATGCAGCAGGAAAACACTTCCAACCAGGGTCTTTATATTCATCTTTGTCTTTGTAGATATCTAGCTTGATAGTTTATTAAAATAGCTATAATAAGAATATAGGCTCAACGTGCCTAACACATACTTGAGGATACATTATTGGAAGCCATCACAAAATGAATGTGGTGTAAAATGATGAAAGTTTATTCACAATGCTTTTATTCAGCACACCTGGTCTATTTAACAATTGTGATATTGTGAAAGGCTTATATCAAGATCCATCTAAGTCTATAACTTATCCAAAGTTCTAAAACCTGTAGCACCATAATGTTTCAATTCTGCGAGGGTTATTAGCAAATGATTTGGACACTGTCTGACACAGTCGCCTCCGATAGCTGGTAAGGGGTATCAGCCAGTGTTCTCCCATGAGATTGATGAGCAGTGGTACTCTCCAAATAAGGAGCTTGCTTACAAAGCTAATGCCAAAGACCTAGCATGGGTCCTTGCACGATTCCATAGCCTTGACGGGGCTACAGTACCAGCATGGACTGGGTTCAACCAACTGACTTCAACTAACGATGAGGAAACTGTTGCAGTTGGGTATCTCCCACTCATAAATACTGCAGCACATGAAACTGACACACTGTGGACAGCCATGATGAGGTGTGTCAATATCTCCAATGCTGTAAATCCTGGTCAGTCCACTGTGATCACATTTGACCAACAACTCTATTGCAGGGCAAAAGAGCTCCAGTGGGCCAATGCAGAGCAACCCTAGTAGCAAACACACTGTGGCCCCGGACGGGGCCAGACTGTGTTTGCAAGTCTGGCCCGGAGTGGGCTAACCGACGGGCTCCCGTCGGTTTAGGGCACTGGGCTTTGGTCTGGCCCCGTGCGGGCTTCCCATGTTGGGCGCAGATCGGGTTTTGGTCGGGAAGCCCACTTTGGGCTCAGATCAGTTTTTGGACGGGCTTCCCACTTTGGGCTCAGATTGGTTTTTGGACGGGCTGAAAGTGGGTTCAGATCGGTTTTAGGACGGGTTGAAAGCGGGCTTAGATCGGTTTTTGGATGGGTTGAAAGCGGGCTAAGATTGGATAATTATGGCTTTTTAGATTCTATTCAATCATTCTCCAATGATTTCTTGTATTTGTTGAACCAGATATCCTAGGTCCTGCTAATCAACCCAAGGCATAATCATACTCTTCCTACCCAATAATGGAAGTATCAAGCAGGCCTATTATCATCAGGTTTGAGCCACATGCAGCATAGACAAGTGTCTATGGTGCACATTGGCCTTCAAAGCCATAGTTCATACCTACATGGGGCACATGAGTATTGTATAAAGATTGTAATGCCACAGAAATAGTGTTTACACTGGATAGCTGCTTAGAGAACCTCCTTTTCATCATTCAAATATATATTCTATCTTATTTCTAAACTTTGAGAACATCTATTTATTGTTTCCTATTCTACATCACTTTAACATTTTATTGTATTATTATATAATGTCAATTTCATCTGGCTTTGTCGGAAAACTCTAGATATTGTATAGTAGTGACATCTGGTGTCAATCATCAGAACTATTAGACCAGTTGCCCTGTCCAAACCCAACCTCAGCCCTCATCGGCCCGGAGTGGGCTAACCGATGGGCGCCCGTTGGTTTAGGGCACTGGGTTTTGGTGTGGCCCCAAGTGGGCTGCCCGAATTGGGCTCAGAACGGGTTTTGGACGGGTTTCCTGTCATCTGGCCAACATGAACTCAAAGCGGGTAGCCCTCTTTGAAACTGATCTGAGCCCAAATCGGGCAGCCCGCTTTGAAACTGATCTGAGCCCAAAATGGACAGCCCGGTCAGGGCCACACTTCAGCCCAGCCATCTGCCCAACATGAAACCCAGCTCAGTTTTGCCCGACTTCAAACAGCCAATCCGAGCTAAAACCAAATTGGCCCCGTGCGGGCTTGCTACTAGGGAATGTAGCACTATATTCATCAGGCTAGGAGGGTTTCACATCATCAAAAACTTCATGCAGGTGATTGGTCACCATATGGCAGACTCTGGTATAGAAGAGGTGTGGAGGGAAAGCATGGTGTTTGGTGAAAACACTGCTCACAACAACATGCAAGCAAAATCATACAACAGAGCACTGCGAGCCCATAAGTTGACCTTCGAGGCACTGTGGCATATTTTATGGCCTCAGTTCAAGGCTTGGCTGGGTGACAGAGGCATAACCAATGACATCGAAGAAGCAGTGAGGTTATTGATCGAAACATTCACAGATGAAGACAAAAATGAGTTGAGAGCTGCAACTCTAGAGCATGTTGCAGAAACCATACTTCAATACTCAGCCTTTTGGATGAGTTTCAGAAAGCCCAGACCCCAACAACTAACTATTGGATTACTTACTTGAAACTGGTTATGATCCTCCTACAGTTCATCAGGGCAGAGCGTACAGGAAACTGGAGGTTGCATGTAACATCCTTCATTGCCATGCTCCCCTGGTTTGCATGGTATGATCGTGTAAATTACCACCGGTGGGGAACGGTTTACATAGCCGACTGTATGGCACTTCCAACAACCCATCCAGAGGTGTTTGAAGAGTTCCAACAAGGAAACTTTGTGATAAAAGAGACTGGAAACAAATTTAACCAGATCTCCACTGATCAGGCTCTTGAACACAAGGGTAAGGTGTCAAAAGTTGCCGGAGGCCTCCTGGGGATTACTAGAAAGGAGAATGCACGTGACCAATGGTGCTTAACCTTCAATGAGCGCAGTCATCTTGCAAATGAAACCTACACTATGTTTGGTTTAGACAGGACTGGTGATAAAGATGCTGAACCTACCATAAAGGAGTTGGGTCCAAAAAGACTGGAACGAGATAGGTCTGATGTGGAGAAGATAAAAGAGCAATTAACCAAGTTTGAAGTATTTCAAGTGAAAAATGAAACCTGTGTGGTGTGTTTAGCAACCCACGATGTAGCATCCAGTGACATCACATCTGCACTTCTCAATGCTCAATCATGTGGTGAGGAAAAAATGTTGGCTTTTTGCTCTCGACCACCATCAGAATTCCACTCCAAAATCCCCAAAACAAAAGCCCAAACACTCCAAATGATATATAAAAGGAAATCAAAGTCAACAGCAAAACAGAAAGAACAGACTATAAGAGCAGACAGAACTCTGTTCCAGCGCCTCCTAGTATGCAAAGATTCTGGCAGAGATGTTGACTTGAAGATAGTGTTGAGCCATGAACTTTCCCCAGTACCTCTAGCATTAGCAGCTACAGATGGCTCGTTAAGACCAGCAAACAAAGCTGCACTTGGTACACTGCTAGGAGATTCTCAAACATTGTCATACCTCCCAACATCGAGTCTGAAAACTGCAACAATCATCGATGGTCAAGCCTTGGTCAGGGCTATTGGGAAGCCAACTGGAGCAAAAACATTTGGTGACTTATCAGATGCATTTGTCAAGTGTGCTCTGAGTCATCTTGGTGGTGTCTCTTCTCGGATAGATATAGTTTTTGACAGGTATGATGGACACACTGTCAAAGATGCCACCCAGAACATCAGGGCAGGAGGAATGAAACTGATCCGTCGAGAGATAACAAACAAAGAAGTACCACTGCCAAGTAACTGGGAGGGCTTCATTCATCATCAAGAGAAAAAAGCTGATTTGGCAGACTTCCTGAGCTCAACATTAATTTCTAGGGCAAAAAAATGACCACCGAACCATGAGGTTGTTGTATCTGGGGGATTCAAGGATACACTGGCAGTGAAATCAGCACATGGAACTGATGTTACTGATCTGCAGTCTAATCATCATGAGGCAGATACACGGATCATTGTGCATTCAGCAGCCCTATCAAAAGAGGGGTTTGAAAGAATCATCGTAGCTGCCCGGGACACTGATGTCCTTGTGCTCCTGATCCACTTTGCACCACTCCTCTGTCAGGAAGTGTGGCTTTGCACTGGGACATCAAAACAAAGACGGTTTGTGGCAGTCCATCGCATTCCTCTGGAGGAACAGATCCGTGCGAACCTGCTAGGCTACCATGCCTTGACTGGCTGCTATGTAGTGAGCCAGTTCTGTGGCCTTGGGAAGAAGACGACATGGAAGGTAGGACATTATAGAATCTATAATTTGTGTGAAGCTGTTGATGCATGACAAATCTTTTCCCCTCATTTTTGCTCTGCTACTTCATTACTAATGTATTGCATTTCTAGTACCATATACATCTGAAAGATGTTGATCACATGTATTTTGCAGGTCTACAGAGATGAAGCATGTTTGCTTGGTGGCCTGGGCTCTGGTGATTGTGTCACTGCACAGACATTGAAGAACGTAGAATCATTTGTATGTCAGGAAACTCATACCATAATGTAAATGATGTGAGGTTGCACCTGTTTCTCAAGGGAGCAAAACAGCCAGAAAGACTCCCTCCTACCCAGAATGCTTTGATTGAACACATCAAACGTGCGCATTACAAGAGTCACATCTGGTATACTGCAATGACACCCCAACCAGATGTCCTGTCACCTATAGGCAATGGCTGGTATGAATCCACAGACGGCAATATCTTGCCAATGTTGATGACACAAGATGCAGTTCCAGACATCGTACCTGAACTTACCTACTGCAAGTGCAAGAGTTGTGCCACCCGCAGGTGCAGTTGTAGGCAAAAGAAGCTACCCTGTACTGTAGCTTGTGAATGCAACAATGGGAATTGCAAAAACCCTAACATCATTGATTGACATTATGTGTCAGACAGTGTCCAAATCATTTGCTAATAACCCTCGCAGAATTGAAACAGTATGGTGCTACAGGTTTTAGAACTTTGGATAAGTTATAGACTTAGATGGATCTTGATATAAGCCTTTCACAATATCACAATTGTTAAATAGACCAGGTGTGCTGAATAAAAGCATTGTGAATAAACTTTCATCATTTTACACCACATTCATTTTGTGATGGCTTCCAATAATGTATCCTCAAGTATGTGTTAGGCACATCGAGCCTATATACTTATTATAGCTATTTTAATAAACTATCAAGCTAGATATCTACAAAGACAAAGATGAATATAAAGACCCTGGTTGGAAGTGTTTTCCTGCTGCATTAATAAAAGTGTGATAACAAGAATGGCACACGTAAAGAAAACTGAGAATTTGGTTCATTTAGGCCTACTCTAAGCCTATAAGGGGCAAAATAAGCTGAGGAGACTAAAGATAATGCTTCCAGTGTGTTCCTTGACCCAGAAAATGTGGATTTAGACACCCTAATTACATGTCTACCATCATTATTCCTAATGATATTGCAAAAATAGTAAATTTGGCTAATGGCCGCCTTTATCGAGCCCTAATTACCTGAAAATCCATTTCTGTGCGTGGCATCCACCCTAAATATGTTCAGTAGGTGTTATACTTCAAGTCTGGCATGGATGCCACCCTGTAACATTCCGTTCCTCCTAGGGTAAAATTTCAGAATTCTGCCACCAGTCTACATACCCTGTTTCATAAAATAGTTGTTGTATTGCATAGTGGCAGCCTCGTGTGGCATAATATGTAACTAGTTTTCTTAATTTAAGAAAATAATCCTTATTTAATAGTCTGTATACTTGATCCCTAACCTAAAGAGGCCTATCATCATAAATGATTTGACCCCCACCATGTGAATACAGATAGAGAGGAAAGAGAGGAAAAATGTTATTTTGATATTTGACAAGGCAAACACTAGTACTGGTTCCAATCCTCCTATTATTTCAAATGCAAAGAAGCCCAAAAAATCCTTTTCATTCCATTCACATCTCACATCTATTAAATTCCCTAATAATGGTAGGAATTTGATGAAGGCCTTAAGCATGGTCATAACCATGATATAATAAAATATCCTTGCATAGTTTTCTGCCCCTATAGACACTTTGGGTAGATGGGTTCAGTTAATTCTAAACTTATAAAATTGTCAAGACATAACAATCTTAAATCAAGAAAGTTAACTTTCTTATTTCAGGAAAATAAGATATAATCTTGTTTGGTGCACAAATGACCAGTTTTAAGATAATTACTAAAGAAAAATAATCTTAAATACTTGTATCTAGAAAATTACTAGAAAATATAAGATATTTGCTCTTTGCTTTCCCTTTCTGAAAACAAGATAAACGTAAAAACTCAAAATGAGTTTATTTCTTGAATCTAGAACATTTTATCTTGATTCTAGTATTTTCTTGGGGTAAGAAAATTATTTTTGGCTGTGAGGGAAAGGTCTGGATAGCCCGAGGAGACACTACAACAGCAGTTCTTTTGTCAGCACCAACAGGCCAAGAAGTCAGCGAGTCGCTGTCTTTCTATTGCCAATGTCCCATAGATGCAGGCTCACAGAAAACACGTACTCGCCAGTTGGGGCCTGCCAATAGTGTTACATACAAATAACTGTTACTTTTGTTGTGCTGTCACAGGACTTGTCAGACCACTGCACTTATTTGCAGTCGTAGCAGAAAGCAAGCTTGATTCTTGCCATCACTATTATCCACGCACCCAGATAGGTTAAGGTAGCCTAACAAGGCAAGGATCCATGAAGAATCTACTGAAATAGGAAATAAGCACACGGTAAGAAGTAGCCTATCTGGCATTTAGAAATCATACACTACCCAACTGGAGCCAATAAAGAGGTTATTTCAAAGTTGAAATTTGTGGGCCCGGCAATGCAGGAAAAGGCCCCTATTTCACCCATTTCAAATTAGATACCCTTTCATGAGGCCTAGTACAAATTGAAATGAATTAAACAGTATGGACTTCATTCCTGAGCAGACCCTGCATACATTATCAGATTATGGGACTGGGCAAGGACGAGTCAAGACCTTGAGCACCAAGGACAACTGGTAAAAAGAGCTCCTCCATACTGTCTGATATTAGCACACGGTCGGTTGATACGGCCTTCCTCTCTGAAACTCAAGGAGGGATACTGATTACCTATCATCTGAAGTAGCCACAAAGACTCTGTCTCTTGTCTCCTTGTCGGTACAGATAGTTGCTTTGAACGGGTTGGCTAAATCCGACGGGGGGAAGTTGAATGTTACCACTCATGTTACTATTGCCCCATGTGTTCTATTGTAAAAGCCGCCCAATGTATCAAGGTAGTCTTCTATTGTTAAGCTTTAAGTAGCTCAACGCAACCTGCATGTATATCAGACTCCAGCTGAAATTGCAAATGCCCTTGAATGTGAAGGCCTTTTGATGGCTTCACGGCAATTGCCTAACGGTCTAGTACAACACAATAAGGTTTATTATTTATTTTTTAAGATTATTTAATCTGTCCATCTATTCATTCACGATCATGAACATTGATGCATATTCTTAAAAATGCTAGTCGTGAGCATGACTTGTATGTTCTTTGATTTAAAAACAACAACAATCCGTCTGTGTAGTAATTACCTACCGACTGAACTAGTTTTGTAGTCAGTTGCAACAGTATAGTTGATATCCAGATGGATATCTCAATGGTGCAGAGAGGTCAATCAAAGGACTCGGGCTTGCTATGTGAGTTTCTGTTAGGCACGTGCTAATTGGTCCTAGCTTAGTCTACTCGAGAACAATCCTTTCTATAATGGAAACAGGTTAAATGCCTGGCCGACATTCTCATGTGGTATTTTCTCCCGGTATTCTGAATGATATCTAGGTGTAGTAGGTGTTGAGCTTTGTACTGTCCATTATGCTAATTATTGGTTCATGCACCCCACGTCATTGAACCTGCTGAGGTCCAGCAGCACCAGAACAGACTGTTTCACAAACAAATTACAAAGACAATAACATAAAATGTGGTACCTACTGCTCCTCAGCCAAGCATTCAGCAGCAATGCTAGAAACGTTGGATTGTGACTAATTGGAAATCTAGCTAAATTCGGATGAAGACTCTAAAGCTAAACATATAAGGGCCCCCAAACGATTTGATAATCAGCATGTATGTATGCAAGACGGGGCGTACTGGGTACAAAATGCTACCTTGTGCGACCACACTCTGAAAGAATCCTCTCTGGATTTCAAACTTTATCCTGGGTAAACAAGATACAAAACCTTGGGAAAGACCTATTCTGATTGGCCAGGGATGTTACCTCACTCCTGATTGGCTGTTAATCAGCATGTGTCTATGTAGCAGATGTCGCCTTGTATAACCAGGGTCCCTACCATCAATAGGTAATGCTCTGCCTGGAACTAATAGACTTGACCAGTCGGTATGCCCAGGCACCTTGTGGGGATCAAACAATGCACAAGGTAGTTTCAGTATATAGACCACACACCCATGTGATCATAAAACCAACAGTATTCCCTGGGTGTCCTTGGGGTAAGGGGGGCACTATGGGTCCTCACTGGTAGGTTCTACCTGAATCTACCTGTCTGCTATGCTTTGTTTGATCCCCGCTCACCCATATATAGCACTGACTGGTAACTCCTATTAATGAGGCAGTCTCACCACTCACACTTGACCACATAGTAGACTAGAACGGTACTAGGATTATGAGTTGGATACGCTCGGTGATTATGCCACTTTATATAACTGGTTGGTTTTCTGAAGCTTCACATTAGATCAGACTGTCCACAAAACCATAGTCCACGGACATTAATGGGAAAAGGATTGCATACAGATACATGCACTTTCAGTTGAATTTACCTCAGTGGACCTTGGGCTTGAGAAAGTTGCTCGAGAGTTCTAGACAGTTTTTTCCGAGGACAGAAAGCATCTTAGGTGGATCAATTGTTTTAATGGAGATTCTGATTAGAATCAATTGCTGAGCAAATGATTGCTCTTGAAACCAGCGTTAGAATGCACCTTCCGGTTCGGCAATTTGCACCCTCCGGATATGCCAATATGGTGCCTTGGTCAATTAAAATCCTCCTCAGCTACAGTTAGATTATAGTCCTCTTTTAAAGGTCTGTGAAGGATCTGTTCTCTCGCTGTAGGGCTATTAGGGATCTATTGCTGTGTATGCATTAATAGATCGATAAATGGATATCAGTGTTCAATGTAGACGCGGACAAGCTCACATCTCCAGAAGCTAACTAGCTAGTCCATGTTAGAAGGAGACCGGGCAGCATTGTTGTTCCCACTATGATGTGTTCCATAGAGCATTCCATAGATGGTGTAACATTTGAGAAAAATAGAAAATGAAGTTCACAAGTTAACTGGGAGAATCCTGAGACACAATGACTTCCCGTGGGAGTTATTCATAGGTTGGCTGACGATAGAAACTCTCACTTGCTGAAACTCCTTCAACATTCCAAAATAGATAAGATCTTTTTATAATGTCCTTTTTTGTAATATACTTTAAAGCGGTCCCTTTTAATAAACTGAACCACAGTCCACAGAGGAACTCTTAGAGAGACTACTTACTTAGTCCATATCCTTAGAGCGTGTGTTCCTTCTTGGTAGAGTAACTACCTGCTTTTAAATCATGTCCCAACAGCATAGACAGCAAATGCTTTGACCATTTTTTACTATAGATTGATCCACAGGTCAGAGGGCTCCTGCCAGACCAACTCCCATTATTACCATCTCGGAAGTCACCCAAAGGGGATATAAGAAATATACTCCCAAACCGCTGCTGTCTCCTCTGTACCTTAGGCAGGGTTAGATACCATGGAGCAGCTCACGGAGCAGCTCGCTTCCTGCTGCGGCAATGCCTGGACATTAAGACCACATCCAGGTGGGTCCCGGCCTGCTGTTGCCGCTGGTACCGCATGGACAGGTCTACAGCTCAGTCTGTACTGCTGGTAACCAGCGCCGGGTGAGCTGCTCCTGCCCCCAGCCCGAGCTGCTCACCACAGCGACACCTGGTGTGAGGCATTGACGACAGGGGGCACCACTGGCTGCGGTGACACAGCTGGCAAATGGAGGACTTAGTCCCCATCCTTGCTGCAATATTTCACGTTCTGTGTCACTATAGGATGAGTTGAGTTTGTCAGAGTTTTTATTGCCATGGATTTCATTAACAGGTTCTAATGTCTCTCAAATTCAGACGATGTAGGAAAAATGACAATAAAATCTAGAGGCGAGACACAGTACACATGTGTCAGCAGAATCTTCACAAATATATCTTCCTCTGTGTGTCTTTCCCTTTGTCGATGGGTTTTGTACGTCTATCAGCCATGCACTCTCTATTTATGACGGTTCCTGTTTGCTCAATTACCCCCAGGGAGGTATCTTAAATTATTTTTACCCGGATGTGTGGTCATGGGCCTAGACATCTGACCCATACAGGAGTATGCTGATTTCTTAAAAATTGACCCATGTCGGTGTAAAATCTTAAAAGTGTACCCATATTGGTACATTTTATAACAACTCATATCACTATCTTATGTCTATGTAGGCAATTACCTCATCCCGCGTCTAGATACAGCTACATTTTTCTTTGATTTCTTGTTTTTTTCATCTTCCTTCCTTTTTGCCCTTCTTGCTCCCCCCCTTCTCTCTCTCCCTCTCTTTCTCCCCTCCGTCTCTCTCTCTCTTCCTATGGTCTTTATCTCTTCCTATGATCTTTATCCTCTTATTCCTATGCCTGTCTCCCCCCATCTCTCTCTCTCTCTCTCTCTCTCTCTCTCTCCTCCTATGGTCTTCTATCTCTTCCTATGGTCTTTATCACCTAATTCCTATCTCTTCCCCCCCCCATCACTCACTCTCTCTCCCTCTCTCTCTCGCTCTCTCTCTCTCGCTCTCTCTCTCTCTCTCTCTCTCTCTCTCTCTCTCTCTCTCTCTCTCTCGGGCCATACCTGGCAGAGTGTGAGTAGGGGTGCTTCCAAACACACGTTTATCTTGTTTTGGCAACTGTTTTAGTTGATGTAATAGAGGAATAACCATTTTTTCGAACGTTTGGAATCCATGCAAAGCCCTTATCGCAAAAGCCAAGCAAGCCATTTAGAAATTGGAAATCTTTTATGGTTTGAAGGATGGAAAGATATTAAAACTTAAATTAATTCCTTTAAAGCTTAAACTTTTTAAGGCAATATATAAGTGAAAAGACAGACCAGACACTCTCTCAGCCCCTCTGCGAAATATAGCTCTGGTATGCCAATTGTAATTTGCTTTTTGCTTTCTAGGCACACGTCTAAAGGGCCCTTTTGGGATTCAAAGCTATCGGCTAGTAGAAAATAAACCAATTTCAGGTTGCAAATATAGAATACCTATTTCAATATAACTGAGCAATTGCATTCCTATCTTGAAGTGTATCAATTGCAATGCCAAGTGTATTCCATTGCTCGTGGAGTCTAGAGGGCACCAGGCATGTATTAGGAGTTGTGATATCCTATAGCTACCATTTCAGATTGGGTTTTGATCAATGGCGGACGTTTTCTCTGATGTCCCAGGAGCATAGAATAGTAGGAATATATCATGAAATACTGTAGATGGTCTCTATATGGGTGGCCGCCATTTTGTGTGTCATGTCCAGGTTTATACTGTCTGTTCATATCCCGTCCCTTCCCTAATCCACCCCCACTCTCTCTCTCATTCACTCACTAACTAACTATCTCTCTCTCTTTCTCTCTCTCTCTTCCTCTCTCCCTCTCCCCTTCTTTGTCTACTGCTCCTCCTCCCTCCCTCTCTTCCTCCATCCCTCCCATCCCTCCACCCTCCATCTCCCTTTCTGTCTCCCCTGCCTTTCTCCATCTCTCTAGCTGACTTCCCATGTCTGTCGATCTACTTGCAGAGGCGTAGGAAGCAAATCGTCATTGGGGGTCAGGGAGTGTAAGGCCCCTAAGTCGGAAAAGCCCCTATCCCTCAAATAAGCGTTTTGAAACTTAGGGCACACCTGAAGTCCCTCAATGTCAAAAAGCCCCTATCCCACAAATATTGAGACATAAGGACTACATTCAAGCAGCCCCTATCTCACAAAAAAACGAGAGATAGGGGACATTTGAGACATAGGGACATGCCAGGCCCCTATCCTACAAAAAATCCATAAGTATCAAAACCCTTATCCAGCAAAAGCATTTGTGATCAATTTTAAGGACTACCTCTTACTTCTGCAATAAGAAAGCATGCCTTACAAGGTTTGGCCAAACAAAGTAGAATAGTTCATATCATTTTGCTCCCCCCCCTCAGGCAGGGTGAAATTGAGTGTGGCTGACCCCTGTGTGCAGGTTTTATCACTAAAAAGGGGTGCAATTTGTTTGCTCCCTCCCCTCAAGAGGGGTCCAAATCCCCCCCCCCCCCATCAAGGGGTGCACATTTTTTGGTTACCCCCCAAACCCCCAAACACCCCCTCCTGGACCTACCAAACACCCTGTAGTTGATAAATGACCACTCCCTTTCCTATTTCAGAAGCGGTAATCTATTATCAAAAGTCTTGAACCCTCATGAGGTAGGACGGGATGTTACTAAGGGTGAGATGGTAGTGGAAATATTATCCAATATCCTATAAATGATTTTTCCATTGCAAGGGGACACTTTTGAGGGATGGTGGCTTTTGAAGGATAGTGACATACTAAATATATTTGTGACTTGACATAAGCCCTATGTCTCAAACCATTTTGAGAGATAGGGGTTGTTTGGCACAGAGGGACTTCACCTGGTCCATATCCATCAAACGGGCCAATTTTGAAGGATGGGGGCCTTTTGAGGGATAGGGGCCTCACAGGGGGGAACTATGCGTCAGGATCTATCATATATACACGCTTACATTGGATTGTATGGAAACGTAGTATTCAAGCCCCTTTAGTTCTGATTGGGGGGCCCAACCCCCACTATCCCCCATTTCCCCTAGGCATGAGAGTTCAGGATTGGAAATTGTGTGTATAATATAAGGGTTCTGACAAATTATGGGGCGACCCAAACCTATTGAGGCCCCCCTCCTATGTGATTGGGGGGGGGGGCGGTCCCCCCCCCCCTTTTCATACGCCACTGATGTGTGTCTGCTTCCCTGTAACTCAGAATATTCTTTCATGTATTCAGAACCAGTCTGTCCCCATGTAAAGATGTAGTGGAGTAGTAACACCCCTACATAGCTCTGTCTCACTGTGACAGTGACTTCTTTATTCAAGGCATTGACACCCTGTATGCACCCCAACATTGCTCCTATGTTTACACCACCCCAGTGCCCATGTTTACCCTTACATTAGGCAGTTGACAGGAACCCAAGTTTGGGAGACAACAAGAAATCTAGGGCTCTTCTTTGTGTGTAGATATATGTGCCATTGGGAGATATGGGGAGCAGTTTCCATCCACTTTTGTGATCTCTCCCCCAAGTTAGAAATCAAAGAGGATAAACATATGAAGGGGAACTGAATAGGGCTTAATTCCTCTGCTTTAATCCATTGCTTTTTATATCCGAGATTATACTTGATAATCATGGCTGGGAACTCAATAAATCACTGGATCATAGATTAATTCTATCCCCATTAGTCTAATTTAAGTAATCTTGAAGAGTTAGACAAATAGTATTGTTTTAGACAACAACTGCTTATTGTAAACAGGTCCATTAGGGCAGAGATGTTAAAGGCATACAAAAAGAAAAAGAGGTGTCATGATCCCCGGGAACAAAGTAGTACAGGACTATGCACACGGTGTATGTCAAATATTGGCATGTTCTCTCCTGAAAGTGGGGTACATTTGCCACATCATGTAGAGTACACTCCTATGTTCTGTGTACGTTATCCATTTACTCTAATGGACACTTACTGTGTTAATGGCTTGTATCTTTTATCATCATACTGCATAATTGCAGTTCTGGTGAGTAACTCGCCAGTGATGCATTCAAGCATACACTGAAAACTATATATCTGAAACTAATCACTGCTGATTAGTTAGGGTAATCATGCTGATTAGTGAAGATAAAGTCATCACGGTGATGACTGAAAGTCATCGTCTCGATTACAATATTTGCCACTAGGGGCCCCACTAGACAAAAATGGAATGTGCAGGACCTACTCTAGGCCATTCATTGATTTTTATCTATATTTACTCTGACCATGGAAACTTATAGAATGGAATATACCGATATATGAAGAATATAACCACATTACAAACTCAAATACATTACAAGGAAGTTCTGAGAAAAATTCTCAAGGGCACACATGTATGTACACAAGGACACATTTTTTGTGTCTGAAACAACATTTACTTATGTTAGGATAGGCTGTCAATTACTATACACATTTATGCCTTATTCGGCTTGCTATGAGGGGTAGAAATGCTCATAATTAAAGTCTGATGACAGGGGCAGGGGGTAATTATGGAATTATTTGGGGTTGATGTCTTGTTGTAAAGAAAAATGAATAATCAAATTTGTCATAAATGATTTCAAAAAAGTTATCATGGTGATGACCCTGAGTCATCACATATGATTACCTTAGTGGATTACTAGGTGTCATAATCACCGTGATGACAAAAAGTAATCACTCTTGATTACTTTTTCCGTCATAGAGTTTTCAGTGTAGTGCCGAAATGCAGCTGATACATTTCAGAAGTGTTGGTATGATGCATAAATTCAGGCCCTGGAGGGTCTAGCTGCATTCACGAATCATGACGAGCAAGAGCATCTATAGCATACTATTGGTAGTTAAAGCACTATATATAGTGCTCAACGGGTTATAGCGGTGCTGAGTTCATACAAATATAACGAGAGAAGACATGCATTCCTGTATACCAAATACATGTAGCTAAATATATGTAATATATGTTCTTCTATGTATGACCATGATAAAAGTTCCGAGTTAAGAGTCGACATGTGCAATATATAAAGGCTAATGCTTCCTATAACTGCTCAAATTTAAAAGAAATCATGATCTATGCATAGAAATAGGTGTGTGTTCCCTTGTCTCATGGTTTATAAATTTAAACTAGATTCATCGAAAATTTCTGTATTGTGTTATTGTATATCCTATTAGTAATAAAAGGAATCATATGCACATATCGTCCAGTTGGCGTTTCTCCTTGTTTTGTTGGTGAAGTCTGCTGCCTTGCTGTAGGGTCCTGGGATTACCGTGACATAATGCCTACTGAGTAATTCAGTGCATGCATTGACTTTGAAGGCGGTTCAATTATCAGTAATTAACGATTGCAGGGTAATGACTCAAGGCAGTGGCGGGAACTGACAATAGCGCCACCACCGGGACGCTCACTCACTACAAATACGCCAGGGCCAGCTGATCCCTTCACTTGCACCCAACTAAGATGATGAGGCCAAAATGCAGGGTGTGTTTCAGGCAAAACGGTCCTGTAGTCAGGCAGAGAACCCCCCAAAAATCAAAGTGCCCGATATAGTTTTTTTCGCTCTTGATTCTGAAAGATATGGTATCAGGCAACTTGTATCAGCTCAGTGGGGTGTTCCCACTGTTGAGCAATTTTAATTATTCATGGTTGCTTAGCAACCAGTGAAATGCAACATTAATTGCTTAGTTACATCCATTTATGTTCTCCATAGAGTATTTTTAGCTTTCCCTACCCCCCCTAAATAGGCCTCAGGGAAACCAATGATGTAATCATTCTGTTGCTATGGTAAGTGGTTGCCTAGCAACAGCAGTTTTTTAATGAAATTCCTTAGCAACCTATATAAATATCAACAATTGAAAGGTTCTAACCTTACCTACCCCCCCTTTATTGACACCAGGCATTCTGATGATATTATCATTGTGTTGCTAGGGTGAGTGGTTGCCTAGCAACAGCAGTTTTATAATGAAATTCCTTAGCAACCTACCCTTATCAACCATGGAAAGGTTCTAACCTTACCTACCCCCACTTTATTGACACCAGGCATTCTGCTGATATTATCATTGTGTTGCTAGGCTGAGTGGTTGCCTAGCAACAGCAGTTTTATAATGAAATTCCTTAGCAACCTATATAAATATCAACCATGGAAAGGTTCTAACCTTACCTACCCCCCCTATATTAACACCAGGCATTCTGCTGATATTATCATTGTGTTGCTAGGGTGAGCGGTTGCCTAGCAACAGCAGTTTTATAATGAAATTCCTTAGCAACCTACCCTTATCAACCATGGAAAGGTTCTAACCTTACCTACCCCCCCTATATTAACACCAGGCATTCTGCTGATATTATCATTGTGTTGCTAGTGTGAGTGGTTGCCTAGCAACAGCAGTTTTACAATGAAATTCCTGAGCAACCTATATAAATATCAACCATGCCTAGCAACAACAGTTTTACTATATAATTTCAATATACTATTGTAAATATCAGCTATAGGATGGTTATAAACTTAACTACCCCCCACTAAAGTGACCTCAGGAACACCATCATATATCATTTCTTGGGTAGGTGGTCGCAACAACAGTATTATGACATATTTGCTTAGCAACCAGTTATAATGTGAACAAATATCACCATATAATAAAACCTGGCTACAAAGAACAGGGATACAACAAGCACTTGGTTATAATGAGCATATTGTAACGCCCTGATTTGACACCACCAACTTGTTGCTAATGTCAGTGGTTGCCTAGTAATGACAAACGTAGAACATGTCAACGTTACAGGAAAATGTATTTCTAAAGTGACCCGAACAGCTTTGTTGGTTGGTTGTCCAAGTTGCTTCATGCCCTTGAAGACAAACAAGGTCTTTTGAAGGGCAGTGATGGTATTTGAATCTTTGAAATGAGTGAAGGTGGAAAGCATGTCCCTGCATATATCTTTTACGAAGGCAATTATTTCTAAACATCTAGAACAACATAGGCTTAGCATGAGATGGACAGACTGTATGTTTGTTCACCACAGCTTGGTGAAAATGATCAGGTCAAACAACTGGCTGGAAAGTGCCTCTTTTGAGAGGTCACGTTTTACCTCTAAACATAAAAAATTGTCAGAATGCCTCTCCTATGTGTGTAATGACTCTTTAATATGTGAACTCAATTTACTATCTCAAGCCAAATTCAATTTCAAAAATTAGAAATGACTCTTCAGGGACTGGATATAGGAAGCAGCAGGCACTGAGTTTTGGAAGCAGTGGGGAGCATCTCTGGGAACCAGCAGTCCTTGGGTGTAGGATATCCCCTACTCCCTTTTTGGGCTTAATCTGTCAATGTCCTTGCCTGTCACTCTCCTATACCCTTAAACCATCATTCCCCTACTGCTTTACTCCCTTACTCCCTCATACTCTCCTACTCTCCTACTTCTTCATTCTTAAACTCCCTTATGTCCCACAGTTATCACACTACCCCTTCCGCTACCGCCTCACACTCCTACTTCCTCACTCCCAAATACCCCTTCAGTTATCACACTTCTCGACTCCCCCACTGCCCTACTCCCCCATTGCCCTACTCTCTCAATCATGTTATTTTCACACTTGCTTGTTTATGCTGCCTAAGCTTGTGTCAAGAGTAAAACCCCTCCTTTGGTACCAAAGGGTGGGCTTCTGAAAGGAGTTGTCTATTGAAACTCACTCTTTGTTATGGAGGTTGTTAAACTAAGTTTCAGATTTAGATAAATTCCAGCATTTGCTTAACCCACACAGTCAATTCCCTCCAATGACCATCCTGCTATAGTGACCTCCCAACCAATGGGGCCATATTTGGAAAGTCCCAAGGCCATTTTCCCCTTTATTCTAATATGAAAAATTCTCACTATTGTGCAAACTCTCTGGATTCAGGTTATATTCGACCACCTGTAGAATGTATTCACTTGCTTCAAATTGAAAACTATTATTATTATGTGTGCATGGGCTATACATTGTTACATGTAATGTGGCATGTAACAGAATAATACTAACATGCAGTATAATCAATTATGAAAGTATTATTTAAGATTAAGGGGATAAGTAACACTGACTTGATTAGGGTAGCAAGTCCCCCTCCCCCTGCCTCCTCCTGGTTATCCGGTGGCACTTCCTGCCACTGCTTGGTGACCACACCGTAACAAACAGTAGCCCTCCTACTACAGACCTATGTCAGCTAACTGGGGGTCCTCCACTATATCCCTAACGATTGGAGTAAAATTTCTTCTTTGTCTGTTGCAATAAAATTTGCCCAGCCACAGACAATGGAGGCCAAACATATATATAGTTGTCTCTCCTTATTTAACATGTACATTCTACATTATATATATTTCCTCCCTCCAGTGAGTCCAGATACAAATGGACCTATAAGGTACTGAGAATTAAGGTAGATATGTAGGATTTTCTATTCCTATTTTTACTGTTGAAGGTACCTGGAATGAGTTCGCGCATCGACTCAGGTCATCAGGATGATGTATTTATTCATTCAGTAAGTATAAAAAAAAATGTGGAGCAATTACCAAACAAATATTTAGGCCACTGAAATAAGCTTTTTCTTCCTGACTAGGGAAACACTTTTTTGTTTGGGCCAAAAAAAAAAGGTGTGTTCAGGTTACATGGGCTGAAAATCTAGGGTAGGTAGGTCGGATTTTTTTTTTTTTTTAATTTTTTTTTTTTAACGTAAGCCTGAAATGTACCCAGAAATTGACCCACTAACTACAATGCTGACTCGTCGACGACCGCCTTGACTCGTGAACTATCAGATCGACCCTTAGATAGCCCCAAAATGACCCAAAATTTAAATATTTTTTCAAAATTGCATAAAAATTTCTAGGGTCGGCCCTATTTTGCTAGGTAGGGTCGGGTAACCTGAAACACACTTTTTTTAATTTTGGCCCTGGCCTAAGCGGGTCGTTTTAATTTTGTCTCTTGTTGTCATTATAATAGAGGTAGTCAAGGAGAGATTACAAGGATTCAAATTAGGATCATCTTCACAAATTGCAAATACAAAGAAGCGTTTTACAGAGAGTAAATAATATTTTATATTTCATATAATGTGACAATAAAACATTTTTGACTTATAACATTTGATTACTTGCGTAAATGGTCTGATGGCATAGATGTAATCATATAAACATAATTATCAACTAATTTATATGCCTCTATCAATCCATGATTCAAAATGTAAATCCTTTTCACTAGTGCCGCATACATATCGAGATACATTCATCTGACAACCATACTTATATCAATGATATATATTTAACGTAATTATACTACATACTTACAGTTACTTACACTTCCAAACAGGACAAATATTGAATTGCCCACCGTAACGATAGACATACACACAAAAGGAGCCGCAGTGTACATTATACCATGACAGTGGTGCCCTCTGTTTTAAGATTATCCGTTTTCAGATTATTCACTTTAAGATTATTCATTTTCACATTGGACAGATTTTAAGATTGGACAGATTTTCTTGTTGATGCTCCCACGTGAGTTTATCCGCATGTGCCATCATGATGGGGATGCGAGTGCAGTCTTGGTGGTAGTGGGTACTGTGCAGCAAAACACCATATAGCCTATGAACGGTTCAGATGATGCCATGACTTATTCTCAAGTTAAGGAGTAATGACTGATCTAAGGAGTGAATCCCTGTGCTATAGAGTCTGCATCTGCTGTTCCTACAGTATCAGAGTACAAGCATCTAGTACAGACATCTAGTGTTATACAGGGCCCCTACTGAACTAACGTGAAATACAGCAATTGGAGTCAAACATGACCAATGATGAGTCAACTGTTTTTGTGATTTTATGGATGAAATAAGGTTATAAATGCATTTTGATCATTAGCTTTGCTATATCTATAACATAATGCCGTGCAATACACTCTGCTTGGCCTCGTTTATTGCTCCGTCAGCAAATGTATAACTTGATATCAGTATCCACCTTCCACAAAGTATAATATCTATCTCGAAATACAAGTACAGAAAGTAAAGAATGCCAACGCACACATGCATAAATGTAATTAACCAAATGACATGCTCTTCAATAAAAATGGTAAATATGATGATATATCACAGTTGTCATTAATATCATATGGATCAGCATGGATTCTAACCCCTGTTTTTAATACAGAACCTCACCTAGATTCTGAAAGAGGAAGTCATTGATGGTGTGAGTGGAGCCTTGCCTGTGCTGCTGGGCGAGTTGGGCATGGTACGGTGGGGGTGCGCCAAGGTTCTGATACCGGTCAGGCTCTCCCCAATGGTTCTCGTACTGACCATGATGCCCACTATTTTGGCCATTTTGTCTATTACCATAGTTACCATTTTGGGCACCACTGTTACCATGGTGATTATTTCCAATACTTGTAATAGGAATCCCAGTTGGAGGCCACAACCCAAGATTCGTTGTCGAAGATGGAAACCGCCTGTTTTCTGAATGACGTTGGCCTCCCAGTTCAGGTGACGCTGGGGGCGAGTTAAGCAACCCACGCTGTGACCCTGACCCTCTCCTGCCACGACCTCTTGCTCGACGATTTCCCAAACTCAGGATGTCCTCGTATAGATCCGAGCGGGCCCCAGTGTAGTGCGGCAACTGTCCTGTAGGGGGAGCCCTGGAGTGGGACCGGAAGTGGTTGTTGTTGAATGCGCGCGCCGGGCGCTGCAGGTGGAGGTCGGGGCCGCGCTCCAAACGAGGCAGGATCCGCTTGGGTCTGCGCCGCCGATGACGTCGAGGTCGATGATGGTTTTTGAAATGGCGACGTGGTTGATATTTAAGAGGCTTCTTGAAGCTAGGATGAATTGTGTCCTCTAAAAGGAGAGTCCGCTTTCTGTAGAAAGCAGATAAAAAACACATAGAAAGTATAACTTTGATCAATTGGTTTTTAAGCTCAAGCTCAAACGCAATATTCACAGGAATTGTTCTCAGCAAAAGCTTGCTCAAAATTGTAAACAACTCATTTGATCAGTCATCTTTTATAACTCGTTAGAAAAATGGACATTAATTTACTTGGAAATGATATATGATATACTGACTTGTATTCTATGAAGAGAGCTGCGAGTATCATGAGTAGGATGCTTCCCACTGCCATCACAATCAGCCAGGCCGCCCACTCTGGTAATATGTCTGATGGCGTCATCAAATCCTGGGTACCTGTACAGCATAATGACGTCATATAATGAGTGTACATGCTTCCTCATAGCGAGCCTTATGAAATGGTTCAGGACATTTTTCATAACAGGAAATGCTTTTAGAAATTGTTCACAAAAGAAACTGCGTCAAGTCATTTTCCCAATCTATTTTGGTACAAATGTATTAGATTGTCAAAAAATACTATCAATCCCTTTTATTCTCTAAACTGGTACATGAAAAATAGCTTTTGTGTATTCCATGATTCTTGTCCCTATAATTGTTCCAAGACAGTTCACCTAGCAATATTGCCCCTCAACAATTCTTTTTCAAAGTTTATACTACAAAGACTATGATATGACATGCAAAAAACTAATCAAAATATTGTTTGATGACTATATTCAGCTGTCATAAACATTGTTAACCTCTCAGAATAGTTTGTACATCATTTGGACATAAATTTAGCGGAATTGAGTTAACAATCAGTTGAAACTCACCTCCATTTAAAGGGGCAGCTAGGGGAGCCATGTCTGTAGCATTGGTGGCCTCCCCACCCCCTGCTGTGTCCTGGTTTGTAGCTAAGTAGTTGATGACCTTTAGGAGGGACTTGTCGGCCATGTTTGTTCTATCTGACGTCACTAGGACGCCACCCGCAGTGCCCTCTGGGTGCGACATGCTGAACGAGGCAGCCTCCGGGGGACAGGGGATCTCTGCGTCTCCTGCAAGGAAAAAAAAGAAAGAATTTACGACATCATTGTGAATTTTTGCCCTATTTAAATAACTGCTAGTCTACAGGCATGCTGGGACATCTGCTGGAACTACTTTCTGTAGTACTCTAAGCAACGGGCACGTAGGAGGATTTGCAGAGACTGCTGCAGCCAGCGCGATAAAAGGCAACCAAAATAGCAGCAAAACTTAGCGCACAGAGAGTTGGACCTTGGTCACATCAAATTAGGCTTTAGGCTGAGTATGATCGATACCATCCATGGTCCAATGAGTGAAACAATAGAAACTATTGAATAATGAAAACACAGCAGCACCAAGTTACTCACTGCTGCTATATCCATGACAAAAGGATGAAAGAAACTGTTTTTACAACGGCTTGGGAACGCGTTTTGTTAGCTGGGTATGCTGTCCTTAAAGGGTTAAAAGACCTACTTGTACCTACCTATACAGAGTCCGTGTGTGTCTGTGGTGAGGTGAGGGGGGCAGTCCGAGCCTGCCTCCCCCTGCAGGTAGGGACGGGCTAGGGTGGGGAACCTGCAATAGGACATTCATGTCAGTATATATGACCTATCTATACTATGACACAGTTATCCATGGATAAGAGGTCACAAAGAACCTGCATACTTACAACTGTCGCTGATCAATAAATTCCTACTTGAATGAAAACTTTCCCTATAACTTAGACCACTAGCAAAAGATGATAATAAGGCCAATCAAAAAGAAAAGTTGTTTCTAATCACCGCGCGCATCATGAAAGTCGTGATTCAGAGATTTTTTTTTCATTATAGATTTTTAATAAAAAATCTATCAAAAAATGGACTTATCTTGGCATATTTGGTATCAAATTAAGGCTTATATTGTCAGTTATGCAGAGAGCTTGGAATAACTTGCATTATAGCAACTTTCATGGATCAATAGTCTTAAGTACTAAAATGTGAAAATCGCACGCAAAAAGTCTTCATTTCCCTTTATATTTGTAGACCCTAGTAAAAAATTACTTTTTTTTAATAAAAAAAAAAAGCCCTCGTCATATTTATCAATGCCGGGTGATGAGAAACAGTTGTTTTCTGAGTGGCCTGAAGAAGAAAAAAACGCCCTCGTCACATTTTTCTGTGCGGTTGATGAGAAACCACCGCTATCTTAGCTCTGGGTGTGTATGCAATAGAGAGTCATTTGATACATAATGGGTATAAAGAGGGCTATTAACCTAGATATAATCATATGGAAGAATCTTGCCATTCCTGTATAAAAGAGATATAGGATATATATATATATATAGACGGTGATTATAACTGTTTAAGCTATCCGTGTGTTCACTGACCCCTGACGTCTAGACAAACACTTAATCTGTCCAAGTACCCTGACTGTCAGATATTCATGGACTACACATAAATGGGCATCAATCAGATCGTAAGACAACATCTAAGTGAAATGACATCAGCAGACACTAACACATATATTCTGTACCCCCGCTAACAAAAATACGTTTTTTTTACGTCGAAATAACGTTTTTAACGTCATATAATGCCATAATGAGGAGCCATAGGGAAACGTTAAATAATGTTGTATAACTTTTTTTTGTTTCCTTGGACTGCTCTGTCATTTTGCCAAGGCAACATTCCTCTAATACCTGGCTTGTGTAGTCTCGGACAACCAGCCTGACTTGAATAGAGTCTGGGGTACTCCATATCAAACTACCAAACTTACACTAGTTAGTCTCAGCAGATGTTGTGTTCTGCCCTTTCCATATTCAGTACCATGCATGTGTCAAGAGTTGTACAATCAGGGACCTCGTCAGCTCATTAAATAGTTATCTAAGAAGTCATAGAATATCATAAATAGGTCGGTCAAATAACCTCACTATAAATAAGGGTAGTCACATAGTGGTCACAGTGGCAGAACAGAGAACTGTAAGATCGAGGCTAACCTCCTAGTATGTGTCTGTGTTGTCTAAAACCTCTCCTGTCTTGACTAGGTTGTGCTACACATCTCATGTCCTCCCTTACCTGGGGCATTTTTGTTTAGATTTATTGGACAAATTATCATCTACAAGTATATCAAACGCAAATCTTAATTCATAACATGAGCGTATTTTTTTAAGTTTGAAAACACGCAGCTGCTATTTAATCAGGGGAATAGACAAATATGTAACAAATAATTTGGGCGAAAACTCAACTCCTGGGGTAGACTATAGAGGAAACCATTCAAGTCCCGACCTTGTATGAACCATAGACCAGGTTAAGCCCTGTGAATAGTGACCATTAACCTGACTCTCTGTCAAATAATGGGTATACTGAGGACAAATGGAATTAGCGTGGGGAGGAAACCGAGAACCGTGGTATTTCAGCTAAGATTTCCATATCTGAAGAATCATAACGGTTTTTTAATATGATATTTGGTAATCAGGTTATACGACCAAGACAATGTCTGACACTTTGACACGTCCACCAAGTTATCAACATTTCATGGACATTCTCATGTGTAAATTTCCATGCTAAGACCTGTATCCAAAGGTAATGCACGGTGCTTCCATGCTATTTCTAAGGATCTACCTGGGTTAAAGTGTTCCGATTTAGTATGCCCTTATACGATTAGCAGTCTCACATACATCCATTCTCATAGAACCATAACCAAAGGGGCAAACACATCAATCCCATTCATCCTATCATTTACCCTTTCCGTTCTACGCCCACTTGAATAGATCAAGACCTAGATCAAGACTTAGATCTTACAGTACGTAGAAGTAGCCCTCAGCATTATTTCTGTTTCTTTTCAATTTTCTTTTTCATTTCAATGGCCCTAAACCTTAAAACACGCGTGGTACCATATGTTCAAAATAGATAACGTTAAGGCCAGTACTCTGAAAGATTTATATATCGAAATTTAATTTGACTACTTCACATACTATTTCATGTAGAAACGTACAGTTATGAGACTATCTGTCCGCATTTTGATACTATCCCGCAATGTTAAACTAAATCGCCTGATGTTTGCGAGATACTAACAAAACTATAGTATTTTGAGACTATCTTGCAGTTTTGAGACTATCTAGCCTAATAACCCCATTTGTTTTCTGAGCTTATTTTGAGAGCACATGCTAAAATTTAATGGTCTTATCTCGAAAACATGATAAAAATCTAGCTCCTTCACTGTTGGAGACCAAGAGATGGAGCCACCTTAACCACAGTGAGTTTAGTAGACATGTGTGTGGACTCACCCAGGGCTGAAGTAGCAGAGGAAGAGGTGTGTGACAGAGGTGCCACCTGGTGTGGGTATCTGACACCACTTGGCAGCACACCCTACCCTGTCCGCACTGTACCACACCAGCTGCAACACAACAGGATTATTGTACTTTAGGTTTTAACGCAACATGTAAAGGCATTTTTGACTTCCAAATAGGCCTATATCATTGAGTATAAGTCACTAGAGAATATAAATGTGATTATAAATATTGCTTCCTGGACACTATTAGATTGGTACCTATATGGTCGTACCCAATGGGAAATAGCCCTGGACAATTGTCTCATATACAGTGTCCATGTAAAACCATCATTGGTTGCTTCATCATGGAAACTGATATTCAATATATATATACGTCATTTAACATGATCAACAATAAGCCAATCTGCGACCTTAATGGTCAATTTACTGTCTCTTTGTTATAGCTCGAAGATAATAGAACCCCTGCGTTTTAAGGAATGTAAATTAGATATAGCACATACAGCTAATCATTGCTTGATTAATCCTACATATAAACTGCTATTCTATCCTCCCTCTGTTTAACCAGAGATGATTATCGATCAAAATTATTCATTACGAATATAATGTACTTACGTGTCTATACTGTACACACTTGTCGTCCTCACTACATACATTATCTGTATAGTCATAATGCACTCCCTGTTTCTGCCATCTGCCAATGACGTCAAAGAGACGTACTGTGACGTCATCTGTGACGTGTGAGTTGCCATAGACATGCGCACAGGGCGTCAGTGTAGTTAGGAGAGTGGACGGTGGAGGACAGGAGATGAGACGCTTTGCTGCCAGGGTTTCTAGTTTTCGACTCCATTGCTGTGGAAGAAAACTGATTAATTAGTTGGCTGTAGCTTAATAATAAATAGAAACTTAATTGTAAGGCGCATTTTACTTATGCATGTTTCCAGCATGCTACACAGGAAATCTAAGTGCTCTAGCCCTTAGTCTGTAGTGGCTACCTCAGGTTAGTCATAGGGACATTGGTCAGGCATGAACAAGTGCTTTTCAAAAATGACTGAGACAAAATAACATAATGACTAATGCCTTACTCAAAAGGACTTAGCCTAACTCATTGAAATGGCGAAGACTAAGGTGAGTTGGCCAGTACTTACCACCTTGACAGTATTAACTAACCTAGGTTGGTTGTATATGGAGCCATAAAAAGGCTAACTAGGTTAGATACTAATGACCGATTTGTTAGTCAGTACTGACTAGGATTTGGAGGCCAAAGAGTATCCATGTAGGTAAGTGGCCGCTAGGTCACTCTAAGTTGACCGGGATTTGATGGAGGGGGTGGCAGATATCAATGAGAAGGCGGGGATCCATTTGAACACGCCTGGAGATGGGGGGGGGGGCAAGAAAAAAAAAGTACACTCCTCTTGCGGCTAAAACACCCTTATGTGTTTGAAAGGGAACATGGTACTAGTATTGGTACACTGAAAAAGTAAACTTGTCTCCAGACTTGTCGAAGTGACTATCATAAAATAAACGAGTCAAAAGTTGTCTAACCTATCAGGTTACCATGCCACATATAGAATCTGGAGCTGGCAAATGTCGTGTTTTGGGCTGGCACATGCCAAGTGGGTCTTCTATCTCCAGCTAGAAGACCCGCTTCCTTATCACTTAGACAAGTTTTTGACTTGTTTATTTTTTGACCGTCACTTGGAAGAGTCTGGAGACAAGTTTACTTTTTGGTGTATTCCATTTTACACGTCTATAGGCTTCCCCGTAGGTTCATCAGTTTATGTTTACAGGGTTGAGGTTCAGGGTTAAAGACTTATGTCAGGCACACCCTGTAAGCTGGTATATCTACCCATATTGTCACTTACAAACCAGGTGAAGCAGACAAGGGTCATGGACCTGACACGGGGGCACTGAACCTGTGATATGTAACAGGGTTAAATACTCAATGTCACGCATTAAATTACTTTATGTCGCGTATAGTGTCATATTTATGATTTAGGGGATATGCTTTGTTATTATTTCTGTTTCAAATATACAGCTATGATTTTGTGCTATTGGTCAATGATCATCAGATAAATGCCTAACTCCTCCGGGAAATAATGAACCAATCTATCAAGTTGTGGGCTAGACTTCAACATTTACAGAGTTAAAACAGGTGGTCCGTAGACCTCTGAGAGATGTCTACTCTACAATATATAAACATTTCCAATTGAACATGTCTTAACTCATTCAGATATCCATGAACTCAATGATAAAATACAACATCCAAGAGCTTTAATTTTCATGGCAGGATATATAACGTTGAACTAGTTAGAAGAGGACCGTTTATTAACATTAAATACTACCTATGCCTGGATCTAGTAATTAATGATCAATTAATATGACCAGGAGAATAATTTGTTGTGTTTAGAAAACACGGTCAAAATAAAAAGGCAGGTGCATGGGTCGAGTCCTTTTTTAGCCAATTAGTTTAAAAACAGTTAATATTTTTGTAAAAATGTAGTCCATTTGTTGACGCCTAAAATAACTGTCACTAAAGCTCTTTCCGGATAAGGACCTAAAGAACTTTAGGGTGGAGTCAAATAAATAGGGTACACGGGCTAGCCGATATCGGGCTATGCTCTAAGGCTTAGTAAGTGCATCGTGCCATGCCTGAGTTCATTTAAAGACATACAGAAGCTATATATCTCAGTAGGCATGTGACCTAAGCATGACATCTCTTTGATGATATGAGCAAATCGGTGTGCGCCATTCACAAAAGGAAACTGCTGAATTCAAACTAGGTGAACCGGGGAGGTTAGGGCCAGGTGGTTCCAGTGGCTCCAGGTGGGGATGGCACAGGTTCACTGACCCTTAATGACCGGGCTAACCCTAGGGCTTATACATGTATATAGTGGTTTGATATATCATGTCCTCCGCCGTCATGATCCATGAAGCATCAAAGTGTAATGTCGACCTTTTAGGAGTGCCGACCGTTTAGGAGTCGCCGAAATTAAGGGTCCAGGTCACAAAGTCGCTTTTTTGGACCCCCTAAAGTATTGTCAATTTTGTCTAAAAGTCGCCAGGTCACTTTTATTATTGCATTAGGTCGAAAGTCGCCTCCAAAACGGCCTAGGTCGCCCGGTCGGTTTTGACCCATCTGCAGCCACCTCTGTAGAAACGGCATCATATATGAATGCTATCAGCAAGTTACTCGCTTGCCGCCCTGTAAGGGTTCCCAGATCCTTGATGATAAGGTTAGCCTATATTCAGCTACTGGATGTGGGTGTGCCCAAATAGAAGCTCGATTCCTTGATCTTATCTCTGCACCATAGGGGGATAGGAATAAGAAACGAGGGGAGAGCAGGTGTTAGCTATATATCATCTGGATCAAAGCGTCAAATTGCGTACAGGGATGGGATATCATGCGATTGAACTATTTGTCCTTTTCACCAGAACACTCCTCTTCAACTGGGGGTTAAGCCCTTCACAGCAGGAATGTGTGTATGCGACACCTTCAAAGTGAATAGTTAACTATGTACTCGGGTGGCTACTAGTATAGGTGGCAGTCATCGTGGGGGGAGGGGGAAGGGGGTAGGCATATAATCATTGATGGTAGAAAAACACATTTACTTCATATCTATCCACGTGCGATTTCTTCGAAATCTCCTTGGATTATGTTAGATATCATTGTCATATAGAAGATGCAAGCATACGCAGAGATACTCATGCAATCCAACACAGTGCAGAGATCTAGAAAAAAAAGGACGACAACCAATTTCAGAGATCTAGAAAAAATGGCCGACAACCAATCTCTCCATACTCCTACTACGACAGAGGGAACCACTGCTTGTCAGGATATTACTATATCTCCCAAACACTGTCCCTATCTCTTTATCTCCCCGTCTTGCTGAAACTACATATCCCCCCTGTCTCACGATGCCTGTAGAGGCTTTCTTATTATGCGTTCACCTTCCCACGAGGAGAAAACTAATTACCCCTGCAGGAAAAGCTCATTTTCCCACCTTCCCAACCAGAAACACCAGGAGCACCCTTTTTCTTTACAACGATAATCCCCCCAGGGTATTTCCCGGGCCAACCGAGCTGGGCTTTGTTTTGTTCATTTTGACACACGTTATTCACAAAGGGCAATTAGTCAAATATATTATGCTGCAGGAAAACCGACCTTATTTTCTGTATATAACAGGTTCTCTCAGCTCACCATGCAAGCACAGCCCCATCTCACATGAAATATACCGTTATTATTCTTGTATTTTCCCCCTGGTTAGCTTTAAAAAAAGATGACTAGAAGTACTGAAATATGCTATGGTTCGTGCAAAGAAATAGCTAGTCCTAGCTTGTTTGACCTGGATATATTGTTCTCTTCTTTTCTTGGCTTATACTATAAATGGCACATTAAACCGCCGAGCTGGAGCTGCATGTTTCATATCCAGGTTGGTCGCCGTATAGCACAGTGCAGGGTCGCCGAGGCATGGCTAAATACTAGATAAGTGCCCCTTATCATGTTCTAGGCATGGATAATGCACTTGTAGGGTAATACAACCTCATGGCAACAAGTGGGCAACAACTCTAGGAGCAGTGTCCACTGCATGCATTATGCACTACTATGAATAACATGCAGCCACCAAACGACCCTCCTTACATAATTAGTGTAGGTACACAGTAGAATCTACTGTAGGTCTACGGTAGAATTTACTGTAGAATGGATTTACAGTAGAATCTACTATAGGTTTACAGTAGATTCTACTGTTTACCTACAATAAACTGTACACCTACAGTAGAATCTGCTGTACACCTACAAAAGGGCCAACCAACTTTTTACAGTGTACGTTATGACTCTGTCATAATTGAGTCAATATATATTCAAACGAAATATCTACAGGTGCAACAATAGGAAGAATCACGTATCAAGATTATTTCTACTTTTGACCGAATTATAAAAATCCAAGATTAGCATTCTTTATTTTGTTTTCCATACTCCCATAACAAGTTTTTTTGTCTTGACGTTGGATGCGTGGTAGAAGTCAGTCACAGTCACCGTCACCATACCCCAATAAGGCAGGTGCTGTTCCTGGTTAGCTGTCACTTAGTAACACATCAGGTCTACACTGGTTATCTTTACCAATGGCTGCATTTCTACATACATTTTAGTATATATTCATATTTTAATAGTTTATTGTACCATGCGTCTGTTGATGGGAATATTAAAGTAATATATTTTATCAAGAAGGCAGCTGATTTTAACAAGTATATTTATGGATATTATGCCCTACCCCCTTTGTAAATCTAACAATACTCGGATGGAAATAATAATGGCTGTCCCCTGTGATTTGGTTTTGAGATACAATGAGACAATAGGACAATGATGGTGGGGGAGGCCCCTATGGGTGTATTATACTAGACCTATGTCTGTGATTACGCTGTGGTTTCCAGACAACCCATTGACAGCATATTCCCTGACATGCGCTAGGGTATGCATGGTACAAAAGCCCTGCTGCATTTTTACATCATACCAACCAGATGTGTTTGATACACTCCTAAAGGGCGCCATGATCATTAGTGATGCTCTAATGCAGCGCGGTGGAGTTATCACCCGCTACATTGGATGCATGCTTCAGGCGTGATGCCATACGTAAAGGGTTGATTTGGTTAATGAGGTGGGAGGTATGTGTCATAATCTAACCCTGCATCGTGATCATTTTGTCTTTATTTCCTTCTGTAGTTTTGACGAACAGGGTTATAAAGTTGACAGAAACGTGCCACTGTTCCTAGTCATGCAAGTCATTACCTGCATATGACCTGGGCCCCACAAATAAGACAAATAGGTTTCTGTACTACAGGTAGACAACACTGGTTAGGTAGGTGTTTGGACACATACCAGGCTACACAAAGGTTTAATGTTTTTTAACACCTTAAAAAGTTAGAATCGGTTCGGACGAGGAAATGGGTTCCCTCCCACTGCTCCTTTAGTACTAAATCAAGTAAGTCCCTTCCTCCTTTTTATATAGTTTCTTGGGACTCATGACCTCAATCTTGGGCAGGGAGCTGTTTGATTGGTTCCCAGGGATCTAGGTTACATCCTGGGCCTTTGTGTGTTTTTTCAAAAAACAGAACTTACAACTTTCAAAAATGAAATTTCAAGTTGTGGATTTAAAAAGTTTAAACCAATAAGTAGGGGCAAATATAATTTACACATTAAAAAGTTAGATAAAGATTGATTAAGGAGAGAAAAATGTGGCCCATTGTCGGAACCAGGCTAGATTACATCTGATTTATGAACCCCCTTACCCTCTGCACTGTATCATCAAATAGTAGGGCAGATGTATGATTTTAGTTTAGAATATATCATCAGTCTCTGGCAGATTGTCAGTCTCAGTACATCATTACCATATGCCTGATCACACTGGAAATATGGGGATTCATGTCAGGGTGTTTATGAGCCACGCCGAAAGGATGACCCAGGCATCCTTGCACAGGCATCCTCTCTCTGCTTACCTGCTCACATTTAAGACCAGGGTATGATTACGTACCTGACCTGGCAATGTGGACACGCAGATTTGGCAACTAAAGAAATTAGGTTTCTTACACAGCCGCATTCACATGGCTAAACTTTAGTATCGGAAATATATATGTATATATTCATCTCATATAGACCATCTATCGCTCGTTAAGTCCAGGCAGCACTCTGCGGTGTATATGGCGGGGGTGGAGGTATGCATGACCTATAGACCATGAACTACTGAGTATACACACATATATCCCTCTCGCTTCAGGCCTACCGCCCATCTTTCACTATACCACTTTCCAATTCATTACAATTTCAAATAACCCTTTTAAAAGCATACATGTGTGTATCTCATGGTGAATACGTAAACACTATACTTATCAACATTCGATTCGCCGTATTGCATGGCCTTCATAGAATATGGTGAAGCCGCATGCCAGAGCCTGTGACATCACTAAATTAAAGTTTTTTCGACTATTTTCACATTTAGTATAAAATGCTAAGGCCTACTCAGCAGAGTCTGCACACTTCGTTCTTAACGATGTGGACGTGGGTCATATCACCGTCGTCTAATGGCCTCGTGTGATATGACCCAGGTACAACTCGTGAAAAACAATGTACATGTTTACACAGGCTCCACTGTCATAGGCCTTTGTCTATATATTCTTGTATTCCTTTCTCTCGCCTCCCCTATACTTGCTTTCATGACCTCATGACCCTCTCTCCAACCCCACCCTACACACACTCTCACCCCACGTTTTCAGGGTCAGCTAGTTTTACCAAATTAGACAGAAAAAAAACTGACTTACCATTTTCCTCATGTTAGAGGCTCCGACCCCGCTCCTTATTGTATTGAGCGTTGTGACGACCTCCTGTATTTGGTCGTCACTGAGGTCGTCACCAGGGTCGTCACTGAGGTCGTCACCAGGGTCGTCACTGAGGTCGTCACCTCCGGTGTCCAGACTACTCACCACGTCATGCCAACAGCATGACACCAGCACGTACAATATAAGTACGTGCAGATACAACGTGTACGTGCGGCCGGACATGGTCAAATCTGAGTCCAAGACGTTCACACAGGAACCATGCTCACTGTCACAGATTGGCTCTGTTCTCGTCACCTATGTACCACAAAGGGGAACCCACAGCTATGTATCTCGACCCTCTGTAGCCTCTCTGTATGCTCAAAGTGAAGCATAGAAGTTGTGTCGAATTCCGGTCTGCTGATCACTGGGGAGGTGGGGAGGTAAGTGCATCACTCGGTGATGTCTGTGGTTTAGTGTATGTATACATGTAGGGCAACAAAGGCTGTATATTTCAGCCGATCTAGCCTCATGTCCCAAATAACAATAGCACAACCTGCATTGCCAAGTTAGGAAGTAGCTGAAAACGATTGATGTATGTGTACTATGCTATGAGTCCTTTCCATGGTTGTGATTTAGGATGATAGCTCTATGGGCATTTGAGTAAGGCATTGGTTACTGGCAATGCGAAACTAAGTCGTGTTGGTGATCTATGGCCTGAAACAATCCAGTGCAATCTGTACATCGAAATCTAGAATTTTGACTGGGATTACTCCGACCAACAGTTTTGCAGTCAGCAGTATCATTGTATACCTCAGAACCACACCAATAGTTTAAAAGTTACCAGTGGCATTGTGTTTGCCCAAATCGTAGCCCAGTGTACATATACTACAGTTCAAATCAAACAGTGGTATTGTACACCACGAAGCAACACGTTTGTCCACATCAGAGCCCAGTGTATGTCCACATCAGCAGTGTGGCAGTTACCAGTGGTATTGTAATTTGTATACCACAACATCCAGTGTATGTCCACATCGAGGTAGCCCAGCATGTGTCCACATCAGCAGTTTACCAGTGGCATTGTACACCACAGAGCAAAATGGTTGTCCACATCAGAGCCCAGTGTACGTCCACATCAGGAGTTCAGAAGTTACCAGTGGTATTGTACACCACACAACCCAGGGTACTTCTTACTGTGTATAACTGCTGTAGTCACAGCTATACCTCCAGTAGATAAGCGGCTACCTGCGGCCCCCTGGCGGCCAGAGGGGAGACATGGTCGACTCCAGGTGAGTTGAGGTCCATGTGGGGAGGAGGAGGTGTAGGGGTGGACTGAGGCTCTCTGCTAGTGGAGGGAATAATCACACTACCCACTCTCCAGCCACATACTCTACGCTAGATCTGTGCTTGGGAGTGTCGTGTGTGAGTTACCATGCAGTACCCAGGGTGACTCAGCCGTGACGTTAAGGTCAGCGTTAAGGTCACTGTTGTACCATAAATATAAGGATAACTAACGCACTGTTATGTTTCTACACAATGTGACTAACTGAATGGCATGACCACTGGGAATCGTCAGTGGCCATTTTTCATTTCAAACACGTAGATAAGGTTTTAAGATTAGATTACATTTAGTCCTACAATAAGCCGTTGCACCTTGATATAATATCATTATCATAGCGGATGTATTTATAAGAGCTTTTTTAAAATCGTTTGTTCGTGTTTATATTTAAAAACAATTACAAAGTAAATGTACTAACCTTGGTGTTGCCTTATTTAGCTATATATGACCTCTTGCCGTTTATTCGGCCATACATCTTAGAGAGTAAACTGGTATCGCGTTCTACTACAACATGCATTTTACTGAGCTTACAATAGATCGCGGTTTACAAATTAGAACAGCGGGACTATGTTCATTACTTGCGATGAGAAAATATAGCTATATCAACAGAAACGAATCACATGTTTAGACGCTATATCACTTTGCAGAACGTTTAACCTTCTGGATAATAACCTTTGCTGGCAGGATTAATCAGTCAAATAGACATTGGCATATTTCCTCTGGTACACATAGGCACCTTTTCACATACCAATAATTCATCATATTCTAGTGGTAGGATGAAGCCCATTAGGATCTCTACCTCTTAGGCTCTTTAGTCGAACCCGCTCTATATATTAAGCTATCAAAAGGAAGCATGTATACTATATGCTTTGTCAACAGTACACATACATGTGCAGTCATGGCGAGTAACTCACCAGTGCAGCATTCAAGCAGAATGCCGACCCTTCAGGATTGATACGTCACATTCGGGACGGCTTGATTATTCATGATAGTAATGTACCATGAAAACAAAGAGCCAGAGCAGAGGTCCCAGGTCTCGGTACCCCTCCAGCGACAGTCGGAGTAAAGCCGGGACAGGTACTCAGCCCTACTTATAGGGGCGCTGGGGCTTTAAGCAGCCTTGAAGGGGTTTAAATTATAGTAGCGTGACGGAGGTGATGCCCTCTCCCCTGATCACCCCCTGTGTCCACCCTTGTACCCCAGTAGACACCTGGTTCACACCTGGTACACATCTCCTGCACACCTGGATGCTCCTCCACTAAAGAGCTTAACCCGTTAAGGGCCGCACAGTCCTTTGATGCATTGTACTGTTCTGCTGATATGGTACACGGATGCAGCACTGGTGAGTCTACTCGCCATGACTGCATTCATGGATCATGCCGACCTTTTGGGTGTGTATCAACCCCGTTGGGTTGGCGTGATGCATAAATTCGGTGCTGGGGAGTTTGCATCATGGTGAGAAATAATGCATAAATGCACTTTGAAGTCTAGAAGGGATGCCCTTGAGGACAGTAAGGTACTTCAATTCACTGTTCTCCTTTGTTGACATGGCACATGAATGCAACACCGATTGATATTTCGCCGGTGCTGCATTACTTATTGTTGAACTTCTCGAAGGTTTGGAAAGATGCAGAAAAGCAGTGCCAGTGAACCACTTCGCTGAGGCTACGCTTATGCACTATAGTGACACATGCATTTATAAATATTTGACTAGTCTGTACTCAAAGGATTAAGGAGCCTTCCTACAGTGGTTGGGAAGGGGGGGGGGGTAGAAATGGTTTGGGGGTCCAGTATGTCTCAGTGTCTGGGCGTGGAAGGATCCCTTTAATGTGGTATGGCCCAGAGGAAACAGGTCGTGTAGGGTCAATGATTGTGTAAAAATAGGATCATCTCCCTCCCCTACCACCTTTAGCACTATGAGGAAGGGGACTATGGTAACTGCAGTTACCAGATCACCATTGAGGGATCCCCACTGTAGCATAGAGAATCAAAAGTGGTGATTACACTGTGTTTATAGCAGCTTGGGTATTGCATAGTTACAGCTGGTACCATACTTTATCATTTGGGCCACTGAATATACCATGGAATTGTCTAGAACAGCAGTATGAAGAGGTTATAGAATCAGATGGACTAAGATAACTGTTTTTTTGGTCGCCCTAATAGACAGAGGTTCACGATAATCTGTCTGAATGACAGGTTTCTCAACTAGTGGGGGCCTTGGGTCGTATCACACGAGGTGTGATGCGACCCAAGGTCTCATGAGTGAGAGAAACCAAGAGTTCAGACTGGTTTGAGTGGATCTCTGTGTTTACTTCATGTGAATGTTGATCTATTCCATTTTAAAACGACATTCAAAGATTTGTTTCACAGCTATACCGTGGAGAATTGAGCTGTGGAGAATGAGATTCAGTTTCTCCACAGGGGTGTGGAGAACGACCCTTCCCATACAAAACAATGGTGAAGTTGTTTCTCCACATGAAATAAATACAGTTACTATTAGTTACTTATTAGTGTAGTATAAACACAGTGTAATCACCACTTTGATTCTGTATGCTACAGTGGGGATCCCTCAAGGGTGATCTGGTAACTGCAGTTACCATAGTCCCCTTCCTCATATGTTTAGGTACACCACGAACCGGATCCCAGACTACCAGCTGCTACTCCGTGACAGAACGTCAGTCCCACCTAGAAGAAGCGTCCTGAACTAAATATCTCTACAATCATGGTTGAGTTCCTAAACTCGTGATAGCATAGCGTTCTCTCCTTCCCAAGATCTCATTTTATTTACGATTAAGTGATAGTTTCTAATAGTAATACCCATTGGATCATATCAATGTCGGTTGATAACATATACATGTATTTCATTCTTAAAGTGCAACAATTATCTGGAGACGTCATAGCTTTCTCACCCCAGACAGTGAAGCTTCCGATTACAGGTATAGAACCACGTATATTACAAATGAACCTATTTTCATCAGCCCGTATTCATATTTCTGCAAAGGTTGATCATCTAAAATATTTCTATTATCTATTATCAGCTGATGATATTAATGTATACAGATCATTTCTATACTGAATTATACCCTAACACTATGGTACTATGTATATTACTGTTAGAAGATTGGTATTTCCCTTTGTTGGTTTATTCTATCAAGAGGTTCATTTAGTTAATTCTCACGAAAAAATATGTTTCAGTGTTTGGGAAGAGACTAATCTGGTAATAACCCTTCGCATAGAAACTACATAAAATAACACATAGACAAATGCCAACGCCCATTGATATCATCTCTGTTGTATTTCACGAGTGGGGGGCTGGGGCAGTATCCCACGAAGCCCAAGCCCCCCACTCGTGAAATACATCAGAGAGGTATCAATGTAGTTGGCATTTTCATTTATTTTTTAATTTGAAGCCATTTAATGAAGGATAAACAAATTTTCTTAGCCCATTAAATATGGGCACATTGTATTCAATGGAGGACATTGAATATGGCCTTCCAATGCTTAAGCATAGGAGATCTTGTATTTCCAAAAAATAAATTGAATTATGTAAATACGATACCGGTGAGAACCTGTGAAAGGTCTGCGATCTATACAGCCGAATTGTGTGTTCAGACATTTGAATGTTTATGGACAGAGCAATTAAAAAAAAAAGTTGTCTTCACTAAAGGGGATTTCCACCAGCGAACTAGCACAACCATTTAAGGTTAAATAATACGATTTTACTAGGATATGAGCTCTCGAACTTCTATTTAGTAGTCCGGCAGCTTACTACATTGCACAACGTAGGGGGATATAGAAAACTTACTATAGTATACCATGGTATGCCATGGTATACCATGCTTTACTATGATGAGTTAACCATGCTTTATCATTGTACATAGTTCAATCTTTTCCCACTAGGTGGCAGCCAAGTCCATGAGATTTTCTGGGGGGGTTATAATGGTTACTGATGCTTATAAGTGTTGAATTAAGCATATCTTTTTATTTCCTCAAACAATCAAGAATAACCAACATAATCTAAAGTTATTTATGTCAAATATTGATATGGTTAAAATGATAAACACCATTTTGTGGTGAATAGGATTTACATATAGGTACACTGCTGCAGATGTTTATTTGTAACAATCCCAGTGTAACTTGCACTTGTGGACTAAAAAAATTAAATGTCCAGAGCACTTTATGTACTGGGATGACATATACATCTTAGGACGTCTTATCACTTATAACACATGGTTACTTTATCATGGTACTCTCCTTTTAGTGATAGTATTTGGATCATGGTATATCATGATATCAACCTTTATATACCATGATACAAAATGGTATATTATATCATGGTATTCACCATGGTAAAGCCCGGTAAATTTACTACAGTATTCTGGCCATACCATGATATTTGGACCATAGTTTATCATGGTAATTACTTTGGTATATTACAATGTCTACCATTGTAAACTATCATAGTAGATATTATAGTTATTCATAGTATTTACCATAGTTAACCATAGTAAATTTACCCTGGTTATTTGGCCAAACCATGGTATATCAATGCCATGGTACATTTTGATATCAACCATGGTATATCATGATATACAGGTATAAATTTTTAAACATTGAAATTAATCTCCGTTGAGATCCTTGTATGCCAGAGTAAATATCATAACAAACCATCGTAAGTATCATGGTATACTGTTTTAAGTAAACCATAGTTTGGCAAAAAAGGGGTAAATTAGCCATAGGGAGGGTTTTAACCACAGGAGGAATTGGAGAATCACATCATTCAGTACGGATGATTTCAGTATATGGCAAACGGTTTACTGTGTCCAAACCACAAAGGCAATTTAGTAGTCCGGCAGCTTACTACATTGCACAACGTAGGGGGATATAGAAAACTTACTATAGTATACCATGGTATGCCATGGTATACCATGCTTTACTATGATGAGTTAACCATGCTTTATCATTGTACATAGTTCAATCTTTTCCCACTAGGTGGCAGCCAAGTCCATGAGATTTTCTGGGGGGGTTATAATGGTTACTGATGCTTATAAGTGTTGAATTAAGCATATCTTTTTATTTCCTCAAACAATCAAGAATAACCAACATAATCTAAAGTTATTTATGTCAAATATTGATATGGTTAAAATGATAAACACCATTTTGTGGTGAATAGGATTTACATATAGGTACACTGCTGCAGATGTTTATTTGTAACAATCCCAGTGTAACTTGCACTTGTGGACTAAAAAAATTAAATGTCCAGAGCACTTTATGTACTGGGATGACATATACATCTTAGGACGTCTTATCACTTATAACACATGGTTACTTTATCATGGTACTCTCCTTTTAGTGATAGTATTTGGATCATGGTATATCATGATATCAACCTTTATATACCATGATACAAAATGGTATATTATATCATGGTATTCACCATGGTAAAGCCCGGTAAATTTACTACAGTATTCTGGCCATACCATGATATTTGGACCATAGTTTATCATGGTAATTACTTTGGTATATTACAATGTCTACCATTGTAAACTATCATAGTAGATATTATAGTTATTCATAGTATTTACCATAGTTAACCATAGTAAATTTACCCTGGTTATTTGGCCAAACCATGGTATATCAATGCCATGGTACATTTTGATATCAACCATGGTATATCATGATATACAGGTATAAATTTTTAAACATTGAAATTAATCTCCGTTGAGATCCTTGTATGCCAGAGTAAATATCATAACAAACCATCGTAAGTATCATGGTATACTGTTTTAAGTAAACCATAGTTTGGCAAAAAAGGGGTAAATTAGCCATAGGGAGGGTTTTAACCACAGGAGGAATTGGAGAATCACATCATTCAGTACGGATGATTTCAGTATATGGCAAACGGTTTACTGTGTCCAAACCACAAAGGCAATTTATGTTCTCGACCTACGCTATTACGTGTTTTTCTCAGTATATGCTGCAAGAGCAGAAGAGTATAGCAGATCGACTTCAGTACAGATATGTACAGAACTGCATTGAGTCCTGTGGGGTGTTAATTGTAGAATAAGTGTTTCTATGGGAGGACTTAATTGTATATAACCAGTAAGACCGACATTTGGTTGTATCAATTGTATACTGCTTATAAAAAGTGTTTCAGAAAGGTCTACAACCAAGATGTTAAGTCAGGGTCTTTGGCCTACAATTGAGATACAACTAATGTATAAGTGTTTCACAATGCATATTAGCGTGGAGCTCATACCATGCCCGCTAATATTTTCCTTACAGATTTTTTCAAGTTTTTTTCATGTCATATATGTGTCATACTACACATGAGAATCCCTGCAAATATCTGTTTATTCCGGATGAAAATAAACTGGTTATACTCATTTAAACAACACTTATGTTGATCCTATATGATCATCATACAAGGGGAGAGTATTTAATATTAATGCTACATGGTTATTAAGATCGACTTACTTTTGCCAAATGTTAGTCTTAGGTTGGTGTTTCACAAGCCGCATTATTATCTTCAATTGTATCTAGGTATATAACCATAGATACAATTGAAACTTGTGAAACACCAAATTAAAATCAATATTGGGTGATAGTAAGTTGGTCTTATAAAACATGTTGAATTAATTGTATCTATTTTCACCTTGTGAAACAACTCACAGAAGGGACTATTTTAGAATGTGAAAAATTATGACTCCAGTTCAGAAAACCTGCAGATATTTTTCTTGTTCTCTGAATCACCACAGATAACTGTCAGAGCAAGAGCAACGGTATTGAGTAACATTTCATTTATGAAATATGGGGTTGAACATATTTCCCTTTTTACTTTGTCTTTTTAAATGATGTCAACTGATGCTAATCATTTGCAAAACCACCCTTACTTTCTTCATATTGGTTAAAACGCAGCAGAATGCAAATACACATGATTCAAATGAACAAATAAGTAAATAAATAAGTCTCAATGAAAGAACACATTTGGTTTATGAGTCATGGGTTGTTCTTTATTTTAAAGGCAGCAAGTCGTAAGTACATTGCATTTCCGTATCAGAAGCGTCCGGTCGGATCTATTTTTATTGTTTTTATTTTTCCTCGCTTTCTCTTCTCGGTGCCATAGTCTGACGCGTGAAGGAGAAATATGTTTTATTTAACCATGACATTTGGTCTATCACCGTTATTACGTTGTACCGCAACAGATAAAGTGTGAAATTCCAGTCTTTGAGGCTACTACAATATTAGTGTAGGACCAGTTCTGTTCTCTTCTTAACATCATTTTCATCATTTCTTATTATTTGATATCTATTAACTAGTTCCTAAATGGTAATTTCTAATTTGGAGATGTTTGAAAACTACTTATTATTATGATGAGGTGATTTGAGATGGGAAAATATGCAAGCTGAAAAGGAATATACAAAAATGGAGCGAGTACCCGACTCTTTGTTATAGTAAGTATAAACCCAACAGCTGAGAGTGAGAGAAGTGTCTGCTCTTTTTTTCCTTTTTACAGATTTTTTCTCGCTACATGATAATCTACTATGACATTGTTTTCTTCGGTGTAATACTGAAGAGGACGAAATAGAGCAAAATGATCATCGAGGAATAGTAACAAAATACCTTATTGGAAAACGAATGAACAAACAAGTGTATACTCAATGTTGGATGTGGTAATAATAATCATTATATAACAATAATCATTCGTCTATATATATATGAACCTTTTTCTCTCATACTAAATGCCCCCATTGTTTTATACAGATTTGCCTGATGTGGTATGTTGTTAATTCAATATAAGCGCATTGGTTATCGGCAATACTTAGGGTTTGCTGACTCTATTTCCATATAAAATACACCGTTGAAATATTGACACTATTTACAACATCATTATCCGGAGTCCATGTATAACGGATTCCAGCTTATCACAGTGCAAAGTAAGGGTCTGCCTATCCATTCTCTCCCTCCTCCCATCTCCCCCTCATCTCCATCCTCCTTCGCAAATGGAAGCTGCATAGACATCTTGGTAATCGCTCCTCGCAGCAGGTCTCATTGCGTATACAGATCCTCCCGCGTATCCATCACACGGACTACTTTAGTGTACACTTATTATTATTATCATTATTATCACTTTCAGAATGTTATCGTCGACCTGCCCTCCTCCTGCGTCCCAACTCAGAACCCTTCCTATTGCGTTAGCTCCAAGACTCCTCAGTAAGATATGCTCAGTGTGTATTCAATGAATCAGGTGAAGAACTAAGTAGAAATGAATAGATATGCAGTGGCGTATGAACATTAATAAGTACCAGGTTATAACAGTGACAAAGAACCCAGTGAGTAGGAGGAGGACTGGCTGCTCAACCTCAACCTTGACGCTATGTAATAAGTTCTCCTGACGCGCCGCCAACGGGATGACAGCGGGAGAATTAGTGTAAAACCTGCACTATTACAGATGGGCAATGGTAACATGCTTTCTGAGTCCTGCCATGATAAACAAGTATAAAATGAATAGCATGCATCTCAACAACCAACACGTAATTGTCCGTATCACTGGAAGAATCATTTACATGATGTTGATATTGTTTGTTATTATTTTCTAGGTTACTGGCTTTGTGACGATCAATCGCTCAGTTGATCCACCCCATATCGGGCTGGTCCGTTGTTGCTAGATCGTATTAGTCTCTTGGCGTCTTTCGTCGGTATACGTCCAGTGACCCCGTGATGTGAGGAGATTTACTTAATAATCCACCAAGACACAAGTGATGGGATAGTGACTATTTACAAAATTGTCTCAGACAGTAATGATAATAACAACCCTATAACATGATGATGGCGCGCCCTAGTGAGTAGCACTCACACTAGTCACAGAGCATGCGTGGTGCAGTTTGTTTTTTGTTTTGTGTAATCTCGCGTAAGGAGAGACCCGTTTGTGTACTGTCAGTGAAAACAAATGCAGCTCTATCGCTCACACAAACCCACGCGTAAAGTATATTATATATATTATATCCTGACCACTGCCCCACTGTGGTTCGCTGCTACAGAGTATACATACAGGTTTGTATCATTACATATATATAATCATATGAATCTCCTGCTGTTGCTGTTGCTTTTGTCTATTCCTTTAGTTGTTGGAATATTGGCTGTAGTTCCTGATGGAAATGCTTCCGATAACTAGAATCATGTCGAGTGTCAGCGCTGCGCCGGTGTCAGCGCATGTCACAGTAAGAGTAATATACCCCTTGGTCTACCATGGCACCATTTGGGGTAGTGCTTCTGATGTGGGCAGGACCAGTATTGGTCCTTGCCTTGTGTAGTTTATCTTTGCATAATATCCTTGGCGGTGCTCCCTCTGAAGTCTGCTTCACTTAGGCGTATACCCCTGTACCCGTGATACTTAGTGGGCTCGGGGGGAGGACAGTCAGTTTAATAACACTTAACATTGTACCGACCTCCTGGTCCTGCTACGCCCCCTGGTGGATAGACGGGGAACTAACATGGCATGACGCTCGGCCTGCGGCGTTTCAGTTTTTGCCTTTTTGTTCTACCCCATCTTCCACGGTGTTCGCACCTTCTTATTACTTTCGTTTCCTTATTCCTCCTGTTCCCGCTCTTATTATCGAGCAGTTGGTTTTGCGTATCGACACCCTCCTCAGCATTCAACATTATCACACCCTCCCAGAGAATGTCAAACCAGCACTCCTGGGAGGTCTCAACAAACTAAACACATAGATGAGATGACTATCAACAAAACCTTTGTAAGTAGATCGAAACCTGATTAATATGATAACAGTTGAACCCCCAATCCCCCGTTGCCCTTTCGCTCACTTTCACACTCTCACTCTCTCTATCTCCTCTGGGTATAGATGGCGAGCCATGGCGTCATCTAGAGGGGCCCCTTGGAACTAGTCGTAATAACATTAACAGTATCAGTACCCCTAAAGTCCCATGTGTGGACCATCAGCGAATTTGCGTCTCTGATTGTTCAGAAGGCATTAGTTTCTGGATGCCGCCTTCGAGGCTATAGCCTCGTCTCTTGCGCTGCTCCAACTTTTCCTCCAGGTTATATCCCATGAGGTCCTTCCTAGAGACAATGCCCACCACACGGTTGGCCATGTCGACTACAGTCAAGTGTCGGAGGCCTAACGTTCGGAAAATGATGTAGGTCCTATGTAGTGAGAAGTTTTCATCAATGTGGGGTGCCGACCGGTTGATATATGGTTCCTGGGAAACAAATATGATAGAGTTACTGTATGATGTCAAACAGGTTTTTAGGGAGTAAACTGTGTGTATATTTTTTTGTTTAGAATAGTTGATTACTTGAAATGTTGAAAGTATTGGACGTTTTATTGATAGTAACTCTTACATGCTAATACTTTGAATCTAAAAAAACCAAGGAATTTCTAGTATATGAAAGGGATAGTATGTTAGGAAAGATACAGAGCAACTTGCAGAAACAGGAAATCTATGTTTATGTAATTTAATCAGGTAAAATATCCCAAGCTTAAAAGTGTACAAAAGTATGAAGCATTTGCTTCAATATAGAAAATGTCTCTGAAGTAAATTCTTAAGATAATTAATACTGTTGTCAAAATAAAAATAACAAAGAGAGAGATAAATAACAGTCATAATTTCTTACCAAGTCGACATAAACTTCCTTGAAGTGAGGTTGTTCGATATATTTTTCTAACGTTTCCACAACCTCTTTCCTGTTGTATAACCTATCTACAGAAATCTGAAAAAGAAAGGGATATTACTTTAAAATTGTGGTATGTACTTGGGAAAGGGACATTGGTGACCCCATGCACTAAGTCCCCCTTTGGCAGATTGTGTCACAAATATTTAGACATATGAGCATATCATTGAGAACGAAGCAATGTTATATGCAATGCCCCTAATTTGAAAGAACACATTAAATGGTGAGGTTCTGTTAAACCTTAGAACTAAATTATCACAGAACATTAAATCAATTGAAAAAAACTGAGATGTATCAGTGACTCACATCCTCATACTGAATGCGTGGACACAATGTGACTCCCCCGGCTGTCTGATTCCGTATACTGGGGTCGTATAGAATCACACATAACTCCACTCTGAAAGTAACAGAAACAGGACATCATTTATTCAATGAAGAGATGTGTAGTATGAAGCTTCGAATTTTCCGACCATCTAGAGTCAAACATGGCTAATCTTAATGAATCTGTGCTCCCAAATACTTATTGCTTTTAGCATATCAATAACTGATTTACAGTGAATCCCTTTGCCCTCCTCACTAATTGCCATGTATACAATACATTTCCCAATATCTTATAGTTAAAATTACTAATCATTTCAACTGTTAATTCCATTATTGTAAAATCAAGTACTTTGGGGAAACCAATAGCATTTTCTATTAGATTTCAAGAGGAAACATTACCCTGTGAATCATGCTAGGCCTTTCAGCTTTCAGACACCGGCTGTCTTGATATTTTTACTTTTAGATTTTCTATTAAAGCATTTAACAGTAAACTATTCTAAATTATTCAAGAAAAATAGAGCTTATATATAAAGGACAGAAATTCTATCAAATTACACTTTTCATACCTTGTAAGTAGTCCATATGCGACTTCCTGCCTTGCTTCCTCTGACCACTTGACAACGGGGAATCCCCCGTGAGTGGTTTCCAGTAACAGGTGGGCAAGGTGAGCGGCCGACTCCCTCGGTCCTGGAGTAGCAATAGCGGAAAACAGTTTCAATTAATTTAATTCTTTTATCATTCATAGTTGCCTGCAGAAGTCAATTGAATATTGAAGAAATGTTGATCACAAAAGGATGACTGTCCACTTTTCTTGATTTATATGTTACTTCAATAAAATTAGATAATAAACCTAATTCAACTTGGTGAGGTTTTGTGTTTCTTTTTAGTGTTTTAGTCAAATTCTTATATATATAAAATAAATGGTTTACTTGAATCAATTTTATGGCAAATCAAAACGCACTGCCAGAGTGGCATAGGTACACCACTTAATTTTCATTTATCTGTTATTATTCCTAAAGTTATGGTTTTTACAACCACTGACTATCTTTGGCATGGGTACAAAGTACGAAGTCGACTAGCATCAATATAGTGCAAAAAATGCACATGATACCATTCCATAAGAGTATCACATCACACTGTATTTACACAAGCTAACCTTTGCCACTACAGGAGTAATAAGGGAGTGCTCATTTTTTAACAACAGGGGGGGGGGGACGGTGAGATTTTGCGCAGGCCGAAAATCGCGTGAGTTCGCGCCCCTTTGTAGCAGAGTAACGCGCGGGCTTTTTCCCTCAAAACAGGTTGAATTTTTTTGACCCCCCCCAAAGAGGGGTCTAAATTTTTTACCCCCCCCACCGGTCAAGGGGTCCAAATTTTTTACCCCCCCCCCAAATCCACCACCCCCCCTGTTGTTAAAAAATGAGCACTCCCTAAAACAGTACTCCAAGCAATAGCACGAGGGAGATTGTACCCACCTATAGTGATTACAGGACAATGCATTACGTCCCGGGCCTTAAAGAGCTCCAGGTTCAGCCTGGAAAATAATGAGAAAATATAATTAGATGGTGTGAAAATATTTTACAAATCACTATTCACATCACAGATTATATCACAGATTATATTTTTCAGTACTCCCAAGTCATTATCCCATCTGCGGCAGGTGGTCATATCTTTGCCAATGTATACCATCCCTCATAGACAGTCACTAACATGGAAACATCCTACACCTCTAGTCAATGTTGCGGTACTCTTTATGATGTAAACAATAACATTCTGTCAGCTGTCTCACTTATTATTAGGTGGGTCGGAGCGATTGCAACCTCTCAATAATCCTCTCAAACGATCTAATCAAATCTTTCATCCATGAAAAGATGACCCCCTGAAATATCAGCTATACCACCATCTATACATGTTTGTCTTTTGTTTCATATTACTCTTGTTTGATTTAAGTATTAGGGACATATGCTTATAATGTATCTAAAGGCAACATTAGTGGATTCTATGCTTTTGTGTGAGAGCGGTAAATGCAAGGTTATCTTTAAATGCTTTTATCTATCTCCCAAACTTAGATATCAATCACCAAAGTCCCTTTGAAGCTGGCTTCTGACTAATAAACTTTTCACATGGAATTTCAATTCTAAGGCTGAAAAACTAGAATGCATCAATTGTTCAAGTGGTCCGACACTGACTTGCTGAACTTCCATGAGCATTAATCACTTGTTGAAACCTGGTAGTTTGTGTGATATGTTGTATGTAGGGTAATGTGACTGAAGTCAGTTTTCCAGCAGGCGTTCGGCTCAAACTGTATAAATCATCAGTTTCCTTTGGGAGCGCATGCTTCGAATTGTTCCTAGGTCAGATGTGAATCTGAGTCATACTGAATCGAGGTTGCAGAGTTAAATAGCATTGGTCAATTCAGCATACAGAAGTCCAGATTTAACCTTGGGAACATTCTTGATGCATATTCTACTGTGGTGCAGGAAAAGTCTGAGAGCCATCTTTGGTTCACTTACTGCAAATGGACACTTTGATTACTTCATGCTATTTGATATTTGATTCAGATTAGTGTAGTGAGTATAGATGTGTTAGGATGGAAAGGTATGGACATGTTGTATGGGAGACAAGGGGGCATTTGTCACTGAACGTACAGGATTATTAACACAGGAAATGGTTATGATGCATAAATGGTGATAGTTGAGGGCCACAATTTTCAGAACAAGGATACATATTTGCAATACTAGTATACAGTTTCGCGATTGGTGTTTTGAAGTTTGCATTGTTCATGATTAATTCTATTGTATTTTTAACTCAGTAATTTATATTGGGAACTAAAATATTTAAATACATATTTTCCACTTTGTAACATTAGCAGAAAACTGTCCTTCTGAAAATAGCAATAGCTACCCAGAGGAATGAAACAATTTACTTTACAGTTGAAACTGGATTATTTTTACAAACATTCTGACGATTTTCATAGATAGATTTTATATTTGCTAGGTTTGTCACCTGGTGTGACAGAGGACTCCTTGCTGTCCGGAGTATAGTGGTATGCGGTATGTGCATGTATCAACAAGGAAATACTATTGTGGTAAAATAGACCTGTCTATCAGGAATATTTTATGGTAGTGTTTTCAAACACTCTTCTTCCCCACCTGGTGAGTGTTAACAGTAATAAGCCTGGTTGGGGTTCAACCTAGTTACAGCGAGCTGTCAGCGGTTGTCTGGGAAAATTTCTTTTTCGTAAAACTTGTAAGTCTTAATTAATGTTTGATAAATAGGCCTTGTCATTTGTACATTTAACTAGCCAAAGTACATATCATCTCGTTCAAGTTGTCTTAGAAGCAATAGGGTTCCAGTTATGGTGCCAGGTAGTAGATTTTACAAGCATGGCTTTGGAACAGCATTCGAATGTTTTATATGGCATGAAGGTCAGTCATTGTTCTGTATGTTTAAAAAAACCCTTCTGTGTCACTATCCCTCCTTAGTGCTCTTTGTATGATGTGGTCTAATAAATACATTGAAACCTCCAGCTACAAAAAAAAATACCGAGAACTAAGTTATCATGCATATCTTATTATGCTAGACAAAAAAAAGTAATGTTTGGTTTAAAAATTTGTCATGAGACTTTTGTAATGGTATCAACATTAAGAGGTGCAATATTGATTTATTATAAATCATATTCTAGTATGATATTATATCCTATATGTCGTTTTATATATATCATATAAATTTATTAGATATAAAAGTAGGATAGCATGCAGTATGTTCTAATACTACACTCACTACTAACATGCTGGAGGGTTTTCTAACTCACATTGAACAAGACACTACAAATGATTAAAAATATGTAAATAAACTATGTATGTAGTCTCTATTGTACTATTGACCTAGGATTTGCATGAAGCATGTTTCCTACATGTGAGGAATATTTGGGTAATGCTGTGGAATACAAGGTTTTAATAGATAAATGCAGGGATACAGTTGTTGTTTGACAAAATGTGGGGCTAGGGAATGTAGCCTATCAATGTTTAAAATAATTAGATAATGCAATGCAAGAGTCCTAAGACAGTGGAGTTAAAAAGAGAAAAAGAATCTTTGGAAATGGTTGGTTTTGAAAGAATCATCCCCAATATATTGAGATTTTCTGTACTGTAGATTGTTTGATTGTATGAAACTAGCAGGTACTCGAGTGTACCATATAGTACCTGTTTTCAGAGTAGAGAATGATCATTATGTAACTCCAAATGGTTCATTACAGCTCAATTAACCACATTTTTAACAATTATTTTTTTGGCAATAACATCTTTGGTTCCCTTTGAGTATACTTCTCTATATTACATGGATTCAGGGTTATGTACGCTACACATAGGCCTTTACATAATATCCTAGTCTAGTAGTTAGGTCTAGTCAACGGGGGCTATCAATAAACACCAGTTGTAGGTTACACCCAAGAGAAACGATCCTGGAATTAATAAGTTTAAATTCAGTCTATCCATGGCTTTGTTGTCCATTTATCTGTATGAATCAGAATCCACTCTGATGTGAACCATGTGAAGCATACTTCACACTTCTATGTATTGGAATGTGCGCATAGCTTAGTATAAATATCTCAGCACATGGCATTGGTACCTCAGGGGAACATCAACATCAGGGGAAGCTATACTTGAGCCATTTACTATGAGGCAATGTGATTTGATTGTCGGTTTAAATCAGGCTTAAAGGGGCATTCTCACCACTCGCACTTAACCACATAGTAGACTAGAACAGTACTAGAATTGTTAGTGGGATACGCTTGGTGATTATGCCACTTTAACACAGCAAGTCTGTATAAATGCAAATTCAACAGATTTTTAATGAATCCCCGGAAATGCAATTAATCAGCTTTTCATTAATTTGTGAATTTAAAAAAATGTAGCAGCAATATGAAAGGTCCTGTTGTACCATACATATGTACACTGCAATGTACACTTTAATGTACACTTTATGAAATATAGATTACATTTCGCATTGCATCATAGGCACATACACAAGTGATACTGGCTCTTAGCTAGGGAGTGCGGTGATCAGGGTATGGGGTCACACACGTCTTGTGTTCAGGGATGGTGATCCACACGCGTCTGGGTCCAAGCCCAAAAACAGCCTGGAAATGTTGTGAAATGGTATTTGAGACATTTTCCATTTTTTCCGCACAAGTCTACTTATGCAAAAACGGTGTGATAAAAGCTTAAACACCAAACATTTTCCTGCAGAACCGTTGTACTGTTTCCGCACATTTCTTGCCGTTTTTGGACTCAGGCCTTTTATCATACCAGGGTAGTATTCAATTCGAACATACTCAAACTGTCATTAATATTTTTTCTAATGATATTCAATGCTTTAGGGTAACTAACTTTCATTTAATGTATTGTTTAATGAGGTTCATTTCGGTCAAGGGTAATCTATCATTCGCAGGACCCTTAGAGACCAGTTAATTTTACTAAGTTTAATCTCTTTTTACAAGGCAAACTCTATAGTTATTGGCACAGACTTATGGTTCCTTATGTATTGGGGAAGTCTCACATAATAATCTTACCTAGGTTTATCTGTCCACCATATTATATGGTACACACGACTTTCTCTTTGTTCTAATGTGGGCAAGGTAGGCCGGGAAAAGACGGTTTAAAGTAAGAACGACCAATTCCAAATCTCTGGGCTATCTAACTTAGCCTAAACATGAAAATCTTTGCTGAGAGGGGCCCTCTTGATGCAGTGCTAAGGACCATGGAGAGGGCATAAATTGATGTGGAGTTATGTGACACGATGCAGGGCAGTGTGGCACAAAGCAAAGTCTGATCAGCCAAAATGATTTCAGGCTCAATAATAAGTTGGGTGATGGGGCTGAATATTTGTAAAAGATTGTCTATTTTCTAACCAGCAAATCCACCCCCTTATCCCAAAATAGAGGTATAAAAAAGGGGTTTATGGATGTATTGAGGATGATATATAACAATAGAGATACAATAATGACTATGACAGGGGTAGAGCAGGGAGTGTATTACAACAACAACTAAAATAAAATAGAGTATATCAATGTAGTGTATAGAACTAGGTGGGTCATCTCAAGTGGAAGAAGGCGATGAAGACGTACCAACTGGAAAACCAACATGAAGTACGATATAAGCATTTGGTGAAAATACGCAAATACACGATTTGTATATCATTAGTATATTGTGACAATGACTGGGAAATGAGGTCTTCTTCATGGTATAGATAGCATAAATCAGATATAAATCAGACTAGTTTTCCTAGTCATGGTCCCATTTTGATTTGTGAGCACATACAGTCAACTTTCCATTTAAGAGGTTAGATAAGCCTTTTGATACATTCACATTGCACATTTTCCCCTAATAACTTAGTTCTTTTCTATGATGCTATGAATGCATGATTCTAAAATTGATGTGTATCAAACTGAAATTTCCTGTAAATGTAGTGAGGGAGTTTTACACTCCCACAGCTGACTATTAACTCTGTTAAAAGGAAAGTTGACTATATCTTTATATTATGTATAAAATAGTATCAATGGAGAAAATAATTATGTTTGATATATATATATAGTGATATTTTTCTCTCTCAATCCCCTCCCCGCGTCCCGTGGTTTGGCCTTGAACACACAGGGACAGGCATAGATATATGCTCTAATAAGTATTTTATCCCATCCCAGGGCATTACATGTAGAGAAAGAAATATATCTCTTGTGGCTGTTCGTATGTATGTGGAAGTTGAAGTTTGAAAAGTTTTGGTATTGATAATGAAGATAAACCATACAGTCAGTACGTTAAGCAATGAGAAGGACATGATCAACATCGACGCATTGAACATTGATTATTGTAAAGCCAAGATTTTAGGTAGTATAAACATAAAGTTTGTAACAATTCTTAAGCATTGTTAAATCGTAGCCTTGCACTCATATCGTTTAGAGTATGAATGAACCATCGACCACGTTAAATTGAGTAGCACGTAACTATCTACAACAATTAGAATTGATGTCCAATCCCTATTCCTTTTCGAGGAGGAAGTCATATTAGTTAAAACCAGCTATAATTTCGTGGCAAACAATGACTTGAATTTTCTATCAGGATAACCTAGTGAGATATAATTTTCCCAACATGACATCACTCTATCATTGTAAAATGATTCTTAGTGGCTCTTAGCTAGGGAGTGCAATAATACCATTTAAACCCAATATCCTAATATCAGAAATTGAAGTTAGATACCGGCACTGCTATATATTGGTCGATGGCTCATAATATTATTGTAAAATATTAGTAGTAGATAACCACATGCACCAAGCATTCTTAGATATTGTAAAAAAATATACATTCTCAGTAGATCATAGGTTATAGAGTATAATATAACAATAGTGAGTGATTGTGAGTTGATAGCGAACTGCTCGCAGTGTACTCACAGTGTGTGCTGCTCGTCGTAGACTATAGGCTCGGACTCGAGGAATGGAATACATTTCATCTCCAGAAGAGAGTGGTAAAGTGGATGGGTGATGTAGTCGCCAACCCACTTAGCAACCATAATGGCTACCATAATGGGCAGCAGAAAGGCGACGTCATTAGTTATTTCAATCTGAAACGACATTAAAGAATGTGACATTGTTTATTGTAGGTTACAAGAAAATAAACATCGGTGGCATATGGTATTTTTGTACATAATATGTTAAGCATCTTAAATGTCCCTTCAAGGTTAGACAGAATCAGCAGGAAACTGACGCTCTCAGCTCATAAAAAAGTTGATGTGGGTTTCATGTCCTGGTCAAGCCATGTCCATCTCTCCTGACAGTAGCCCGCATTGGGCATTACTACTTAGGGCATAAAACATAGATTGGTCGTACACATATATTATCACGGAACTCCCAGGCGTTTAGAAACATGAAAAGCATGATTTAAGCAGCAGTGGCCTTGATATAACATTTTCACTTCACACACCTTAGGCGTTCGGAATACAGACATGGATTGCGGAGGCGGAATTTAATAAACAATTCTGGGCATATGAGATATTTGGCTCTAAAATTTTATAATTTTTCAAAATAACAACAAGGGATATTCATGGATCACATAGAGGTCGTGCTCATCAATGTATACTTAAAAAAAGTGCAAAAGGTACCTTTTTCTGTTTGAATATATATTTTTGACAAGAAGCAGTACATTAAGAATGTACGTAAAGATTAATAGGATTGTCACTTAAGTCACACATAAGCCGCACCCTTGTACATTGTATATGGGTCCCCCCAGGTTTGAGGAAATCCAGGGTCTGGTTATGGCTAACTCATTCCACTAGCAAAAACTCCACTCTAGGTTTGGGTAAATGCTTTAAAGGGGCATTCTCACCACTCACACTTAACCGCATAGTAGACTAGAACAGTACTAGAATTGTGAGTGGGATACGCTCGGTAATTATGCCGCTTTAAGGTTTAATGGTCCAGGGATACTTACCATGATGACTGTGAGTGACATGGTGAGTCGAGATACCCCACCAAAGAAGGAGGCTGCACCAATGAGTGCGAGTGCGCCGGGGTCTATCCACAGCCAGAACCGCTCTGTAGGCACCCCACCATGCAGCTCCACCAATAGTCGACCAATAGCTCGCCCGTACAAACCACCAATAAAACTGAAATAGAAACAGGTGTTCTAATAAAATCGTAAAAAGTATTTGAAAACTCCAAGTTTCTTTTTGGAATGGTTTGATAAATGGATAATACATTGTTTTTGTACTTACATGAAAAATGTTATAAGGATCTATTTGATTATTTTGTTCTGAGTATCCTGATAATGTGTTTATATCTTTTCATAGTATCTCCGACAACGAAGGATCAACCCATTATAATTCATACAGTACGTAAAACAAATATATGCTTTCTTTTCCAAATTATTCGTACCTATATCCAAAAGATACCTAAAATATGTATCATATATTATAGTATGAATGTCCTTGGTGGTATCCTTTCACTGCATGGTATAATTGCTGTAAGAATTGTTATGCTAACCAAAATTCAGTTAAATTCAGGTGTTTTGATTTTGACTGTAGCAGACAGAAACTGGGTTGGTTCCTGTATACCTATTGGCCTCTGCATAACTAAACAAAATAGTGTACACTTTCCCTTCCTGTAAATGCAATAACAAATGATATCTTTTATGGTAAAATAAGTCTAAAGGAAGCATCAATATATTTGGTTTTCCGGGGACATTGACCTGTATGATAGTTTATAGTAGATTACATAGGCGTTGTTACTTACAGCATAGGCACTACAATACCACTTGCGACAGCACTGCCCGAGGCCCAGCAGGCTAGCATGAAGTAGATGGGTAATATAGATAGCAGAGAGACATAATTAAACTGCAGATGCGTTCTCCGAGAAAACAACATCCTCAGCGCCGTCTGGCCCGGCACGTTCAGGAGACTTGCCACTGTAAACAAACAATACATTTTACATTACAATTGCTCTTTCATTATCAATACATGAGTAGTAAAATTACAGTAATGGCCATTTAAAGCGCCGGGTATTAGAATAAGCGCCAGTATTGAATAAGTGCCGGGTGTGCACAGGTATCGTGAGCATTGAAATCAGCATCATATATAATTTTCTATTGGTATTAGTATTTTGTCTAGACGGCAGGGATACAGTGACTGAAATTTACAAGCTGTTACAATATTACAATAATTTTTTGTCCCCTGCTTTGATTAAACAAAATTTCAGTAATATTTTTGTTATAATTTTTGCATCTCCGGTGACTCGCTACTATCTGAAAGTATTTCCGAGATGTCCATTGAATGTGTTTATCAAATCATGACAATAGTAAACTATGTACTCACCTTCATTATACTCTCCGCCTACTATTTCTCCGTTTACGCGAACTTTGTGTTTGCACCAGTATGTTACCATATCTTCATCCACCCTGTATGTGTACCGCGGGTCAGTGGGGCAGTATATAGAAGTCTCGTTGCTGCTACCCGTCCCATCCCTTTGGCCCTCATTTAAACTATCGTCCTCATTTGGACTGTTCCCGGTATAACTCTGTGCGTGTGGGTCCTCCCCGTGCCCGTGCCCATGCCCGTGCCCGTTTTTAAGATTTAACTTATCTGTGGGCTCAGGTACAACATGAATACTGAAACGAGAAGAAGGGTGTTGAGCATAATTACTCTGTTAATTTGAATACCTAACTTATGCATGAACTGTACGATAATCCTCATAGCAAGATCAGATGTACCTATCATAAAGATTGAGTTGTTATCAAATAGACTTTCCTATATCGTATTCTTTATGCTATCCTATGTTTGGCATGTTGCTGAGTTAGATAAACCTTCCAGGTATCTCACGGTCTATTAAAGAAGTCAATACATTTCTTAGCTACACATAGTACATCATATTATTTTCAACCTAAATGAATGCAGTTCACATTTACATGATTAAACAACAAAGGAGCATTTGAATTGTTCACCTAGTAGTACCGGTAGTATTATCTCGTTATAGAACAACCCTCAGTGCTCAACGATTCTTGTGACCTTTAGTCTATATAACTCTCTACACAAAAAGCCTCATCCAGCCGCCACACTTTAAAAAGTTGGTTGCCATTCTTGTAGGTGTACAGTAGATTCTACTGTAGGTGTGCAGTTTATTGTAGGTAAACAATAGAATCTACTGTAAATCTACAATATATTCTACTGTAGATCCTTCTACAGTAGATTCTACTGTAGATCTACAGTAGGTTCTACTGTGTACCTACATTAACTATTTACAATGCACATGGCTATAGTACACATGTATACTTACTTATTGTGTGCACTTTGTGGCTGTGCGGGGGTGATAGAGACGTTTCCCGGTGGGGGACACACCATAGGTTTGCAGGGAAACGCTGCAGGTAGGAAGACAGACAAGGTCGCCCAAATCAGCTGTACGGGAAGAAAAGTACATGTATGTTAACATTAAGAGTGTAATATCACCTTTAAATGTACAGGAACTTGAATGCTGATATCAAGCAATTTGTGTAGGAAGACATATCCAGTCAGTGTTACCTAACAGGGAACGATGGTAAGACTAGTCATTATAAGTGGTCCTTTTTAGTTGGCATTGTCTCATGGCAATCAAAATACCCCCTAAAGGGTAACAATATTGCCTGGAGTGTACCTGCGAAATAATATAAAGCTAATCAATATTAGTAAAGTTTAAGTACGGTATTTTGAAATGTGATTACTATTACTAGACCCTGTTTCTGCAACCCTATCCTCTTTCTCCCTTTCCAAATAGGATTTCGCATGGAAAAATCCAAGCCAATTTCAGGCATGCTTAATTCCTATTAGAATAACATTGCTGTCTTTATCTCTCCCTCCATTCCTCACAGTAGAAGCAGACAAATTAACTGAAGAAACGAATACAAACAGCACTAGTCCAAACAACTGTTCCGTTGAATATCAATCCTTATGTCGGACATCTTAAATTGACACATTGCTTTTAAGGAAATTACAAACTCAGAAATAAAAAAAGAAAACATCTCTTTATCTGGCTCCTGTGGTCGCTTTGTTTTGAATCATCTTCCAGCCAGACCGGGCTGTTCTCCGCAGCGTAAGGGGCGCAGTGGGTCTATTTTCTGCATCAGAGGGGGCCCGCAGAATACAACGTCACAGCGAATATAGTCAAAGCATTTGGCTGTCACTGTGAATGTGTCAGAGTGCTCTGTGTCCTAAGCATCCCAATCAGGAGGCACAATCACAGGCCTGCTTCCCTGCCTACCCCAACCCAACTACCACCAGTGTCTATTCTCCAACCTACACCAAAGAAGGAGAATCCCTCTCTACTATCCGCTCTCTTTAAGCGCCATCTTGGCATCGCTGTTGATTAGCGTTAATTAATAGCCTGTGAATGGGGCACCGCGGTCTGCCAAATAAATTCGGGTAATCACAGGGTGAGCTCGCCTTTGGCTAATTGATTATTAGCGAGTGTGATTGACAGGGGGGATAAGCGGGGTGCTGACTGCCCTGGAGGGGGGCCTGGAGGGGTGCGGTGGCCAGGCAGCGAGGTGTCGGTAGTGGGTAGTTCCGCAGGGGTAGGCGAGGGTCCTGAGGCATTGCCATTCAGTAGAGGTTTTTCCAGGTAATTCTAGTGATGATGACAATTGCTCTTCACCCTTGACCTTTCATGTCATCTTTCATCTTGTCCTATATATCGACATATCGAAAATTTAAAAATATCTTTAAAAAAAACAAAAAAACCTACTTTGTATATTAATTGCCCGAGAGCTGGCAGACTGACGGGTTGACATCCCACCACCGAGACATAGTCATGTATGTTATATTGCTTTTTGAAATTACATTATACTTCGATACCATAATTCAAGACTTCATTATTCTACCACTTTCAAGATGGCACCAGTGACTCCTAGACCTTTCAGCAGAGCAGCCTTAGTGAATGATAAGTTTCTAGATTAGTCAGGGATGGGGCCTTGTGCCGGGGGGCATGGAGGGGTTTAGGGGTTTAAGCCCCAAGACTGCCGTGTCTTATCTGTCTGTCACGACATCCCAACACATCAACGAGCTTGCTGCACACTGTTTTAACCCTACCAGCACAGCGTGTGGAATAAGAACTCCCTGACCATCAATATTCATACACCCAATAATGTAGAAAATAGTCGCATAAATAGAAAGTAAGGAAAGATGCAGCACTCTGAAATTGGGTATGTTTTTTTTGGCTTACTGTGCCATCGGAGGAAATGCAATATGGAGTAGTGTTCTCTTTTGAGAGAAAGCTTTGAATAAGGAATTAGGAGTAGGAGTAAACGCTGTTTTAATCATAAACTACAATCTTCCACTGAGTGACCATGTTCAACGACACACTCTCATTCATTTGCATGACGAAGCTTGTGGATATTGAGAATGTACTTCTACTTTTATACTAGAATGTATATAGATGCAATGGTGTACTATAGATAGTGCACCTTTGTATTTTAATAGTAACATCATGAATCATCAGACTCCTACACAGTTACATACATAACCGCCGCCCTTCCTTCCCGAAGACCTGCGGAATACTAACGACACTATGACTACACAACTCAGTACACTGAGGTCACATGACCTGTATGTAGGTCACATGACCTACAGGGAGGACCGGAAGTCAGACAGCGTGATCTGCAAGCTGCATGGTCCCTGGGTGTCTCATACGACGTTGGTGGTGCATGCCAGCTATAGCCGGTCCAAGGAGGGACCCCGCCGACGCACAACCCCATGCAGATCTACCTTCGCAAATGCCTATATTGGCCTATGCAGAGAAACAAGGACATTTTGTAGGGGATCCTCAAAATATAGATGGGGGAGCCAGCCTCCGTTCCCTTTCTATAATCAATGCCCCGGGAGCAATATCCAAAGTGCATCTTGACTATGCATGTGGTCTGGTTATGCAGCAATGCTAAATTCCTGGTCCTGGTTAGAAATAAATCTTACCACAGGCTAACATGCTTTGGTCCCAAATATATGTAATTTCCGAAGATACTAAGCCTCTTATCATGTCCCGGTTCATGCCGATAAGACATAAGGACGAATTTCCCTCTCTCATAAGTGCAAGCATTCAGCAGAGGTTTCACTCATCAAGGACGCTCTTGGACCTTGCTTAAAAGAAGGGACTGAAATACCCACATTAGCCATCGGTGTCATACTCATCCCGAGAGAACTACAGCTCACTGGCTGGTACCATCTCCCATTATAGAATGGTCTCAGCTAGGGTTCGAACTGTTACATGCGGGGCATACAGCATTCTAGTAAAGTATACACTGACAGATGCAGCACTGACAGCCTGAGCTACACGGCGCAGGGCATTGATCCTTTAAAAGTGGCATAGTGCTTTAATGCATCATGACCTTCATTGTCATGATACACGAATGAATCTCTGACAAGTCAAGGCTGCAATCATGAATCACAAGGGGACAAATTCAAGGATTTTACGGCAAAGCCGTAGTGGCTTTGGGTTTTATAGGATTGTTATGAACTACAGGTGAGAAAACGAGGGGGCATAGATTTATAATTTTTGGTGTTTCTGGGGTTCTTATGCAATTCATGTATGGCATAACAATAGAATCCAATATGTGCCAATGGAATCAAATAGGTACCAATGCACCTCCATTGATGCCTATGCAAATACCATCTTGGCAGCCATCTTGAAAATTACCTGGATCAAAAATCGGAGCCTACAAATGGATTCTACACCCCAGAAAACCCTATTATACATGTGTCATACAAGGAAATCGGACAATCTTGAGTATTTGGTGGCCATCTTGGCAGCCATCTTGGAAATTTCTCGGATTGAAAATCTGAGCCTGAAAATGGATTCTAGATCCTAGAAACCCCTACTATCCATGCATCACACAAGGAAATCAGACAATCTTGAGTTTTTGGTGGCCATCTTGGCAGCCATCTTGGAAATTTCTCGGATTGAAAATCTGAGCCTGAAAATGGATTCTATATCCCAGAAAACCCTACTATCCATGTATCACACATGGAAATCAGACAACCTTGAGTTTTTGGTGCCCATCTTGGCAGCCATCTTGGAAATTTCCCGGATTGAAATTGTGAGCCTGAAAATGGATTCTACATCCCAGAAAACCCTATTATCCATGTATCACACAAGGAAATCAGACAATCTTGAGTTTTCGGCAGCCATCTTGGCAGTCAGAGGGAGGAGGAGGGGGCAGAAGGAGGGAAAGCAGAGGGAGGAGAAGGTAACAGGAAGGAGGAATATGGGGTAGAGTGGGGGGGGGGGGAGGGGTAGATGGGGTAGTAAGAGGGGGCATAGGAAGGAGGAGAGGGCAGAGGGAGGAGGAGAGGGCAGAGAAAGGAGGGAGGAGGAGGAGAGGGCAGAGAAAGGAGGGAGGAGGAGGAGAGGGCAGATGCACGAGGAGGAGAGGGCACAGGGAGGCACAGGGAGGAGGAGGGGGGCACAAGGAGGACTTGTGATGGCCTAACTTTAAAGACTGTAAAATATTATTTCAGGGTTGGTGCATGTGTGTGTGGGGTGGGGGAGGGGTAATTATGTTGGACTTCACAGTTTGTCTTTGGGCGGGCTTGAGTGATTTCAAGAGCCACCCTGGACCCACTCAACTTCTAGTATAGGTCCTGTATGTGCATAGTATGGGAATTGGCATTGACATTGACAGCTTGGCTTGACATAGGAGTCAATAGTTATTAGGCTGGTACCTATCCTTGCCATTGACAGCCACATTAGAGAACTCAAAATATGGCTGTTCACAAGATGTCTAGGCCTTACCACAAGGTACATTGGTTCTACATGTAGTCTCTGAAAACAAGATCTAGGATAAATTAGTCTTGCACATGCCTACAAGGACACATGGGGATACCAGTCCTAAGCAAGGTTTAAGGGCCAGCTAGGGCTATATCTAACAATGAACAAGGGGGCCTATGCTAGTCTTTTCTTGTCGAAAAGCTGACACACTGGTCAGTGGAGTAAATGGCTTTGGGGACAAGGTCCCAAAGCCAATAACCACCCTTCACGGTTGATGTATCAACTCCATAGGGTTGTCATGATGCTTGAATACAGCCCTGGTTAGTCACTTGGCTCTATTCATGCATCATGACGACAAAGGGCATAACGCATCAGAGCAGCACTCAGCATTTGTAGGGTTAAGGCATGAAGCCTCGCCCTGTTCCATTAGTGCCACCTGATACACACTGTACACCTTGTAAGACGCCCCCACCCTAATCCTCCCCCCTGGGCGTGTTGTACAAAGGCTGCAGCACTAATGCATCATCAGGAAACTGGAGATTTGGATTTCGGTTTGGCTTTACTGTTGAATTACAGCATTTAACGTACAGCTATACCTGCTTAATCTCCCCCAGCTGCTTTATTATGTCGAATTGCTTTCTAGATTTCCCAAAAGTCTGTTCATTTGTTAACTGAAATATTATCTGGCATTTAATTCCTAATCACTCCTCCATAATAACCAAATCCTGTATGGCAACATCTAAAGCCACCATCAGTTTATACAATGCAGTAGTTTGGTAACACTGCATGCACATATAGCTCTCACATCCCAATGCAAAGGATCATTGCAAACTGCTCAGAGCAGAACAGACAATAAAACTGGGACTGCAAAAGTGCAACGCACCCCTAGTGGAGGGCGGGGTGAAGAGAGTACTAAGTGATATCAAGTAGCTGCCCGCACTTTGCGGCTCTTTGTGGTAACCCAATAATGTTACCCTGCCAGTGGCACAATCCTGCTAACATGTACCTCTTGCACAGTCCCTCTTGCACAGATCCCCTTGCACAGTCCATCTAGCACAGTCCATCTAGCACAGTCCATCTAGCACAGTCCCGCTCGCACAGTCCATCTAGCACAGTCCTTGTAACTACTTCCTTCCAATTCACCTCACCCCATTCAGAGCTATTTTCATTCGCACTTTGCCTTTACCAATAAGATACCCTTCCCCTGTGTCCCTCTGCCCCTCCATTTCACCAGAAACCCAATAGTCGATCGGGAATTGAAAGATATCATGGAGTCAATAGGAAAAAGCTCATAAATAGGAATAGGAAATGTCCCTAGTATAAACATAGCATTACAACGTTGTTTATGGCAAAATATAGCAATTTAAACTTGTCAACTATAATGTTATTCAGTAATATGTGCACTGGTTGTCCAGTGGCTCAATTACTTTAGAAGACGATAATCATCTTAACATGATTCTTTCATTTCACTTTTCGTCCTTTATTTGTACCTTAGATGTGGTATCAAAAAGACAAAATTCTGGGTTTCCTTAGAAGATGCCTCATCTCTACAAGGTTAATATGGAGAAACATGTCCTCATCCCCAATCCCCCCCCCCTGCCTCCCTTGGGGCGGCCTGGTTTGAGAGCTGCAGTATATCTTCCTGATGGTCTTTGACTCATTTGATGATCAAAGGGAGGCTCTCTTTTCTATGGGGTAAACGCTGGTCTCATTTAACCCTTTAAGGGTCGCAGAGTGCTTAAGTGGATTAAACCCTTTGTTGCCATGATGCATGGATACAGTCCTGGCGAGCAGCTTGACAGTACTGTGTTCAAGCATTATGTCGACCCTGCAGGGATGAGACACCCATGCAGGGTTGGCATGATTCATGAATACAACCCTGGCGAGTAGACAGACTCATGCGTAATGCCGATCAAGGGAATAGCGCAGGAAAGCACTATGCAACTCTTAGAGACTTAAGCACTAATTGGCAAGCAGTGGTCATAGGGCAGTAACGGTCTGCAACCACTGCCGATATGAGTACATATTATGGGGGTTGTGCAAACAAACCGATTCTCGCATGGGCTCGGCTGCCCATAGAAATGCCTTCTTAATGCAGCAGTGGTGAATTAGTCATAGGGGCTGCATTCTTTCATGTAAGCACTATGCTGCCCTTGACCGTTTAAGAAAAGCAGTGGACAGGGATTTAATGTGCTTTGTAAGAATACATCGTGACGACAAATGGCATGGCACATCATTCAAATCACTACGCAGCCCTTTGAATGTTAAGGGGGTTGCTTGCTCATATTTGTGAACAAGGACAAGATGGGTGTGGACAAGATGGCGGGCTACAGAAGGTGTCTCGCGACACCATTATAGTGGGATCCTGTCTCAAGTTGAAAGACCACGTGACCTGTTGCTAGCCAATCAGACGCCAGCACAGCGGCGGTACATCACAGGCCTTTTTAGTCGCTTCTCTATGGTATGACTAAAGTAGGATACTTCCTACTTCTTGCTTCTTCACTTCTTTCCTTTATTTTTTCCTCGTTTCCTCAGTCGACCGCAGTGGGTTAATAAAATACTGAGGTTTATGGTGGGGGGAGTCAGTGGTCGGGTGTGTCACGATACAGCCATACCATCTGGTGCAAGGTGGCCATTACTGGGCTGTATAATACAGTATAGCCCTCAGGTAGAGGTTCACTGGATTTATTGCAAGGAACTTATAAACTAGACTAATGTGCTAGTGTTGTCATAATACTATCAGTACCAACCATCTACTAGATCTTGGGCCTAATGTTTACCCCGCTTATGTCCACACACTTTACTGCCTTAATTGTCTCCCACTCCCTTTATGGAAAACTGTTGGTTACGTTTCCCCCATTTCTTGTATATATGTTTTATCTAGTGCGGGTATTCGGCGTTTGTTGAACGACTTACTTGTAGTAAATTCTGACGCCAATAAACAGTCGAAAATTCAAACTAAAACCTTAGTATTTCATAGTCCAACGGCAGTATATTTAGTCGTATTGAATTGTGTATGTACACTGCAAAAAACAAAACAATGATGATGGATAACAGCGAATGAACCTATACCCTTTCATGATCGCGTCTGTCATAGTTCATAGGTGACACTACATGTATGTTAAATATGCATACCAATAAGAATAATGATACGAGATAAGTATAACATGAGAAAATGTAACATATACTTACCATTATAAGGGGCGGCTCTAAGAACCGAAGCACTTTCTGCACGGCAGGGTACTTGATACGGGCAAGAACGCGGCGCCGGGCACGGGCAATTTTTAGGTTCATGATAGTGAAGGTAGCACCCAGAATACCCCCGATCAACCCCAGCAGCATGGCCGGTGCAAACATGATCACATTCACCGGGATGGCATTTGCCACCTGTGGTAAAGAGACAAAGAAAGATACATGTTAAATTTCAGGGGAAAGCTAACATTGGGGGGGGGGATGAAGAGAAAGTGAGGGCTGAAAATCGTTCTAGCAATCTAACCTACACAGACAAAAGGAACAGAGTCAAAGGGGAGTACAGGTTGCCTCCAGAATGACTCCCTTCTGTAGGGGAGCCCAGGCTGCCTAAGCGAGCTAGGTGACTCCCTGACTCACCAACACGAGGCTAATAAGGACCAGGGCTCCCTAAGAGACGGAAGTCATTCTGGTGGCAACCTGGACTCCCTTTTGACGCTGTTTCTTTTCTCTGTGTGGTGACACGGCCGATGCAAGGTTAAATCACATTTACTAAGATGAAACTATCTACCTTTGTCAAAGAGAGAAGGAAGAGAGATGTTAGATTTGGGGTAGTAACTAAAATGGGGTGTGGTGGCTGGAGAAAATGGAGGGAAAGTTGGTGCCGAAATTATTACCGATACTTTTCTACCTTACTTAACCTAGCAACATTGCCAACACAACCCTGATCACATTTGTCAGGATGACATTCTCAATCGGTATTGATGAGAGATGGTAGATATACAGGAATTGTGTGATATGGTAAAAGTGAGGGGAGGCAAGGGAAGGGTGGAAGTGTCAAGGTTGTGTGGGTAGGAAGAAGAAAACTAGCATGAAAGTGTTGACAGAATACTTATTGATTACCTTGGGGACAAGAAAGTATATGACACCTAATAGCTTTAGATTACATGAGGACATGGAGATTTGTGACGAATAAATTCCGCAAGAATATGTAGCAGGAAATCATAAAACGCGACACGACAACATGCAGCGCTGTAGATTTATCTAAGGGAGATAAGAAAGTGACAGAGTAGAAGGATGTGTTGTCTCCACCTACAATATTCAGGACTAAACACGCCACTATGAATCATACCTTTAGCCCCCCTTGGGCCATTCACCTGGCCACCAGCCCCAGATAAAACTACCATATACACCCAGGTACTCGTACATCTTATGGTGTTTTGTCCATCCTTGATGGATAAAGTACACCCTAGGGGGTCCCATGTGAGTTCTACTAGAGGGTGTTCTGTCCATCAGGCTTATAGCATTGTCAGCCAGATAGGCCTGGCTAGTGGAGAAGGATGGGGGATGAAGGGGGAGAGGGGATGGGGGAAGGGTAGGGTAGAAATGTGTCGTTTATCAGCCAGATAAGTATTCCAGTTGTGGATAGTATAGACTGTAATAGCGCCATCTTGTTCGCTGGTACCGATCCTACACTACACAGTGATCTTACAGGAAGCTAGGTCCAGTTGCAACGCATCATGGGACACAAAATGGCCTCCCTTCAGTACGGCATTGCCTGTAAGATGGTGCCGCAGAATTCAGGACCTTTACCTCTTTCTAATGTTTGGGTAGGACTACACATAGGCTACAAAGACTGCAGTGCCCTCTAGCGGTTGTCAAGACCATTACTACAGGAGAAACACAACATCCGATACAATATCCGCCTCCCACTGCAATGCATTGCAAATGGGTAAGAGATGTGCCTATTTTCAATTCTGCGTCTCTTCCTTTTTCCATTACGACTGTATATAGGGGCCATACAGATGAGCTAAACATAAGTGAAATGTATATGATATGCAAGAGAAAGCATCTCGAGGTTCCATTATAGCCACAAGGTCATTGCTCATACTTTATATAGAGGTTATAAAAAGGAGATGCAAATAGACATGAGACAAGGGGTCTCTGGAAACATTAATATGGTGGTTGCTATGCTCCGCAGACATACATCAGTCATATTCATCGCTTTTACTAATGACTATTTGGTAAAAATAAGTTAAATGCATCAGGATTCAATCATAAGTAAAATAAAATTATTTGTTATTATTGAAAGATGTAGAAACCCTGAACAATCGCATGCTATTATAGCAGGAATCTATAAACCAAAATAGAGGTCTTGTCATAAAAATGGAAAAGGGGGGCTGGGCTAAAAAAGGAGAAACCCCTGTAGACTTACCACAATGCGGCTTTTTTACTGAATAGAATTATTGTTGAACAATGACAATTAGCACGGAGGTAACATTGGAATTATAGATGTAGCAAAAGCTCACCTTAAAAATGATGTATTTATCAGTCTCAAATAGACCGAAGACGCCCTTGAAGCGGAGCGAGTGAAAGGACGAGTTGAAGAGATCTGCTGTGAAGGTAGCAAGCATACAACAGAAGAAGATCATCCACCCTAACTTCATACTCCAGAAACTGGACACCTCCTCCATGGCGAACAGCAGCCCTCCTACCGGCGCGCCAAACGCAGCCGCCACACCCGCTGCCGCACCCGCTGTTGTGAAGTTACGTCTGCAAGGGAAACCCTGGGTGTTATACAAGTCAGATGTCAGGTGCTTATTTAACCCTCTATAGATGGATGTTGCTAAAAGATGACATTTTTCGTCATGATGCACCACTGCAGTCCCGGTGAGTAACTCACCAGTGCTGCATTGGTGCATCATGCCGACCCTCCAGGAGCGTCTCAACCTCATAGAGTCGGCATGACGCTTGAATGCAGCCCTGGCAAGTTACTCGCCAGGGCTGCATTCATGCATAATGATGACCAAGGGTATGATATATCAAGGCATCATGTCATCCTTAAAGGGCTAATGCATACACCCACGCAAAATACTGTTACAATTGGATTGGTCACAACAGTTTATGTATGACAAAGATATTATTCACAAATGTGCACAGAGACAGGAGAATTTCATTGTAACTACTTTTTGTTTATATATACAAATGATAATTAATCAGCTTTTGGGGCCTATAAATCACGGAATTCAAATTGGACGTATTTCATCGAATAGAAAGGTAACAATGTCCTCCCTTCCATGAAACAAGACATTACTGCAAAAGATTTTATCTAAAGGAGTATCAGGCAGAACATATATGCCAGCAAATCATCAATTGTATGTCGCTCAGAAATCTGACTAATATACAAACAGTTCCAAATATAGAACAGGGGTAGTCTAAGAAGGTTTTATACATTTTTGAGTATTTATGATAGTATTATTACTAATTTTGAAATTAGATTTGGGAGTGCTGAATTCAAATATATATACTGTATGTCAATGCAAATCTTACAATTCGAAAATGCAGGATGGCTGACAGTGACATTTAAAAAGATTATGTAGTGTCTAATCCTTCTTAACATTAACCACCTTTCCACTGAGATGATTTAATCACAACTTACTTATGTATGTGGTATTTGATAAGAGTTGATTGAAAAAGGATCTTACCTATCCTCTGAGTTTCGGAAACGGGCAAATAATGGTAACGTAAATCTTAACGTTCTGGAGCGGAACTGGCTTAACCCGGTACCCACGATACTCCTGAAAAATATAAACACAGCGATGTTAATGGATGACAACTATATTCACCAAAGAGGTGGCATCTTAAGTTGATAGAATGGATGAATAGAAAAAAAACAGTCATTCTTATGAAGAGGGTGTGCTCATCTAAAAAGGTAACTGCTCTTGAGAGTCGGTTGCCTGCAATGATACCACTCTGTTCATGCATGATACATCTCAAAGCAGCGATGTAGGTGCTGTTCAATAACATAGTATGATGGTGAGAATTGCCGCACACCCTTCTGTATAGAGACATCATGATTAGGAGTAGGCCTCTGCCATGTCATCTTCATCTTCATTACGCTATATCACCCCCTCTGTAGGCGTGGAGGAGACATCTGGGGCCTTTCCCAGGCTCTATACCCCTTCGTAACCCTTTACGGGGTTCACCGTGCTTGGTCCTTGGTTGTCACGATGCATGAATCCAGTCCTTGCGAGTCTACTGGCCACAGATGCATTCATGCATCATACCAATCCTTCGGGAGTGTATCAACCCCATGGGGCCAACATGATGCTCAAATGTTCAGCGTTGGCGAGTTACTCGCCAGACAGGCATTCATGCAGCATGATGACCAAGGTCATAATGCATTAAAGCACTAAGCCGACCTTAAAAGGTTTAAAGACTCCCAGGTACCATCAGGCCACCATTAAGGGTATGGGTAGCAGCACGTGTCATGGCCCTACGAATTGCCCAATGACATTTGAGGACCTCTGCCATAGAATATCATATTTCTCAAAGGAGGACAGTAAACACATCCTTCATGTAATGGGATATTACAGGTACTTGTCCCTATCAGGATCAACAAGTGCATTAAACACTGTTAAAGCCAAGACTTGGGTTTTGAAAATTCATAAGTATGAGCTGCATGCCATGGGGATATATCTTATGTTGATTTTCAGGAGAAAAAAACAGAGCCATTTCCAAATCCCGCTTTTTATATACTACTAGCCTTCATGAACAGGTTTGTCAGTATATCTCATGCTAAAGTTCCCACGATCACTCACATTCAAGATACTAGAACACACCACCATCCATTGAATATAACACGTCCTATATTACATCTCACTGGCTATTCACTCGCTATTCTATGGGTACCGGTAAACACTTTAATGTTGGATCTGAAAAGCTGAATCCAGCTAACAAAGAAAATCGTTATTTTACGTCAAATTAACGTTTTAAAACTTTATATAACGTTATGCCATAGTATGGAGCCTTAGAGAAACGTTATATAACGTTATAAAAATGTTGTATAACGGTTTTTGTTTACTGGGGAATGCATACGACAGGGGGCAAGGGGGGATAGGGCAGCCTGACACAGAACCGATTGTATCTTGTTTAGAAAAATGCTCAGGTCAGCTGAGGCTATGGACTGCAAGGATCTAATTGCTCTAAAATGACTGCATCTGTGAGCTACACATGATGCATCTGTAGGAGATTGTCGGTGTCTTGTAAGAGACCATTCATAAATGACTCAGCATGGATATTAGGGACAAGCGCCACGGCAGAGGTTCGCGGCATGCTCATACACTAGTGAGTTATTCACTGGTATTTGAGCTGCACAAATATACACTGGGGCTTGTTTGGGAAATAAAAAATACACTGGTTAGAGACTATCAAACAATATGTGGACAATGGGTCCCATGGGCTGAGAAGCAGTCGATATAATAGACATCAACTATAAGATACACTTTATTATTTTCTCCCTTCATCCCATGTGGGTCACAAGTACCAAAATGGGCCCACAGTACTCTATACAGTAGTGAGTACAACAGGAAGGCACTCACCCCATGTGGATCATGGGTCCCTCAGGGCCCACAGGCAGTCCGGCGCCGACTGCGCAGCAGCAGGAGAAGAACTTGACGCAGAAAGAACGTAGGTTTAACACGTGACGCATCACTGTCCCGTTCAGGAAGCCGATGACTTCCGGGATGCCGGAGCCCCCTGCAGGCTGACAGATGAACTAAAACACAAAAACATTGTTGTATGTAACATTGGGAGGGATTTAAGAAACAGCGAAATGTTGTAGTTATTCTCGAGCAACATGATGCAGCACATGGGCCTTAGCTGATTATCTATGTGTAGGGACACTGCTTCAGACAGGGGTGAAAGATACCTGTCCACATACATATACATGTCGTCAGATAAGGCCCATGATATTGCAGTGGGTTATTATCATCATCATGGAGGAAGGACTCAGCAGAAATCTGTCCACCTGCTGACAAACATGTGAACCATAACAGGAAAAAATATATACTTTTATATTATCTAAAACTTTGATCATTGATACAAAACCATTCCAGACGTTCTCTTCTTGGTGTAATGCACTGGAAATATTGACATAACGTTTTTGTTTGTTTGCTTGTTATTTCTTTTATTTATACAGAAACTGACGAGGGTGAAACCCTTTTTTGTTGAGATCCCTAGATACATGAGCATGATGTTATTTACAATGTCAAATATTAACCAAGAATGGATAATATAGATACATAAGAGACATATAAGCATATACTTACAGCGACTGAGGCTGAACTCAATGCTGCGAAGATGACGCTGTAACCTATGACCCAACCCCATGCTTTTAACATGTCCTCCTGAAAAGAGAAAGAAAGGTGATATAATTTACAATTCAGAATTATACAGACAAGTGGAAAATTTCTTTATATATATATGAATAAAGACAAAACTGCAATTACAAGATCTCAATTCATAATGTAATTTTTAAACAGGTTACAGATGTTTGTGGTCTTATCACTTTTACCTTATGTGCCCATTTTAACATTTCTGGCTCACATCCAACATGATCGTAAATATATTATAAGGACCATATAATGTTATATGCATAATAGGTAAGGCCCACAAAGAATGCTCCAATAGAGCTCATCCTTATAAGTATAGGTTTCACCGACCCTGGATGGAGGCCCGTCCCCAGCACTGTCATCAATAGAGTGTGTCTCAAACACCCAACTAATTGCCGAGCCAACAACCTATTACGTCCATCCTCCACCCAGTCTGGTTAATACAGCTAATAACCGGGTGATATCATCACTCGTATTGTATACCCAGTGAATACACCCCGTGTATCGACCCCCGTGAGCCGCGTGGTCGGGCGCGGGATGCCACATTACCATTACATCTAATTAATTGGCAATAAGCGCCTGTCATTAGTGTCGGAGAACCGGGCACAATGGGATGTGTACGTTGGCAGCTATCTCCATGTAAGAATGGGTGTGGGCTCTGTCGTATTACCTTCCAGGGCCCTTCATTACTACTCCACTGGGGACATAGTCCCTGTATACATTTAAATGTAGGTGGCCAACGTGAAAGGTTGCTGCATGCTTAGGGATGGGGATCATCCATTCTGCTTGGCTGTTCACATTAAGAATATGATTTGAGCTAGGACAGCGTTAGCAGCCGAGCAAAAAAAGGATAATCCTAGCTCCTCAGTGCAGGACATTCCTTCTGCGTGGCTGCTCCCATCTCTCTCTCTCTCTCTCTCTCTCTCTCTCTCTCTCTCTCTCTCTCTCTCTCTCTCTCTCTCTCTCTCTCTCTCTCTCTCTCTCTCTCTCTCCCTCTCCCTCTCCCTCTCCCTCTCCCTCTCCCTCTCTCTCTCTCTCTCTCTCTGTCTCTCTCTCTCTGTCTCTCTCTCTCTCTCTCTCTCTCTCTCTCTCTCTCTCTCTCTCCCTCTCCCTCTCCCTCTCCCTCTCCCTCTCTCTCTCTCTCTCTCTCTCTGTCTCTCTGTCTCTCTCTCTCTCTCTCTCTCTCTCTTTATGTGTATCCCTGAGGCCCAGCGCTTCCCTCCCTCAATGCTCAGCCATTGTTGCTGTCAGAACCCTTCATCATTACCTCACTTACAGGGCGGCAAAGTGCTTTAATCCACTATGCCCTTTCTCTTCATGATGCATGAACGCGCCTGGGATGCACCATTCCTACATTTCAGGAGTGTATCAACCACACAGGGTTCTCATGATGCTTGAACGCGACCCTCGCGCGTCACCTGACAGGGCAGCATTCATGCATCATGACGACAAGGAACATTCTTCCATAAAGCACTATACTAAACACCTAATACCTGCTGGCCTGTCGTCTTCATTTTGTCTCTGTATCACCCATCTACACTGTCAGGCGCGCTTATCACATGCTCCATTATAAACATAGTGTCTGACTTTTTGTCATGGCCATCTTGTGTCTTCCTGCCACTGTGCCTCCCTTTCTCCCTTGCTTCCCTCTCTATATCTCCATACCTGCCGCTCTCTTTCCCCTTATTCCCTTCCTCCATCCACCTGTCTACCCCCTTACAACCTCCCTACCTCTATTCCTCTCCATTTCTTCCCCATTCTAATCCCCCTGTCAGCATTAAATTCCCCTTCTTGTATTTATAACCCTACCTTAACCTATACATCTCAAACCATCCCTCCGTGCACGTTAGAAAGACATCAGTGTCAGTCATCCCTACCCCTGGGCCAACATTTATTGTGGGGCTGGGGCGGGGGCTGGGGATGGGGTAAAGATGGGGGACCAGAGGGGGCATAAGGAGCATAGAGCTCATCCTTATAGCTGTTGTACTGTCTTAATTAAACAGAAGACAGGGTTGGTGTATGAAGAGACAAATCGAGGGACGCAGAGGAAGAGAATAAGTGTATAGGGGGAAATGCTAAGGAGAAAGGCTGTAAATGAAGGGAGGTGGACTGGAAGGAAGTAACTACGATGAGGGAAAGAGCCACCAGATATACAGGAGACAAGTTAGCCCGCTGAGATAACAGATATTGTATTATAGATAAACACAGAAGTCTCCCCTCTCTGCCACCCCAACCCCCCCCCCCCCCCCCCGCCCAATCCCTTGGAACCCTGCCCCCCTCCCCCGCTCCTCACCCCCCTATACACAGAATTCACCACATTATAAACACTAGGTGGCGTGTCGAGCTGTGCCGAGTGGGTGGGGCGTCTAACAAGCGGCGACTGGGGCACCCCTGGTGGCTAGTCTGTAATCTAGTGGGGACTGGGTGAATGCCTCATTGCACATTGTCCCCCAGTCAGCAGGGGTAGTACAGCACTGTAGTAGTTCAGGCTTGTAGCAGCCCCTGCCAGCACTACCACTACTCCTATATCACAGCCATCAGGGGGTCTGCAGTGTGTTCTGGTATCTCATTCTAGCGGCCATCTAGAAAAAAAGAGTACTTTGCATTCATCCTGGCCGGTTCTCGCTATCTCGCTGACTCACACGTATACATGCAGTTGCATAGGATCTTTCCGATACATGTGGTTTTCGGATTTATCCGAGCTCTTATAAGCATCTATAAGCAGGCCCCAAACCTCCACCTATGACTATTGTGGAGACTGACATTCACAAAACTTCCAGCATAATCCCGTACAGTCCCTTCTATAACACTATGAAATGGACCCAGGGGCAGGCTTAAACCATCCCCATTGGGTGAGCTGACAGGGGACAAATAGGAGGATAGAGGGACGAGGATAGGTGGAGGAGGGGGGGGGGGTCCATCGTAATAAGAGGACAAAATAGTGGTCCATATTTACAGGGTATAATGATAATGGTAATCCCATTGGCTGGCTAGATGCAGTGGGGAGTGACATGGTGGTTGTTGGCAGTGACATAGAGGTAATGGTGGTGTTTTCCCTGCCTCATACTATGTCTACAACATTTAGGCTGCTACTACACTGGGCATTACTCTATTGAGGGTGAACCAATAGAGTAAATGAAACAAAAGGGCTGAGTTATTGCTTATATAATCCTAGATGAGATACATCTTTGGCCTAATTAAGGAGAAATATACAGATGTATACAAGTAGATATTTGCTATTTCTATAATGGTTCTGACGTTTTAAATTAAGTGTCTTCTGCCAAGTGAAGTATCAATGTATGTTCCCTTTGTAATTTTAGTCGAAGCGACGATCAACTTTATTACATGTACCATAGTCATTCTTAAATTCATTAATCTAAAGACTGCCAAAAATAACCCAATACTATGGTCAAAACACCCCCCCCCCCATATATTTGCGCTTCCATTACTGCTGTGTTCATACAGGTAGAATTTGGGCTTGAACTTTTTTCACGTGTATTTTCTATGAAGTCCCTTATTCTCATACTCTTGTTCTATATAGTTTAGGGGGTTTCATTCCTGTGTCATGACGACAGACAATCATAGTAATAAGAGGCACTGTTGTCTAATCCTGGAAAATGTAAATTATCCAATGTGTGTGCTGAAAAAAGTCCTGTAGAGGACTAGAAGTGCAATAAACAAACTAAACCGAACTCTATGGCATTGACACACTCCTAAGATGTCTGCATGATGCTTCAATGCAATGCGGGCAATTGTTCAAAGTCGAACATAATGAAAAATGAAGATTGCGGTATTATCCAGTCTTCAAAGTATTAATTAGTGCCCTACATGGTTCTTATGGTAATTCTGGCTGGCTTTAGGCTAATGCCTATGGGTCCACCATCAGCCTATAAGTTCTTGCTGGTTCCTTAACAAGGGCTGACCTTTTTGCATACCTCCTCCATGTCTGTGAGCCATCAAATGCATCCTCTCCAGCCTCCATTTAACCATTCGCACTAACCGCATTTCAAAGGGCCATAAATATTGCACTGTGTGTTCATTTCTTCCACTTCAGTCGCGCCTTAAACTCAAGGTCTTCAGCGCCAAATGAAATGTGCAATACAATTATGCCGAAATCCAGCAGACAAAAAGTCAGAGGAATTTGAGAAATGCTTCTGGCGGAAACCGTCTTTCGTTAATGTTTCCTGTTTTTATCAAATCACTTCCTTGTATTTTAAATTGTGCCCAAGGCAAGGTTTTCCTGATATTAGCAAAAAAGGCTCTGCATATTTCAGGGGATGTGATGGCTGCTTGTGAAGAAGAAAATGTTTAGCGGTGGAGAATAAAATATCAGTTTTTATGTTCTTGTCGTTGAGCAGATACTGAAGCAAACTACTTAGAAGGGTTTGGAAATATTACAGAACCGACTGCAATAACCTGCTTGTTGTAAAGACCTCTCAGCAATAACAGAGTGATTCCCGACAAACCCGTCCCCAAATAGGCCTCCTTCATTTAAAGGTTTTAGCCAATAATTTGCAACCTTTAAATGCGGTTGATGGTCGGTTAAGTTCCCCGCATGTACTTCTCTGAGCTCACACATGGATTCTGTGAATCATTGATTCCCACATCAAGTTTTAACAGTTTCTAACTTAGAATGAATATCAGGGAGTCTTAGGGATGTAACAGATGAATATCTTGACAGTTTCTAACTTATAATGAATTAATATCAGGGAGTCTTAGGGGTGTAACATTACTTGTAGGTGTGTTCATTTTTCATACCCAACCTAGGATGGGACATCAATGCAGTGCCAGTGAGTTAGTTGCTGTCACAGAGTTGGTGTGTCATGTCTATACATGAAGATTAACCTTGAGGTGTCATGCCATCCTTTTAGGAGATGCATGTGGATCCCATCCCAAACTGAAAGGACCTTGTATTGCTGAGGTTAACCACGGAAAGCTTGGTGATCAATTATAGCCATCCTATATATATCATGGTGTTAAATCATCCGATTCAATTATACTGACTGCCTTTGCTATGCCCTCAGATATAGACTACGGTGTACAGACACATACCCCACACACATATACATACACAGCCATATATATACAGCCCATTTAGAAATCAATAATTTTACCTTCGAGGCACAGTGTGACATATAGTTTATAGAAAAACGAGAAGTTTGTCATACAGGGGCTGCTTTTTGAGAATATGGAAAAAGCATGTTTGTAAACTATATATATGGAATATCATAGGCCATGATGTGTGGTCGGTTAAAGGTTATATTCATCGTAGAGGACGAATGGCTAGGGTATCACTATGTGTTAATATCGACGCTGATATAATCTTAATCTAGAGTTTGTAGTTTGAGAAACATCCATGAGAGATGTATTGAATGTATTAATATACACATAATGTGTTTTTGCGTCTACTCTGGGTTGTTTATACTCGTCTCCAATTTTTTATCAACCATGGCCATCATATACACCCATTTCATTGCCTTTTATTGCCGGATCGCATCCTAATTGGCTAGTGGGCCCAATCGATTTCTATACCACTTCTTATCTCTCTTGATCTATACCTTTTATCCTCCTTTTGATTGTATAGCATTTCAATATAAGATATTTGAGAAGCTGTTTCTTGCTCTGTAATGACTGTTCTCCTTCACTGATTCAGGTTCCCCCTCTCATTTCAAGGCCAAATATGTATGTGCCACTACTTAATTCTATGTTTTTTTTAAAAAGATATGTATAACATTAAAACAAGCTATGTGTGTACATATCTCTGCAGGCGAATCCTCTGTTAAGAAGAAGTCTGGCGTTGCTCGAATGTTTCCCCAAAGGCTGGATTCTCCTTCCAGCATTTTAAACATGAGTCATGCAATGCTGGACTCTCGCCAGAGGGCGTTATCTTGGTGCCAAGTCTGACCTTGATCAGAGAGTCGGACCGTGGCTCCCCTTTGCTTCTGAGTAACTTATCCGCATGTTTGCTGATTTAATGAGTAATATGTGCTTTACTTGAGAGGTATCTGTGCTGCATTTTGGGAATCAAACATGACTTCACAAGTTATAAAAAAAAATTCTACATGATTCCATATGAAATAATATATGTCATTGGAAACTTAAGTGATACCCATAAGGGCACTACATGTACATATCCTATATGAATATCATCTCTATATGTATGTACACATTAATTGCAAAACGCAAACAGGGCCTGGCTCTACGCTATGCAATCAAAATAAAAGACTTAACAACAACAACAAGCTATATATATCTGTGATGAGACAAAGGAGAAATTGCATAATATCATCACGTTCATTTAGCTTTAGCCCTTATGGCAAGCCTTAACTCTTTAATGGCAAAACTGTGTTAATGCCCTATGCATCTTTGATCTCATGATGCATGCATGTAGCTCTGCTAAATACATCACCAGCCGCCCCTCTCCGTGTATCCTGACGACACATAGGGATTATGTGCTTCTCCCTCAGGATCTGAATAATACAGCGCTTCTTCAATGCAATGCAACATGACTATAAGTTAACGTAAAATCTTGGGTACCACCATACAGTCACCATAATATCACAGGCTTTAACTAAGCCCTGCCCAATGGGCACAGCACATTGAATCAACATTGACGAATGGTGTCAATGTTGATTCAATGTTGATCCAACATTGATTCAAGGTTGAACTGAATTTTGTGCCCCCTGGGTGGTGTAAGTGCTAGCGGTAAAGGGGTCCTCAATAAATTAAAAAAAAATCTTGAAACAGCACCTGTCTTGTAAAACAGCCTCACCAAAATTGAAGAACCCGCTGCATTATTGCGATGCTATGCGGTTCTTAAAGGGTTAATTGCAGGGCTGGTGCTGATACCTGAGTGACTGGCTGCAGCCCGAACACCCTTGTCTTGTTTTACGCACTCAGGGGCTTGTTTTACAGGGCACTAATTACTATGGTGTCAGGTGGAGGCTGCACAATGCTGTTTAGTTCTCATCTATTGGTGTTTTTGTCTGTCTCAAGTAATTATTGTAGTTTTACTCGGTAGTATCTCGTTGCTATCTTTAGTTGGCATTGATGATGTGACTAAATTCCAGCTAAATTAAGGTTGGTATGATTCATGCATTCTGCAGCAGCGGAGTGATCAGATGGCTTCTCTGTGGGGTCCAGTTTACCAAGCATGGGCATTACTCACCAAGCAGGTGCTTAGTTCAGACTCAAATTCAATGGCATAATTTGACAAGAGACATCTGTCTAGTGTGGCTCCATCTCTCCTGGAGCGTGACCAAATGATATTTCAGACAGTTTGGTTATTATATCTCCATGTCAGGTCATACTGACTTACCGATTAATAGAATAGAAACCCCAAATAGTGCTTTGCATTTGTTAAGGTGAAATAGCTAGTCAACCTCTGTCCAGATGATTTCCCTTCCCTCTGCTCATTCTCTCTCATTTCTATGTCAATATCGAATTTTTCCCCCCTAGGTTCCTGCTCCTTTCCATTTTGCCCCTCCTGGCAAAATGAAATGCATCTCATAAATATGTGTAACATCTAGTATTTCCATGATTTGGCTCCACCAAAATAGGCCCTATCTCCTTCCCCTTACCTCTTCTCCCCCTAATCAGCCATGACATTCCTTGACCGAGATGCTCAGCGAGCTGTGAGTACTGCCTGATATTTGTAGTTCTGTCGTAACTGGTCATAATACTCTGTAGTTACAGTCTGATGTGGTAAATCCAGATGCCATATTGAATTTCCTTTTCAACTTGGTCTCAGAATTTTCATGACTGCAGGAGACTGTTGAATTGTCCAACTTTACTTTTGATAAGAGACTCATTGCAGGTATGAATATAGTATATTTAGAGTAGGTTGTTGGTATAGAAAATTAATCAGGACAATGGGGCGAGAAAAAATCGTGAGAAGAAGTTACATAAATACATTAAAAAAATTACACTAGGGTTTGCTCAGCAAAAATAAGCACTTTAGACATGTCAGAGCTACAACAATCTCAATCTCAATTGATCCGGACCAATCCCAAATGATTTCGCCCAACTTGTAAATATCTTTCTTAGGGAATCAGCTCAGAGAACTCCAAGCGGTTCTGAGTCAGAATCCTTCAGATAATAGCTACACGCTTGTTTACGTGCGGCTAATTTGGTTACCGTCTATCTGAGTAAGGCTTGCACTACAGCATCCATTACTGCCATACCGATGCCGCTATGCGCACATTTTGAAGTCGGGCTACATTTCCACTCTACCCCATCCTCCTTCACAGGGCTGTTCTACTATAGGACTCCCACCCACAGACCACTGCTGTGAACAGACTAGAGACATGTTTCTCACATGTTAAGGTATTACAACAGTGGCATGTTAGGACTACAAAACAGTATAGCCATCTTGGATATTATCAAGAGGAATTTCATATAGGAGTGAAAAGATTAGTATTTTCTCATAGGCTCTTGGGACGCCTCTTTGATGTAGCTGCTGCTGGATATCTATGTAGATAAGTTGGTTTCATGGTCTACAGGATATACCCTTGCCATCTGGTTTCTTGGACTTTTCAGTACCTATGTAACTTATATGACCCTAAGGGTGGTGACCCTCCTTGGTCAGCTCTTGTGAAATTAACAGAGCTTCAAATGGCAGACAGACTAAAGAGTGGTGCTTTTACCTGAAGCTACTCAATTATGGGTTGGTACAGTCCTATGGTAAACGCCATGACAACTCTTTCAGATAATGCTTAACAATTGGGTCATTCTGATTGATAGATAACTCCTGGAGATATTCCCAATAACTGGTTAGCATCAGGACCCATCTCTATGCCTGGGGATGGGCGGGTTGGTCGGTTCTGTGACGTCCCACTCTTACACAGGCACGGCATGAGCAGAGGACGAGCTCTCCTGTCAAGGAGGCTAGAAGGAGCAGCTCACAGCGCTAACCAATAGTAGAGCTCTTCTGTTCCGGAGATAGAGAAGGGATAAGGTTCCAAGCAAAGATAGAGCTCCCCTTTTAAGGAGGCAGAGAAGTAAGGCTAGTGTTCCAGCTTAGGGGCTGAATGCTGTTCTTTGTTCATGGGATCAGTGGAACTCTCCTGCTTTGGAGGTGCATAGAGGAGGTCTGGGTAATAAGAAATATCAGCCCTCACTCTCTTGTAATAGAGGGAATTTTAGCCGTTCTTTGGGGGAAATAGTGATGCTGGGGCATTGGCGACGTAGATTGAGGCAATGGTTGTATAAAAGGTGAAAAGCAAGATGTGTTCCTGAATAGAGGGATTAAATGTAAATTATAAATGGAAGAACGTCTATATGGAGTCTTGAATCAAAGAATAACTCACAATCACGAAATACTAACATCAGATCCAAAAAAGTTGGAATGGCGGAAGGGCTGATTCTCCTTTCTCGGTTCAGCTATCTTCTGGATGCAAGAACTATTGAATATAAGGATACACATATAGATAATAGATAGCTGTAGAAATACTAGGAAAAATATGATACATTATGATCTCAAATATTTCTTTTGATCAATTCCAGGTGGATGGGTGTGGTCCTCAGGGCGTTTATCTGTATTTTGTCTGAGCAAATTAAAGTGACTGCAGATACAGAGATATCCTATCGCCAGTGTGTGTGTATAGTTGAAGACTATTAGGGATGTCACAAGGTCGAGGTTTCTTCCAGTGTGGTTTTCTCAGTTGTAATATGTGGGGGGAGAGGGACAAGGTGGAGGTGGAGAGCTCCTCTAGCCCGCATTAATGTGTCTCCAGGCTGTATCATAGAGGTTGTAAGAGTAGTTCTGGATATGGAGATCATACCTTCCGTCCCGCCATACCTTAACCATTGGTCGCATAGTGTTTCAAATACTATGCCCTTCGTCGACATGATACATGGGTACAACCATAGCGACTAGTTTGCCAGTACTACATTCATGCTTCATGCCGACCCTCTTGGAACGTATCAACCCCACTGGACTTGAATGTACCTATGGCAAGTAGACTCACCAGGGCTACATTCACGCATCATGACCACAAAGGGCATAATACTGCATTAAAGCACTATGCGGCCCTTACAGTGCTAACCCCGACCCTCTCCACCCCACCCCAACAACCACCCCACCCTGCACCCTCCGTGGGATTCAGACTCTCCGGTCACGAAGAAGATAACACAATTTGCAGGCGCCATCTTGGTTCAGAGGAGGTTATTTTTAGACACATAAACTCAGGGGTGCTGACCACAAAGAATGCTGCGTCCTTGGCGAGCGCCCCGTCTCGGGCAGCGGCGATTTCGGGCTGCGGCAATGGGGGAGATCTATGGAAGCTAAATTGCACAAATGGGGCTGAAGCAAGGCACATCATTTCTGCCCCAATTTGGCTGGAACTGTGGCAGATATTGAGACTGTTACAAGAAAAAATGGGGTATGCTATAGTCCGTCCTTTTATTATTTTTATAGTAATGGTTATTTGATATCATGTTCATAGTATACACACTCAGAAAAGTCAGCGTCATTGTCGCTAAAACCACTCTCACCTGAACGTCAGACAGTGCCTGACTTTCAGGTGAGAGTGGTTTTAGCGACAATGACTGACTTTTCTGAGTGTGTAAAGGTACAACGTTTACAGATCAGGAGTTCAAATCCGCACTTGATTCTTCTAGTGTCTAATCTTGCCCAATATGCAGTGTGGGAAAGAAAACATGCTGTACCTTGCTGTTATTAGCATATACCACTCACAGAAGGGCATGTACGTGAGTCAGCCCGACACTGTTGCATTGGAGAGCCATCGGTACCATATAAAACACCAACACACTTAAAAGTTGAAAACCATCTCTGCCATCCTAGCCCCTCTCCTCATTCACAAAACTCTCCTTTGTCCCTATATTGAATAAACTTTATCACAGGTACCTCAAATCAGTTGCATCATAACATCTCCCCCAAAAAAAGGTTTAGCCGAAAAGGGTCAAAATTGACCAGAAACTCCCGTGTCCCCCCACTTTAAAACGCTTTCCACGCTCCTGCACTGCAAGCATCATATGATACAGTTTGGCCCCAAATGAAATGTACCTCGGACCCCTCTTTGTAATCTAACTAGCCCATCAATTTGCCAGAAAAAATGATTCAGTACGAGTCATATTTGTGTAGAATAACTGTTTGCAGTATAAATCTGTGATATCCAGAGTATGACAAATCTGCCAAACGCTTGTATCTCAAGAGCTTCCATGGTAAATATTTTGCTCCATATTCTCTCCTGGCCCAGTATGAGCCACATTTGTCCGATTCTTCTTCCTTGGCACTCCTTGGAAGCGGTCGGGCAGAAATTCAGCCTGTGCTCACTTCACATTAAGATCGAATTAGATCGATCGGGTCCGATTAATGTAACCAGCACTGGCCGGGGGCCTGGCAATCACTGCATTAGGGCTGGGGGCAATGAAGCTAATTTAAGGCGGCTACTCCGCATAAAATGGCGGAATATAACCCGAGTAGCGTGGTCCTTCTTCTCAGAAGCCACCGACGACTGTTTTCTTATTTAAGGGGTCGTAATAGGTTGGTCCAAATTAACACATATGCATGCATTATTTGACACAGATATGTTGAGACTTTACACATTGTACACCAAATTGATTCTATTTAATTTTTCTATTAAATTAGTTCCATTTTGGAAGGTTTAAGAAGCCCTGGAGTGCAAATGGAACAAAAACGTTCTTTTTTCTTAGAACAGCATTATGGGATAGAAAAAGAACATTTTTATCAGCTCTGATATTTGGAAATTAATCTAGGTGTCATTCCCTGGGGCAGTTTTCTTTCTTTTAGCTATATCTCAATTATTAAGCTCTACAGAGCTGTTCAAAGTAGCATAGTCACTTGAAAATTGTTGGAAATTGTTGAAAACAGGCGAAAATAGGGGAAAATAGGGTATTTTAGTCATTTTTCATGAAAAATCATCAATTTTTATGTGACTATGCTACTTCGAACAGCTCTGTAGAGTTTAATAATTGAGATACAGCTAAAAGAAAGAAAACTGCCCTAGGGAATGACACCTAGATTAATTTCCAATTATCAAAAGTTATGATAGTGTTCTTTTCCTATCTCATAATGCTGTTTTAAGAAAAAAGAACGTTTTTGTTCCATTTACACTTCATGGCTTCTGAAACCTTCCAAAATGGAACTAATCTGATAGAAACATTAAATATGATCAATTTGGTGTACAATATGTATAGTCTCAACATATCTGTGTCAAATAATGCATGCATGTGTGTTAATTTGAACCAACCTATTACGACCCCTTAAGTAATCTGTAATATCCGCGACATCGATAAATGAGTCAATATTAGAGGGATCTAGCGACTGGGGTTAGATCTAGTATTGACGCTCTAGCTTTCATATTATCCAGTGGTTTCTAATCTAGGTTAGCAGGCTGGTCTTGTCCCTACTATGAGTTAGTATGTTGGTCTTGGTTAGGTTTAGTAGGCTGGTCTTTGTCTATGATATAGGATAGCAATAACAGGCTGGTTTGAGTTTCTAGTTAGGTAAGCTAGCTGATTTTGGTATGACAAGTTATATGATGGCTCGTGCAAAAAAAAAAAGATTAAAAAGTACCATACAATAAAATTTGGCTTTTTTCTTTCTTTACACATTAAATATGTTTCTAGACCATAGTGATAGAGTGCCCCCAAATTAGAAAGCGCCCTGCTGCTATACTGCAACTGTATGGCATGTTGCTTATTTTGCGCCGTTCTACATACTTATTATATTCTAAAGGGTTATGTATATATCCCACTATACTGGGCTAAATACACGTCATTACAGCATATCGTGTTGTAGGCTAATATGTACTCAAAAGTTTATATCAAATACATACTTTGGAGTAAATTGAATTATGTCTACTGGCATTTCTCTGTCGTTCTTATAGTCCCTACCAGCAGCTCAAATCAAGGTCCTGACTTGAATATCAGGTGCCTCAATATGTTTTGCTATAGATGTTTTTATATTGCCTGATTGTATTTACCTGTTTACATCGACTTTGAATTTCCAGCTTCCTAAAAAAACAGGCTCCTCTACAGTTTTTTGGGGATGCGTGACCTTCCTATGCAAATCGCTATACCCTGCTATGCTGATGACGTTTGGGCAGCTTTGAAACCCTGTGTTTTATATACATGTAGTTTAAAGGCAGGGTCACAACACGGTAATACCTTGGAGACATTACCCATTATTAACGAAAACCTAAAATCCCTGTAGGATTCATATACATTACTTTTCTGCTAAGTCCTGTATATATATATATATGGCCAATTCATCACGTATGTGACGCATGCGCAGTGGGCTGAATGTTTGTTTTTTACCCTGTCCCATCACCCCCTTGTCTGTAAATCAGCACGTGTCGTTGAAGTTTCAGAGAGGTTCTTTGAGGATATGACTTGAGACTTCTATAATGCATCAAGAACACGCATGAACAATGCAAAACACAAATATGGCGGGAATAGAGGAACCAGAGAGTGGGGACAGGAAGAGAAGGAAACAAGGTACCAGAAACAAAAAAGGAAATATGAGAGAGGTTGGAAACTGCTATTTCATAGAGACAACGCGGCGGAGGGAAAGACAGAGATGCAGAGAATGAAACAGGGGCAGAGGCGCAAAGAAACATAAAGAGACAAAGAAGAACTGAGAAACAGAGACAGAGAGCAATGGATAATGGGTGCAACATGGAGGAAGAAAAAGCAATGGCAGCAAGTACATGGACAGAGAGGAAAGGGAGGAGGGGAGGTAGACGCACTGATAAAGGGAGGGTGAGGAAGTAGGGCAGCACAGCGCAAGAGTGGGGACATATGAAGGAGGAAGATAGACAAGGGCAGACAATGTCTCAGGATGTCCTTGGTAAACTACCCAGTAATGTGCCTCCTTACAGTATATATATATACAACTCCCCCACCCACCAACCCCCTGCACAGCGGGAGGGGTCTCTCCAGGGGCCTGCTGAGATGGAGTGGTCTGTCCCAGGCCTCCTCCAGTGTGCACAAACAAACAAAGCCCCACCCTCCCCTCGTCCTCATCTCTTGCTACCCTCCACCAGCCCCACCTTCCTCTCTTTCACCATTTAGTATTTAAATTATACCTGTTCTACGTCTCGCCGTCTCCTTCTCTTCCCTGCCGTCCTCTCTCATTTCCTGCCCCTCTCCTGTATCTCCTCTCCTCCTGTACCTGTCTCCCCCTCCCTTCTCCTCCCCTTCCTACTGCCCTGGCAACCCATCCATATATTGGCCATGTATGGCTGGTCCCCCTCTTGCTTGTTTCTCACCCATTTCACTTTCATGTATCCCTCCATCCCCTCACCTATGGCTACTCCCTCCTTCTATCACTGCATCTAACTTTGAGTTTCGGCATCTATTTAAGCAAAAACTAATGCTGATTGATGACCATATAACTTTGATAAAAATTAAAATGAGCATGAAAGTTGCCTAAATCTAAATGTTCATAGAGTACATACACCTATTTTATATCCTCTCCCATTCCTCGCCCTCCCATTCCTCGCCCTGCCACTACCCCCAACCCATGTTACCCCCGCCCCTCTCCCTCCTGCTCCAGACAGGGGACATACAGTATATGTATCAATGTAGGTTGGGAGTTGCGGGGGTCTTCAGGGATGACAATGTGGCATAACAAGGCGCTATTACAGTTCAGTAGGTTGACGCCAGAGGGCAGTGCACACAGTGTGTGTGGTACAAGTACTACAAGCAGACAGGAAAACAAGCCTCATATACTGAGTGGGGCTCACTCTGTACTGGGAGTCTGGGGTACGTGAGCCGAGCTTGGGTACAAGCGTTCCTAGTAGTATATGAAAAGGGGAGTAAAGTGATGGTATGTTTTCAGGCAAAAGTATATAGATACACTGGATATTAATTTACTATTTTACTGATCTGATAGCACAAACTCTTATGTTGAGAACCTCCCTTCATTATGGCAATGTCTTAACAGCCTATGCTGTCCACCTTTACCTCTCTTACCATACACCCTTAGAAGAGAATCGATATGGCATATGGACATGCTACTTAGTGAACAATTTTCATGTTAGCAATGGCTTTCTGTCAATTTATTCCAGGAATTCATACAATCATTAAAGATAGTCAATAATATAGCACACCCCCTCCCACACCTACTATATCAATTTTCATATGACATTTCCAGATTCGTTCTTCATTTCGGCCCAAGTACTGCGTTTATGAACAACAATGCGTCTTGTGTCAAAAACACCCTGTTTCATGTAAGCAGCCAGAGCCAAGGTCAAGGTCCTCTGGCCCACGCTCAAGGTCACCTTGGTTTGACCTTGACTTAGGTGGCACCACCAGGCGGTAACAGCTGGTGGAAGGTCATGACCTACAGAGACCAAATCCAGGCACGAGTAGAAAACCCACAACAAAAATATGTTTGCCCGAGAGTTTAATCAAGTGCCTACGTAGTAGCTGTATGAGGGCACAAGAAAGTCATTGGCCAGAGGGTATGCTCGTTATTTTCTATGTGAGAGTTGTCATCAATTCAAAGACTCCCCATTTGAAGTATAGTAATGCACAGGTTTTATACTGAAATTGATAATATATTTTAATTCTCTAACCTCTGTAGAAGGGTTAACAATTTGAGACCTTTGTTTGTTTACTAGTTTGTGTTTAGATGAGGTTTGATCAGCTCCCTCTCCCCATAAAATCTACCTATACAATATCTAACCCAAGACATGTTTAGAAAGTGATATAAGTCTACCTTTAAATGTCACTTATTCAGCTTGTTACTCATTTTAAATGACCAGATTATCAATATCAGACCGCATTGGTTACACAGCAATTGTGTGTGAGAAATGTCCTGAGTAAAGTGAATGAACCGAATGAAACACACGGCTTATCAGCGGCGCTAAAAGTACACAGTCAGTATAAGCTATAATGATGAAGTGTTGGAGCAGATCTGAAGCCCATTTTGTCATCTTTCCTTAACAAGTCCCACAGCCATACCGGTGGCAGTAACGTGCTACATTACCATTCTCTATTACCATTTTTCCTGGACCGGTTTACCGCCACGTCTCAAGACTCATTACTACACAGAGAAGAAAAAAAGGGCACCAGACTGACTCTCTTCAGGCATGTGACTAAAGTGCTTAGAGAACAACATCACCTGACTCCCAACGACTGTAGGCTGACTGACTCTCTTTCAAAAGGCTGAACTCTAACTCTGGAAGGAGAGTCCAGTATTGAGAGAGAATAAGAGAGACAGAGACAGAGCGAGACAGACAGAGAGCCCATTATTCAGAGAGAGAGAGAGAGCGAGAGAGAGAGAGAGCGAGAGAGAGAGAGAGACAGAGAGACAGAGAGACAGAGAGAGACAGAGAGAGAGACAGAGACAGAGAGAGAGAGAGAGAGAGAGAGAGACAGAGAGAGAGAGAGAGAGACAGAGAGACAGAGAGAGAGAGAGACAGAGAGAGACAGAGAGAGAGAGAAACTAGCATTGCTGTCTCTTTTGAATAGCAGACGAGCGAGGATTACATGACTCCCTTTCAACAGGATGGGGTGCTGCGGTGAGAGTCCAGCCCTGCCTGACTGCCTTTAGTAAAGGCGTCCTGTATGGAGCCAGGCAAGGCTGGACTCAATCTCCAAAAGGGGTGATTTAGACTCTGGCTACAGAGTAAGGCTGACGTTCTTTTTTTTCTCTTTGTACAGACTCATTACCATTCACTTCATTACCGCTCATACACCACCCTCCAAGCAGCCCTTTGGTACCCTACGGCGATGACTCTGGCAGAGGTTCTATAATTTGCTGTCCCTTATACCTCTGACCGGTGCCAGCTGGGTTTAAACAAAAAAATCGTAGGCCAAAGCTGATCTCTCTTTAATTTTATACTTGACACCTCAGGCTTGGAGACAGGGGAGTCTCTGCATTTCCGTTCTATCACCTCATATCTTAAATTGGACATGGGACATTATAGGTCTTTAGAGTCGACCCCCCCCCCCCCATTCTCAAATAGGGACCCTCACCTTCACTCACCTAGGGCAGAGATGTAGTGAGAGAATAATGAAACCAAGAACATGACTTGTATGGAGAGTGCCATTTCCCATGCACATACCCGCTCCCCTTGCCGCCTTCCCCCTACTCGCCCGGTGTCTAATTACTCAGAGAACTAGCACCAGTCGATTTGACATACACAATTAGGCTGCTTTTAGCTGAGGCGTTAATTGAAAATTTTCCTGTCGCCTATGAAGACAGGAGTAGCATTCTCAGTCAGCGGTGTAGGTAGGTTCCACCCTGCTACCCACCCCACTACCCACCCCTACCCACCCCTCCACTCTCTGTAAGGCTGGGGGTTGGAGATTCTGCCGCTGGTGGCGCTAGCCGCTGCAATCATGATGTATGTCTAGTGGGTCGTGCCGCCATTCTGTGTGTAGGATGTACAATATGGCTGCGGCACCCAGGACCTACACAGCCAAAAAAAATTATCTCATTTCAAGAAAATATGATTATTAAACTCGACTGGCGGACAAACCATTTGTTCTAAGAATCTTTTTTCTTAAACCAAGTGTCTTCTCTGTACCATCCTGCAATGCGTTTCCTGTATAAGGGTCATTCACAACAGGTTCCAAAAGTATGATTTTTCTTCTTCATCAATTTGTCATGATGAGAGCACTCGTCATAGTCATACAATTCATCATATAATAGTTTATATCTTGATATGACTTATTGAGAAAAATATTCACGACCCGCTACTGTAACGATGTAACCGATGAGTTCTGAAAGACCACCCAGGACATACTAAGCTCAGATATTAAGTTATGTTCCTGGAGATTTAACTCGATCTATCGATAGGTGAGACCTGCGCCATATTGAAATTGGCAAATAGAGCATCGGGCAATGCCTGGCGCTCTGAAGGGCGTCATTTTAGCGACAGGGACTCTATATTTTATCGAACTACATAGCCGCAATACCATACTACATGTACATTAGCCCAATTTAAACCCTTAGAAAGGAAGATAAGGGAATCACTACCAATTCAATAAGAAATCAATTATACCCTTTAAAGACGGCGTAGCAGTTTGTGGTTACAATGCATGAATAAAGCCAGAGAGAGTCACTCCCCAGTGTGCATACGTCTTACCAGCCCTTTGATATGTACAGTGCAAAACGGTCAGCACGATGCACTAATGCATTAGTGCATCATGACAGTGCATCAATCCGTGATCACTAACAAAATATACACACATACCTCAGGACCTTTGCCGCATTCTGGCTCTAAACAGAATTATATTCCCCTCCTCTAGAACTTCTAAGAAATATCTATTAAAGGAAGGTAATGCTCCAGGGACCAGCCCTTCATATCGGCTTACCAACACCCCCCACAAACCTACCCACACCCTGTCATATGCAATACATGTCTAAGGCTTGTTTCTCCGAGTCTAGTGCTCTCCATTATAAATCTTTGAAGCTCTCTGGTGGGGATGAATTGAATTAGATTTTACTGTAAAATGAATGTTTACAGATGTAATACTGTAGAACTCATCCCCTACTTCATACATCTCTAGAGTGTCTTTGTATTTAGTAGACCTTGGGAGGCTTTCATAGGGATGAATTATATCAAATTCTGCCCTAATATAAATGTGTAGGGACTTTGTAGGAACGATCACAGGGGAAGGGAAAACACAAAGCTGTCCTGAATAAATATAAAATATTACATTGAACTATCATCCTTGCTTAAAAAGCTTTGAGTGTTATACTAAAGATGTATATCAGTACAAACATATACAATGCATTTACTCATGTAATGCCACTTATTATCATACTATTTGAAACAGTATCTTCTAACTGAGCAGCTTCACATGAAATGAACACAGGTTTTTGTGAGACCCTCCACAGTCTGCTTAAATAAGTGGAATATTCATCATGGAGTAATGATGGATGGCTCTATCTGTTGTCGCTGCATCCCTCAGTGCTGTCAGCTACCTTAACCCTTTAAGGACAGCATGTCGCTAAAAGATGATATTTCGGTGTCATTATGCGTTAATTCAGCCCCCGCAAGTAACTCGTGAGAGCTGCATCATGCCGACATTTTGGCAGTGTTTCAACCTTGTAGGTCGGTATGATGCTTAGATGCTGGCGAGTTACTCGACAAGCTGCATTCAGGCATTACTACGACCAAGGGCATAATACATTAAAACATTATGCCGTCCTCAAAGGAGTAACAGCCCTCCCACGAGTTCACTCCCTCTGACAGCTTCCATGTCTTACAATCAATTCAGTCAGTTCAAATTACAATCATCTGTAGTGTTGGGTCAATGTAGTCCCACTGAATACACCATCCCATCAGATGGTTTTTGATTCAACAGTCCTATAAATCAGGCCACATCATCTCTACCACCATGATTATTCAAACATACATTAATAAAGCTGTGCTTCTATAAGAACTTTTATAAGTGAGGACCAGTCTGATGATTATAGCTACACCCTCAGAAAAGTGAGCGTCACTGTCGCCGAAAGAACTCTCACATGAAGCTGAGGTATCTATATGCACTGTAAACCAACTCTAATCCTTTGAATCGCAGCTAGTACCGCTAAGACTATGTATACCCGTCTAACCAAGTCACTTGACCACCTACAGACGGATCAAATTACTATCTATGTTAACCGGGGGTTAACATGAGTATATTGGGGTCAGTAACTAGAACGCCCTGTAGTGGCCGCTGCTGCTGCCAGGGTGCAGCTCTGTTCCACCTGGATTGGTTGGGAATGCATCATTGCCCGCTAATTGATACATAACCACTGGTTCCCCCAAATGTACATGGATGGCGCCACCCTCTCTCATTGTATACCTGTACCCCACCTGCTGTCATCCTCTCTCACCTGCTATGCTAATTAGTTATAGCCTCAGACCAGGCCCTCTACATGCATAGCCTCGATCCGTGCCACCTCTGGCGCCATGTTTGAATCAATCGGCCATTTCTGCTGCCGTCGTCATTGGTGCAACACTGAAAGTGACCGTCTCTATAGAGGTAGTGTGTTGTGTGTAGACCCGGTCTGTCGTCCCTGAATTGATATAGGGGACCGCTGGCCGGTGTAGTGCATTACTTCTCTCACCTACCTAGTTTGAGCTCGGTGCACAGCCTTTTTCGGTGCCTTTTGACATTAGGGCCATTCCGCCGTATATAGACAGATTTGAGGAACTTTCCCCACATGACCCCCTCAGATCCTCATAATGTTCCACCTACATGAAGATGTATGTAGTTCATGACCACATGCAAAATTGTAGCTTCCAACTCCCGTAACTTTCCGAGATTTTGGCCGCTGAACATGAGGGGGTTTGGCCCTCAGTTTGCAAAATCCCAATTTAGTGTCATCTTCAAAGTGCAATATCTTCAAGATGCAATGAGTTAGAGGTCTGGTATTGCTTGAGCTGTCTCACATATTCATACACTCTTGAGAAATGCCAATATTGGGAGGTTTTGATAAAGGCTTATATTTCAACAATGAGCATAAAAGGTGGTAAATTTTCCTGTTTGAACTGAAATTTGAAAAGGTTTGAAAATTCATAGCATCAAAACTGTTACTTTAAATGCCCTAGAAATTTGGATTCCAAATGTCAATGAAGGTCTCAACATGAAACTCAAAGATGCAGTGTCTGCCATGATATGCAAATCCAGTATGGCCGCCTCAAAAAGGGCAAAAATTGATTTTTGCCACTTTTCAATGCCCAATTTTGGTAGGAGGGATAAATAGTACCAGCTAATGCTCTTCACCAATCAAAAGGCCATTATGTGCCTTAAGTCTGATAACAATATGGTATTGGTCCTATGTCTCCTTCTGGTGAAAATCGGGGGACGGAAAATGGTAAAAATGGTATTTTCCAACGATTTGTATTTTTCATAATTCTCTTAGCAATAGTTAAATATACAAAAATCAAAGCATAGTGTAAATCAGGTGAAAGTAACTGATGCCCCCTAAATCATGGAACCAAACTTGTTTCAGTGCTTTGGTTCTTTCCATTGAAAGAAACACTGTTAAATTGAGGAAAATACAGAAATAAGAGAAAAAAACCAGCAAACTCATTTTACTCTTATTTCTCAAAAATTCTTTGGAGTAAAAAAGAGGTTATAAGACCATAACATGTTTGTTTTGGTAGAGAACAATGAAATATACCATAAATATAATTCAGAACCTGGTTTGGTATATGAATTTGTCCATTTAGATTTGGCCAATTCAGTTACAATATCTCTCATGCATCACATTAAGATGATTTGGGATTCCCTGAGATAACTATTGTATTAAAAGGAATCAAAAGGTTGGGTACATCTAACCCTGAACACTCCTTCTCTATCAAGTAAGCCCTTACAATGTGCTATGGACTATGTAAAACAAATTTGGATTCCCATCAGGGTGGGAGCGGTTAAAGTTACATGGTCCGATAATTGGCACTCAAAAATCAATCCTGTTAAAAATAAACTAAAATGTTCCATATGGCCATACTTAATGTACTACCTACTTCATTTAATCCCATTCAATATGATTCAGCTTAGAATTCAACCAACTATCAGATTTCGGCTCAATTAGATACTTTTGGAGTGCACGCTATGATTGCACTCATTGAAAATACACTGTAAAGACTATACCTGCACCAACATGGGACATTCTATTTAAGGTATAATTTCCCAAAAAGGGCATTTTTAATGCACCCCATTCTTCAAATATGATAGTGTACCAACATTTGGAACACATTTCAGTAGGAATTGAAATATGGGAAAAATCAGACTATGCCACTTTAAGGTTGTCGCCCACCATGACCCATTAGAATTGAGGATTTGATCTCCATATTAAGTACCTAAAGAAGCAGATACATGTTACCAAACTCCTAAGCTCTTTCATGTTTATAATTATTCACTTTCAATAATGCCAAATCAGATACATGCAGTCTAAATACAATGCATTTGACATATATGTGTCATAGCCCCTGGCCAAATTGAAATCGAAGGGATTTGAGTACCAAACCGGCATTAAGAGTAGCCTATGTATGCATAGATATAAATAAATCTATATACCTTTCTGCTATATATAACATGTTGTTGTCCTCCTACTTTACACAAAATAAAGTTAAAATAAAGAATAAAGGGATTCTTTTTTTTTGCTTATTCTCTGTTTTTCCCCTCATATTGACATATTATATTTCAATGGAAAGAACCAAAGCACTGGAACAAGTTTGGTTCCATGATTTAGGGGGCATCAGTTACTTTCACCTGATTTACACTATGCTTTGATTTTTGTATATTTAACTATTGCTAAGAGAATTATGAAAAATACAAATCATTGGAAAATACCATTTTTACCATTTTCCGTCCCCCGATTTTCACCAGAAGGAGACATAGGACCAATACCATATTGCTATCAGACTTAAGGCACATAATGGCCTTTTGATTGGTGAAGAGCATTAGCTGGTACTATTTATCCCTCCTACCAAAATTGGGCATTGAAAAGTGGCAAAAATCAATTTTTGCCCTTTTTGAGGCAGCCATATTGGATTTGCATATCATGGCAGACACTGCACCTTTGATTTTCATGTTGAGACCTTCATTGACATTTGGAATCCAAATTTCTAGGGCATTTAAAGTAACGGTTTTGATGCTATGAATTTTCAAACCTTTTCAAATTTCAGTTCAAACAGGAAAATTTACCACCTTTTATGTTCATTGTTCAAGTTGTAGGGGCTAGGGTTATACGGGTATGTTATATGACGAGTGCTGTTGGATGTTGTGTTGCGAGCTCAGTCCGAACCCTTCAGTCCGACGGTAGGTGGCAGCACCTACCCCGGGCTTGGGGTATGGACAGAGGTCGCTATAGGCTTCCGGTCTGCGTGTGCGCGCGCAGGCTGGCTGCCTATATATACCCAGCATCTGGCGGTACTCGTCGGTTACTCTGAGCCACGCTGGCAAGGAGACCCTGTGATCAATACGGCTGATTAGCCTACTGACCCGTTCCGAACTCTATAGGGAGTTCGCACACATAGATACTGCTTGTCTAGGTTCTCTGAATAAACCTGATTTGCAACCTGTAACACTTGATCCGAACTGTGTCGACTTTGTTCTTTAATTGATACTCTACCAATATCATAAAGAGACAAAGTATCGTTTATTACACTGGTGCCGTGACCAGTTCTGAGTGAAACGCAGGTTAGCCTGTGCAGTAGCACAGACCTCCTGCTCTGGACGGAGCAGCGAGGTCTCCCGATGAGGCGTCAGCCTCATCCCCGGAGGGGTTAGATGCCGTGAAGGAGGCAGATACCCGCAGGAGTGCGAATGTTCCATCCAGGACAAGCGCATTTTTGGGATACCAGGGTCCCGGAATAATGAATTACTCATTAGATGAAATGAGCCTGTCAATGTTCAACGTTGGTGGGTCAAGATCAGCCGCTCCGAATCCACGGAGGGCTACCATCTTGGAGGAACGTTGTTTCGACGACATGAGAGAGGCCAGAATACAGGAGCGTGTGCAAATGGCCCAAATGGAGTTGTTGACCATTCAGAAACAGTCGAATGAATGGAAAAGCAGTCTGATTGCATTGGAAGGTGCAGTCACACATAGAGCTTCCAAAATCAAGGAGAAAGACGCAAGGCTTTCAACTTTGTTGGAGGAGAACGAGAAGCTGGTGCAATCACTTAGCAGGGTTCGAGTGGAGTTCGATCAGAAACAAGCTGATCTACAGGGACTCCGTTCCGACTTTGTCCAGGCGAACACTGATCTGAATCAGATTTGTGCGGCCCGAGATGCCGTCATCCATGAAGCAGAGGAGACCCGATCAGAACTTGTTCGGGACACTGAAGACTTACGGGAGGCTCGCCAAAGTCTACTGTCAGAATGTGACATTCTGAAGGCAAAAAGAACTTCTTTGGAGAAATTTTTGTCAGAGACCAGGGAAAGTATACAGGATAGCAGTACCTCGTATGCTTCCGCTGATAATGACAGTCCGAAAGGTCCTCATTACAGGAGTTTTACAGACACCCCAAATCTTCCTATGGGACGTGGGATGACTGTAGAAGGTGCCTTGTCTACTTCAACGCCAGGACGACCACTAAAGGTTGGCCGAGCAAGGGGTAGAGGTAGGGCGAGTGATTACTCACCTAGGGTGGGTATCAGTGGTATCCGTCCAATTCCGAAGCAGGTCTTTTCGGCTCCGACGGGTGTAAACACGGCGGGCAGGGGAAGGTCATTATCGGAGTTGGTGCGAAGTCCACGTTCTCAGTTGAAACTGGATGAGCAGCAACTGGATTCGGAACGCTTGAAGAAAGCATCCGAACAAGATAAGGCGGCCAAGACCGACTTAACTCCCTCGAGTTTGTCGCAATGGCGAGAATGCCAAGCAAACATACTGTTCAACGAACAGAAAAACTTGGAATTGGAGAGGCCAGATGTGTATCGCAAGCAGCAGGCTGCTCTTCAGCAGCAACAGGAACGCATGAAGGAAAATGCAGCCCTCGCTGAGGAATTAGCAGAGCAGGAGGCGGCGGTTTTGAGAGCTCGACAAGAAGGGCTCCGAGCGGCCGGTGAAGCTGCGAAAGCTAAATTGGCGGAGGCACAGCAAGAGGAGGAGGCTGATAGACAGGCCAAGGAACTGGAAAAAGAGAAAGCGGCGCATCAGCGATTGCTTGCTCTGGCCCAGCAGTGTCAGTATATGACTGACCAGGAGAAAAATTGGTGGTTCGCTCAAGGTGTGGACCCCACTAAGGATTTGGTGTCGTATGGTACCTACCAGACCTATCTGGAGAGGCAGAATAACGTGCCTACCAGAGGCGCTACTCCGGGGACGACTCCGGGCACAAAGAGTCCGAGGAGGGCTCCAAGGAGAACAATTCTGAGTACAGAGTTGCAAGAGTTGTACGATACAAACCCAGCAATAGCTGGGATCGGATTGCACAACGTGGGTACAGAAAAAGACGCCTCGGCTTCCATTTCTAAATGCCTGGCGATAACCTCTAAAATTAGGGGTTCATCCAACGCTGCTAGACGCATTGCTAGCGAGCCTTTTCCCTACTGGCAGAAAAACTCTTGGGAAGAGTGGTTGGGAGCCACCGTTGAGGACATCAACCTCAGTGGGTGGGATCAACAGGATGCAATTCCGTATGTCTGTAAGGGATTGCGCTTGGGAGATGGCCTGATGGCCGTGGAGCAGTGGAAAGATGAATGCGGACCCCGCGGCACTTTCAAACAACTGGTAGAGATCGGAACTATCCTATACGGAGACTCCGCTCGGATTGACCCGATGGTTGCTTTTAAGAAGCGAGTGCAAGGCAAGCACGAGGCCCCGAGGGTTTTCGGACTTGCACTGATGAGACTCCTGAAGAAGGTACATCCAGCTTCAGGAATCCATGATGCCTTATTCTCTAAGGAATTGTTCTCTCAGTTTGTTGCTGGACTGAGGGACCCAGAAATACAACATGTGGTGTATGATACCTGGAGAGCTGATACGTCATTAGATGACCTTTTTAAGGCCATCGACATACATGCTCTCAAGAAGTCACTGTTAGGGGACCGGGTGCCCACCCGGGCCTCGGCCATTATAGAGTGTTCTCCGGAGCAGTCTGATGGTTCGGGCAGTGAGGAAGAGGGGGCGATAGCTTCTGCAGCTCAGTTTAAGAGGAATGGGAATTCCTCTAAAACGCCGTGGAAAAATAGGAAGCCGGAAGGGGGTGGAAACCCTCCTCCGAAGAAGGAATCATCGGACCCAAAAGCTCCGATAATGGACGCAGCGTTTTTCACATCGCTGTTTGAGAAGATGACGACTTCCATTCAGGGGGCTACACAGCCTAACAGGAGGAAGATCAATCGGCGGACCGCCAAGTGCTATAGGTGCCTGGAGATCGGTCACTTTGCTGCGGAGTGTACGGCTCCGACTCCGAAAGTTCCCGGAAAGGAGGGAAACTAGAGGGGGTGGTCCGAGAAGGCGAGCGGACGACCCCTGCATATGATGTACGCCAACATACCAGAGAGGTAGAGCCTAGTGAAATTCCGAAGGCAGGAAGGGAATCAGGGGTGGCTTCGAGCTTGAGGGGCTCGGATGCCGGCCTGGTTAACATTCCAGTCCAACAGTTGCCCGGCAATGAGGCAGGGAGGCCCATTACGGATCGGAACGAGGAAGTTGCGGCTGTCACAGACACCGTGTGGGTAGGGAGTACCCAGCTTTCCCCGGATCATCCATGTTTCGACCATTTGAAGAAACATGGCCTTGATTTGGCTGCTCCGAAGGATTTTAAACGCTTTACTGTAAACCCGTCTCTGGGGGGGAGGCGGTGGTATGTGTCTGTTACTGTGGCCGGTAGAGCGGGCGAATTTTTAGTAGATACGGGAGCTAGCCACTCCTTTATCTCCTCTAACTTCTATGCTCTTATGCCGGATAGTCGTGATAACTTCAAAACGAGGGTAAACGCCTGTTCGGCCGATGGGTCAAGTATGCAGACGTATGGGCGCGCGTTCATACCGCTCCGAATTGGAGGGAAGGAGTATGTGGCTTCTCCCACCATTGCGGATATTGCAGACGACGGTATACTCGGATTGGATTTTTCGGCGTTGTATGACGCGGTCCTGAATCCGGGTATAGGGGTACTCCTGATAGAGCACCCGTACCGTGCGGTAGAGCAATGTGTGCTCCGACAAGTGTCGACAGTGGCAACGGTGGTCCAAACTGTAAAGATTCCTCCCGGACAGACGTGTGACGTGCTGGTCCGAAGCAAGGGGCTTAGGAGAGAGGAAGAGGCAGTTGTGGAGCCGGATGTGGCCATGTTGGGTAGTATCGGTTTGACGGGCATGGACACCCTGGTGGGTGATGGTGCTTGGACCGTTGTGCCGGTTTCTAACCCCGGGTTGGAACCGAAGTATGTAAGGAAAGATACAATACTGGGGAAGGTGTTCACCAGTGAGGCAGTGATGCCTGCTGGACAGGTGAGCATGAAGGGTGACCCTTCTCCGACCGTTCTGAGTGAGGGACTTGAGAAAATGATCTCCGAAACGGATTTGACGGATCGGAGGGATCTCGATTCCCTAAGGAGGCTGGTAGTGAAGTATCAGGATGCATGGCAGGTGGAGGGGGAGCCTTTGGGCCGAACCGACAAAGTGTTGCATTCTATCAATACGGGTGATGCACAGCCTTTCAAGATGCCTTACCGACGCTTGCCTTTGGGTAAGAAAGCGGTGGTAGAGGAACAAGTGAAGACCATGTTGGAACAGAAGGTGATCGTGCCTAGCACTAGCCCCTGGTCCAGCCCGGTCCAGATGGTTACTAAGAAGGACGGGTCTATCCGATTTTGTATCGACTATAGGCGCCTGAATGGGGTAACCAAGAAAAATGCATATCCTCTCCCCCGGATTGATGAGACTCTGGACTCCTTGGGTGGGAACCAATGGTTCTGCACCCTGGATTTGCAGTCCGGATATTGGCAGATCGGGATGAAGGAGGAGGATAAGGAGAAAACGGCTTTTACAAGTCACATTGGACTGTATCAGTTTGAGCTGATGCCCTTCGGGTTGTGCAACGCCCCGGCCACTTTTGAGGCTATGATGGAAACTCTTCTGAGTGATCTGTTGTGGCGCAAATGTTTGGTATACTTGGATGATGTTATTGTCTTTGGCAAGACTTTTGAAGAGTGTGCGTTGAACCTCGGAGAGGTTTTGGAACGAATTCGGTCCAATGGCTTGACATTAAAGCCAAAGAAATGTGAACTTTTTCGGAAGTCCATGGTCTATTTGGGCCGGATCATCTCCACCGAAGGTGTGCAGGCTGATCCGGCTAAGTTGGAGACTGTGGAGACTTGGGAAGTTCCAAAAGGACCAAAGGATATCAGATCCTTTTTAGGGTTCTGTTCCTATTACAGGGACTTCATCCCCGGATTCTCTAGGGTGTCTCAGCCATTACAACGGTTGAGCCATTGGACTCCGGGGAGGAAAAAAGAACCCTTCCCATGGGGGATGGAACAGAATGAAGCCTTCAAAGAGATTAAGGCGTTGTTCCGAACCACCCCGGTGCTGAGATACCCTACGGAGAAGGGGCATTTCATCCTTGACACTGATGCGAGCAATGAGAGCATCGGGGCCGCATTGTCCCAAATCCAGGACGGAGTAGAGGTCCCGCTGGCGTTCGCTAGTAACAGTATGAACAAGGCACAGAGAAATTATTGTACTACCAAGTGAGAGCTGCTCGCAGTAGTGGTGTACACGAAGAAGTTTCGGCACTTCTTATATGGAGGAAATTTCACACTCCGTACCGATCATTCGGCCTTGAGATGGCTCCTTAATTTTAAGGACGCCGAGGGAATGATTGGTCGGTGGTTGAATCACCTCAGCGAGTTCGGACTGGAAAACTCTCATATCCAGCACCGAGCAGGCACGAAGCATATTAATGCTGACTGTCTGAGTAGACGTCCGGTACGCCGTTGTGTGCGTCCGGAGTGTGGGGATTGTGGTGCTCACAATGCTGTGGTAGCGAGTGTGCGTTTGCCTTATGATGGGTTGTTGCAAAACCTGTTGGATTGGTCCACCGACACTATAAGGACGTACCAGATGGCCGATCCTACCATAGCACGACTGAGGGAGCTTGTCCCTACTGGGGTCTGTCCAGTGAGACCCGAAATATCGCTGGAAAACCGTGAAATGCGACGTTTCTTGGCTCAGTTCCACGAACTGGAGGTCCGAGACTCGTTGTTGTGCAGGTGGAAGACTTGTCCCGGAAAGCGGAGGGTGTTACAAATGGTAATCCCTGCTGCTATGAGGAAAGACATCCTGTACTACTGCCACGGCCATTCCACTAGTGGGCATTTCGGAAAGAAACGCTCGTTGGAAAGGCTGAGTCGGAGATACTACTGGCCCGGCATGTCAGGCGACCTTTTAAGGTGGATCGAGACCTGTCCGGCCTGTTGTTTAGGCAAACCTGGTCCTGGATTAGGAAAATTGCCACTGCAACAAGAGCTATTCGGAGTGAGATTTGCTCGCATAGCTGTGGACATTATCAGTGGAGTTAAACCAACTCCAAAAGGTAAAACGTGTATGATGGTGGTCTCGGACTACTATACGAAATACACCCGAGTGTACCCACTCGAGGATCATACCGCTGCTACTTGTGCGGAAGCATTGGTGAAGGGGTGGATCCTCCATTTGGGGGCTCCTTTGATGTTACATAGCGATCAAGGGAGAGAATTTGAGTCGAAACTATGGACAGCTATGTGCCATCAGTTGGCTATATGCAAAACTCGGACCAATCCGTACCGACCACAGTCCGACGGGCAGGTGGAGCGGTTCAATCGGACCTTGATCCAGGTTTTGAAGCCATTAGTGAACTCCCATATGGATGATTGGGATGATCGATGCGAATTTGTGGTGCATGCGTATAACAATACGGTCCACACTTCGACAAATTGCACACCGAACCTCTTGGTGTTCGGAGAGGACTTGATCATGCCGGCGGATTTGGTATTCGGGGTGGTAGGGATCAGTCCGGAAGCACCATGTACGGTGCTATTTGTGGAATCTCTACGAGAGAGGTTCAAATTTGCCTACGAAACAGTTAGGGCTCATTTGCTCAAAGCTGCGAATTGGCAGAAGGTGGGTTATGACACCGGATTGAAGTTGCGACGATTCGTAGTGGGGGATAGAGTGATCCGCCTACACGAACCGCTCTGCAACGTCAAACTGGCGAATAACTGGGATGGACCACACACTGTGGTTAAATGTATCAGTCAAACGACTGTGTTGATTCAGTCTGAAGCAGGACGCATCCGGACGAGCCATGTGGCTCGGTTGCGTGCTTGGGCTGGAAGGGAGCTCACCCCGGAAACGGAGGTGGAGAAGGGAACTTCGGATGCTAAATTTGTACCTTTGGAGGGGGTGTCAGTGGATACCCCTAAGAGAGTGGTACAAAAGAAGCTCCGGAAGACCGTGAAAAAGAAAGTCTCGGCAGGCGAAGGAAGAAGGGCACGGAAAACTAAAATCAAGGCTGGAGTTTTAGTTAAGAACGAGTGTCCTTCGGCCAGGTTACGAGAGGTGGACGGGAAACCCGTTCGGCGAAGCCCAAGGCTGGTGGCTAGAGGGGCTGTAACCTAGCTTGTTTACACAACGAGTGTGGTGTCCTGTGTTGTCCTATATGTTATATGTATGTTACCAACAGGGGCGCTCAAAGTCAATATGAAAAGAATGTAAGAGTGCTCCCCGAGGGTGGTGGACGGATAATCCGGTGGGGTAATCTTCGATTTCCCATAAATATCCACTAATACTCCTGATGAGCTCTTTATTCGAAGTATATTTTGACTTTTGTGAGCCGCCTACGTAGCAGTGTGATCCCCCGAGCCCGAGCTGCGGGCGGGAAAGGTCGTGACCTGATTAAACAGTAATTGGGTCACACCGGGTAACGGGATCGCGTCCAATCACTCGAGACGCTGCGCATGCGCTTTGTTTTAAAAACAAAAGCGAGGGAACGCCATATTGATTTTGGGCTCGCCCCGGTCAATAGCGGTGTTGGTCGGCAGCGTGGAAGTTGGTGTTTTGGGCGGCTAGAAGAGGAGAAAAGTCAGTAAAAGAGTTGTAAGCAGTGATTACTCTTTCCTGGTGCGTCTGAGACAAAGAGGGAGACGGGGAACTAGTGTTTTCCCCGTCAAAACTCCCGTCGAAAGACACTTTGACGAAGTGAGGATGGCCGAGCAACAGCTCCGTCAATCCGAACTTTCCGGACACTCCGAGGTGGCATCCGCCACCGAGGAGGCAATGGATGCTCAGAGCCCTAGTGGTGATGAGTTGAGCCAGACACTGTCGGAACTCCGTGTAGATCCGGCCGTGTCCCCGATCCGAAAGTCCCCGTCGCCGGACGGCAGCGAGGACTCCGGAGTGCTGCAAGGACTCGCCTACACCCAGGTAGCGGTGGATCCTTCCGAGACGACTGCACGTCCCTCCCGGATATGCAGTCTCAGCATATCACCAAACCTCCAGAAGACGGTTGCTCGCAAACTGTCTATGGGGAGTGGAAGTGATTCCGACACTTCACGTCCGAGGACGCGCGGTGGGAAGGGTGCTACCCGAGATCGGTCCAAGTCGGCCGATACTAAGGCTAGCACTAAGGCTATCAAACACTCTGGTGTGGGAAAGAAGCCTCCGGGAAAGGACGAGCCTAAAAAGCCCGCTCTGAAGAAGGAAAGTACTGCGAGTACAAAGAAGCCGGGTTCCAAGGCTGCCACTGCAGCGGCCTCCAAGGATCCGAAGACGGTGGACCCCAAGGCTCCTGCTACGAAGGCGCCTAAGGGTCAAAAGAAAGCTGATCCGAAGCCTGGAGCTAAGGACCAGCCAGGGAAGGGGCCGACGTCTGACAGCACTAAAACTGTCAAGACTCCGGGTCCCAGTAAGTCCAACCTACCGATCCCGGCCAAGGGGAAAGGTAGTGGGAAGGCAGTTGTAACAACAGCTGCTCCGACCTCAGCCGTTGATGTGTTGTCCTTCTCGCGAGGGTTAGACAACAGCTCAGCAGTAGCTGCTACAGCCGCTGCGATGGCTAGTACGAAGGGACATGGGGGAGCCCGTCCGAAAACGGTAGTTCCCCCCGAGGCACCTCGGACCGAGGAAGCTATGGATACAGCATCCGCAGCCCATACGGTCCAGGTAGTGCAGGATGTGCTGTCTGGCATCACATTCAACCTCCCGACTCCCCTGGAGCCAAGGAAGGAGGTACCCGTTCGGGTGGAGTTACCTCCTCCAAAAGAGGTACCCGTCCGAGTGGATACTCCTCCACAGTCTACCGAGCCTGCTCTGGAACCATCCAATACCATGGATATTTCAGAGGAAGCCGGGAAACTGGATCAGGCTGCAGGTGGTGGTCCGACTGGATCGGGGGTGCAAATCCTCGCTCCACATCGGCATGACGCATGGGATAAGGAGGAAGCCGACTTCCCATCCCTGCTCCGAGGTGCTATCATCGACCAGATGAGCGCCACAGAGGTCAGATCCTTCGATCTGATCCAAATGCGAACCTTCCGGGGGCTGGACGAGTTGTCTGCCAGGTTCCCGGCTTGGTTCCCAGATCGCCTAACGGCGGCCATGGAGGATCTTAGCAAACAGTCAGAGACAGCTCGCTTAGTTGCTGAGACCGAGGGACGTCCCGAACTTATCGCGGCCTTGGAGTACGACCTGCAAACTGCAGCGGAATTCAAGACCGTGCATAGCCGGCGGGAGAAGAGGAGACTTCTGACGCCAGCGATGAAGCTGGCTCGGAGTATGGAACAGAAGACCAAAGAGTCCATTCTGGATGCCACTCTGGAGGGTGAAATGATCCAACAGAACACGGCCGCGGCTAGGTCTGCAGACACTAGTCAAATGGAAAAGGCCAATCGGAGGGACCAATACCTACGAGAGACCATCAAGGTAACCTCTCGGAAGGGGGGTCGATCCGACGAGGAGGTAGAAGCGGTTCTGAAGGGATTGGATGAAAATTCTCTCCCGGACGACGAACTTCAGGTTCTGGTCCGGAATGCACTCCGAGCCAATGCTGCAAGTGGGTTTAAATATTTTAAACCCATGTGTGTGAATGACTGTGTCAAAGACAAGCGGGCCTCACACATTCCGGAAGAGGTGGGTCCTGACGGTCTCTCCGATGACGAGGAGTGGATTAAGACCGATCCACTCGAGAAGTCGGTACAGTTGTACCACTTTGAGCTCCTGGACAAGGTTCGCAATGGTAGTACCAAATACCATTCAATCTTCCAGAAAGCTAAGTTGGCATGGGCTATGTCTAGATGGCATCCATTTAGCAAGTGCCCCTTTGAGCCTTGTCTGAACATCGACGAGACACTGGAAACGCCCCGAACTTGGCCTAGCAAGGTTCGGTACGCAAGACATGTTACCCGCTTTCATTTGCGTCACTACATGCGGTATGACTGCTTGAGTGTGGGTCCAAAGCAGAGCAAGGGTTGTCCGAATGGTGGCTGGTTCTACACTAGAGCCGATATCATCAGGCATCTTGCTAAGCAGCACGGGTTGGCTCTGGATGTCGCAGCGGAACGCATCCAGACAGCCCATCAGGAAGTCTACGCCCACTTCCCTCCAGTAGTGGGCCGAAATGAGAATCTCGAGGTGGATTTTGGCACCAACGAGAGAGGAAAGGTCCGGGTGTTTTACAAGGTAAACCCGGACGGCAACTACAACCGGGTTCCGGAAGGTGAGCTCTTCGATGAATTCGAGGAGTACCAGAAGCGTACCAGCACGCGAAAGGTGCGGCACGCTCAGAAGAGACCTAGTGGGTCTTCCGAGCAGGCCAACTCTAAGAAGGCCAAAACGGATGAAAGGAAATCCGTTATGGAGAAGGCGGATCCGGGCTATAAAGGACCGGCATTTACCTCTCACACGACTGACTGGAAAAAGGGTCCCCAGGGCAGGCCACCTCGGTCTGATCCGGAGGATCCGAACTCCAGCACGATGGGGTCCTTCACAGAGGAGTTCCCCGAAAATAACATGGTTCCGGGTGATGAGTCGCAGACTCTAACCCAGACCGGTAAGACCAAGGCTCCGGCAAAGAAAACGCCGAAGCCAGTGCAGACCCCGGATCTCCCACCCGAGACCGCAGAGGAGGGGCGTCTAGTCTTGCGACTGAACAGCCCTCCTTCGTTCCCTCCCGCCGACTTCACTTCCTATGAAGCCGGACAGGAGGCCTTCGGTCAATGGCAAGACAATTTTCATCGGTTGCTTGCTGGCCTGAGTCAGGAGGTGGCGATGTTGTCGTTAAACACGGTGCATCATCTCCATCAGAGGGAGGTCGCTACCCAGAAGGCAGCGGCTGCGGAGTCCGTACAGGAAGAGCGTGAAAACGCTCGGACTGAACGATGTGCTGCTAAAACCGAAAGGAAGAAGCAGAAGCTGGCAGTTAAGAACGCCGAGGAAAAGCTGGACCACGAACGTCGTCGGTTCCGGGACTGCTTCGCGCATGAAATGCACGAGTGGGATGGAACTCGGGCTCAAATCGAGCTCTGGCTCCAGGAGCTGACTCTGGCGGAAGCGGCGTCGGACTCCGAGGAGGAAGAGGAGCCGGCTCAACCCGGTTCCGGAGACGAGTCGGGCTAGATCATCCTATTCTAGGAGCCGATTAGGAGAAAAGGGGGGGTATCCTAAATATACCAACCCTACAAGCAAAACCCTTAGGAAGGGTTTAGGAGTGTCCGGACAGAGGAACGCGGCAGGCTGGCTACGCAAGGATCCAGTCTGCCAGGTGGTACTGACGGAGGAGGACAAGGAGATCCGGAAGGGACGCTGAACTCGGGACTGGAGCACTTTACCAACATGGATCCGATACAGGATGTTTTTTTATATATAAACTATGGATATCAGGACCGAGTGCTCCTAATTATAAGTCCGAAGATCGCCTGGAGGCAGGACTATTTTTTTCTCTCTATTTATCACCTAAAAAGCTCCAGAGCATGAGCTATGAACTTTCTCGTTCCGGTGAGTAGGAGCTGAACGAAGTAGGTTCTGAAAGCCGGGCGGAATGCAACACCATCAACAGAGGATCCGGATCTTCGCTACACGTATGATGTCTTTTTGTAATAATACTTTAATATGTCTTTAAACTTTAAAAGAAGTGGTATTGTTTATCACTTATAAGTATTATTCGTTACGAGTTTAATTAGCTCGGGGTCCTGAAGGGACGAAATTTTTTTTTACTGTGATATTGTACTTTTTCAAGTGTTTGTATACTATATGTATAGATTAACTCCATCTATCCTAGGGAATGGGGCGTAATTTTCATTACGGTCTATATGTGTAGAAATGTGTGTAATTAATACCTTTTTGTGTTCAACAGTATACGTCATATTGTTTGTAAGGTATAACTTTAATAAACCCCTAAGGTGGTATTTATAAGATAATGCCAGTCCGAAGTGTTTTCGGACTTTAACCTTAATTAATTTTTTACCTCCCGGTTATTATCTGGTAGGGGGTAGTGTAGGGGCTAGGGTTATACGGGTATGTTATATGACGAGTGCTGTTGGATGTTGTGTTGCGAGCTCAGTCCGAACCCTTCAGTCCGACGGTAGGTGGCAGCACCTACCCCGGGCTTGGGGTATGGACAGAGGTCGCTATAGGCTTCCGGTCTGCGTGTGCGCGCGCAGGCTGGCTGCCTATATATACCCAGCATCTGGCGGTACTCGTCGGTTACTCTGAGCCACGCTGGCAAGGAGACCCTGTGATCAATACGGCTGATTAGCCTACTGACCCGTTCCGAACTCTATAGGGAGTTCGCACACATAGATACTGCTTGTCTAGGTTCTCTGAATAAACCTGATTTGCAACCTGTAACACTTGATCCGAACTGTGTCGACTTTGTTCTTTAATTGATACTCTACCAATATCATAAAGAGACAAAGTATCGTTTATTACAAAGTATAAGCCTTTATCAAAACCTCCCAATATTGGCATTTCCCAAGAATGTATGAATGTGTGAGACAGCCCAAGCAATACAAGACCTCTAACTCATTGCATCTTGAAGATATTGCACTTTGAAGATGACACCAAATTGGGATATTGCAAACTGAGGGCCAAACCCCATCATGTTCAGCGGCCAAAATCTCGGAAAGTTACGGGAGTAAGATGCTACAATTTTGCATGTGGTCAATAACTACATACATCTTCATGTAGGTGGAAAATTATTAGGATCTGAGGGGGTCATGTGGGGACCACTCGTTGAAATACTGTGGAATGGCCCATTAATGGAACGTGTCATGACGCGCAAGCAGAAGCGGGCCAGGAAGGCGGCCATTGTTGCCGGTGCCGCTGCGGCCGCCGACGCCGCTCCGCCTGCCCCGCTGCTGCAGGATCCCCCGGGCCCCGTGGACATGCCTCCGGCCGCCCCTCCACCTGGAGGAGACCTGGTCCCGGATAACTTCCCTCCACCGGACCTCGCCGCCCCTGCCCTGCCGGACTCTGGTGCCGCCGCCGCCGCCACCCTCGCCGAGCGCCGCCTGCAGAAGAAGAGGGAGCAGCGCCTCTGGAGGGAGGGAGCTGACCGACGCATCACCGAGCTAAAAGGTTGTATCGAAAATTTGACCGACCTTGTCCTTGCCGCTGTCAAGCCTCCCTCCCAAGCTGACCCGAAGCCGAGCGCTCCTCCCGTGCCGGCTGTCGCCGCCCCGCCTCCTGCTGTACCCCCGCCGGCCCTCCTGCCGCCGGACGACATTCTACCACCCTGCCTTACTGCCTCGTATACACATGCCGTGCCCGTTCCCACCCAGAATCCCGCTGCTTTCAGAAAGATGGCAGCGCCAAGGCTCGCGTCCAGACAAAAAACGACGCCAGCCAGGGGCCGCAGTAATGCTCCCCCTGGCCCCTGTCACGCGTTCTGTGCCTGGTCATGTATTACACTCCAATAACAACATTTCACTCAACATTCCAGTTGCTGACCCTGTCGCCACTAGTGCCACCAGTGCCGCCGCTCCATGTTTAGTGACCCGGCTGGGCCCCGTCGGCGCCACCACCACTCACCTGTGTAATCATGTACCCGGCCCCATGTGTGACCGCCCTACTACCGCTGACACCTTCCACCTCCCAGCTGATGACATAGCCCAGAACTTTGATCCCCACCTCTTCCCTCTTGTTTGTAAAGAGGCCCCGCATGCGCCCCCTATAGGCCCCTGGGAGTACCGCCCTACCATAAACGCCATCTGGCCCCGCCCGTCCGCCCATGGTTACCTGATCGCCCCCGACGCCATGCGGATCTACTCCGCGGTCAGGGACACGGCACTCCCCAATTACCTATCGGCCCGCATCCCCATCAATGACAGGTTCAACATCCCCCTCTGGAGGAGGGAGCTCGCTGGCTATGACGACGCTGAGGTCGTCACCTTCCTCGAGTATGGCTGGCCATGCTCGTACACCCGCCCTACTTTTCCGGCCCCCTCCTCCAGTAACCATGACGACGCTGTCGTATTCTCCCGTGACATACGAGCCTTCATCACCAAGGAGCTCTCCCTGGGCACCCTCCTGGGCCCTTTCACCCAGGACCCCTTCACCCCATATCTCAAAACCAGCCCTCTCATGACCGCCGACAAAAAGGGGTCGTCCTCCCGGCGAATCATAGTGGATCTATCCCACCCCCTCACCAAGAGCGTCAATTCAGGAATTAGGAAGAACTGGTTCCAGGGGAGACCCCTCTCATACACCCTCCCCACCATCGCTGCCCTCACCTCCATGATACAGCGGCTCGGGAGGGGATGCTACCTCTACTCAGCCGACGCCGAGAGGGCCTTCCGGCAGCTCCTCACTGACCCTGGAGACATGGCCCTCTCCGGGGTCCGGTTCGAGGGCATGTACTATGTTGGCCGCTCCCCCTCCTTCGGCAACCGCTCTTCCTCCACCCACATGCAAAGAGTATCACAATCAATTGCCCACATGATGTCCACCCGCGGCTACCCCCTTCTCGCATATATAGATGACTATGCCGCCGCTCATGCCACCCTGGAGGAGGCTGAGACAGCACTGGCGACCCTCGAGGCCCTCGCCCTCGACCTCGGTCTGACCCTTGCTGCCTCCAAGACTGTGCGCCCCACCACCATACTCACATGGCTCGGGTACACCTTTAACACTGAACTAATGACTGTCTCAATTCCAGCCGCCAAGATGGCCGACGTGCTGGAGGAGCTGGCCCTGTGGACACCCCGCTCCACCGCCACCAAGAAAGAACTCCAGTGTCTCTCGGGCCGCCTGTTTCACGTCGCGTCCTGCGTGCCTCCGGCACGCCGTTTTCTGGCCCGGACGCTCGCGTTACTCAGGCGTGCCCCCCCCACGGTAAAGTGAAGATCACCGACGACTTCCGCCGTGATATCGCCTGGTTCCGGCGCTACGCCACCGAGAGCAATGGGGTCCAGCTCATCCCGGAAGGGGACAGGCCCACCTGGGACATTGAAGGGGACAGCTGCATGGAGGGGGGCGGGGCCTACAGCCCCACCCACTGTTATGCTGTGAGGTACCCCCCCTGGCTCCTGGCCGACAAACACATTTCTCAGCTCGAGGCGATAAACTTAGTTGTCGCCATAAAGCATCTCGGCCCCCCCTCCCCGGATGGCTACCATTACCGGGTGCGATGTGACAATGCCGCCACTGTGTTCTCTCTCAGCAGCGGCAAGACCCGGGACCCGTGGCTAGCGCGCTGCGCGCGCGAGGTTTGGCTTTATAGTGCCCTCCATAACGTCAAAATCACCATCTCCCACACCCCAGGTGTGGACATGACTGTTTCAGATGCGCTCTCCAGGGCCTGCCTTGGTGATCAAGAGGCTGCCCACGCCACGAGGCTTGCCACAGACCTGTCACTAGCCTTCTTGAACATCCCTTTGAATGAGACCCTGTTTGACAATGACTTATGAATCTCATGCAGGTCCCCGCCTCCCCCTGGAGGACCAGGTACTAGCATCACTCAGCGCTGCTGCCTCATCCCGGACCCTTGACAACAGACGTCGGCAGCGGGACTTCTACTTCCGGTTTGCCGCCGCCTACTCAGTGGACCCACTCCACCCCACTCCGCGGGAGGTCTGCTTGTTCCTCCAGTACACCTTCAATACCATGGCGTCCATGGGCGCCCTGGAGAACTGCGTCTCTGGCGCCCGGATGTACATTGACTTGGGTGGTGGAGACTCCTCCCCCTTTCAGTCCCGGATGGCTCGGGAGATGATGAAGGGATTAAAGCGCCTAACCACCCATGTCCCGCGGCAGGCCCCGCCGCTCATGCCCACCCAGCTTAAGCAAATCTGCGTGCACCTGGATATGGCTGGGGTGGATGGGATAGTGTATAAAGCTGCGATATTAGTTAGCTTTTTCACATTTCTACGCCAATCGAACATTACTGACATTTCATCGACCATTGCCTCGCCCCACAACATCAAGCGGGGTGACATCTATTTGGTCCCGGCTGGACTGCTAGTTCTGGTGCGCAGCTCAAAGACACTCCGCCCGGGGGCCGGCGCTGGGGTGTTGATACCTATACACCGCCTGCCGGTCCCGGCGGCCCACTGCCCAGTCCTAGCGTACAGAACTATGCTCACCATGTGCCCAGCGCCTGCTACTTCACCGGCCTTTCACCTTCCTGGTGGTGCGGCACTCACTGCTGCGCGCCTAGCAAAGGTGTTGCGCCACAGCCTAACAGCCGTCGGCGTCCACAATGCCGCAGCCTACAGCCTCCACAGCCTGCGCCGCGGCGGGTCTCAGTTAGTGGCCCGGGCTGGCGTGGATGTGTGCGAGGTCCAGGAGCATGGACAATGGGCATCTGACGCCGTATTTACATACACCCCTAGAGAGTTGTATACCACCGTCCCTGGCACCATAGCCCGCTGTTTGGACAATTAACTGACGTAATTTGGACTATGCCTATGCCCGGTGTTTGAACCACTACAACTCGCATACATGTTTATTGTTTGTTTGATGGTCAGCCGTTGCTGCCCCGGTTATTCACATCAATTGTATTATTGTGATTTTGTTGATACATTCACCAAGTGTGGGAGCTGCGTCTCGCCCTCCCCCACTATAGTGTGGTACTACCCACACATCTACACCTGTTGGGTCCCTAGACCTTTGTTATATTGCGACATGTTTATAGTCATTTGATTACTAGGAGTCTGTTCTTTCTCTAGAGTAATAAACATGTCTGTTTCCAATTCAATTGAACTGTGTTTGTGTCTCAATTGGTTGGGAATGCATCATTGCCCGCTAATTGATACATAACCACTGGTTCCCCCAAATGTACATGGATGGCGCCACCCTCTCTCATTGTATACCTGTACCCCACCTGCTGTCATCCTCTCTCACCTGTTATGCTAATTAGTTATAGCCTCAGACCAGGCCCTCTACATGCATAGCCTCGATCCGTGCCACCTCTGGCGCCATGTTTGAATCAATCGGCCATTTCTGCTGCCGTCGTCATTGGTGCAACACTGAAACCCACCCACCCACACCTAGTCTTTTGCTTTGTATCTATGGACAATTAACTGACGTAATTTGGACTATGCCTATGCCCGGTGTTTGAACCACTACAACTCGCATACATGTTTATTGTTTGTTTGATGGTCAGCCGTTGCTGCCCCGGTTATTCACATCAATTGTATTATTGTGATTTTGTTGATACATTCACCAAGTGTGGGAGCTGCGTCTCGCCCTCCCCCACTATAGTGTGGTACTACCCACACATCTACACCTGTTGGGTCCCTAGACCTTTGTTATATTGCGACATGTTTATAGTCATTTGATTACTAGGAGTCTGTTCTTTCTCTAGAGTAATAAACATGTCTGTTTCCAATTCAATTGAACTGTGTTTGTGTCTCAATTAGTGTGTATGTATACATGTAGGTGGTCTCTGTGTCGCCGCAGATAGACGCGCGCCAACCGCCACAGTTGGATTTTGAAACTTGGGAGTTTATGAACGATCTTTGGCCAGGTACCTATCCTTGCTAGGGTTGGTACTGGCCACTGTTAAAATGGCATAATGCATTTATGTATGCTATGCGACTCTTAAAGGGTTAATAGGCAAACAGTTTGGCTTTGTCGCATCATGATGGGACTAGTGCGGCCCAACGTTACCATCCCATCCCTCATAACTGTGAGTCAGCCTTATTATTTCATGCCCACTCCATCTTCTGCTTCCGAGTTCAATATCTGGGTAATATTCTATTATTTTAGTCCTGCGACCAAACCGGCAAATTAGTGCGGGCCTGTTTCAGTATCAAACAATGTGTCTGGGATTATTATCTGTGGTTTCCGAGATTCATCTACGGTAAAACGGATGAGTCGTTTTGACTGTGAACGTTAAATAATGTACTTACATGGAAGTATTTTTCTGCTTTGACCCATTTGATCTCGGCGATGACATGAATGACTTGGTGAAGGAAGAAACCCACGAGTCCGATGGTAACGCCAATCATACCCATCATCACCCAGCGATCCCAGTCCAACCTGCAATGTATGAATAAATACAGATGTTATCATAAAATACAAATATATACACATATTATAATAAAAGGAGAATGGCAAAATAAAATGCATGAGAATAGCATACCAACAGATGAAAGTATTATGAAACAAACTTATACAAAATACCAGTACCACTAGTAATAGTACTGCTACTACCACTATACTTCTACTACTACACTTACCAATCCCATTACTACATTACTAGTGGTACTGCTACGACTACTACTACTATTACTACAGCTACTTCTACTACCTGTACCAATGGTACTGCTGCTACTTCTTCTATTACTACTACTACAATTACTACTACTGCTGCCATTACTACTACTGCTACTATTACTACTACTACTACTACTATTACAACTACAACTACTACTACCAGTTTCACTGGTACTAGTACTGCTACTACTACCACTACTACTACTACTACTTCTACTACTATGACCAGTACCACCAGTCCTCATACTGCTGCTACTCCGACCACTGCTGCTACTGCAGCAGAAACTAAGAACTGTTGTCACTGGACGTGATAGTAGACCCCGGCAGTCCCCCCTGACCACAGACACGCGAGGTCCACGTCCGAACACAGACACTTTGTGGGGGACGGTGTTTTTCTCCGAGGCCGGATCCATAAGGGGTGATTTCTGTTCAATGCTGGGAGACAGGCAGAGGGCGGATGGTTCTAGGAAAGTAGTTAGGGGGAGCATTGCTGGGAGGAGTGGGGAATGAGGGAGGGAGTGAGGAAATGCGAGAGCTTGGGGACAAGGAAGAGGAACAGAGAGTTGGGGAGTAGTGGTAAAATGATGGGTGTGAGGAAGAGGGGGGGGGGGTAAGATGGGAGGGTGGAAGGGAGAGAGGGATGGGGAGAGGGCATGCAGAATAAGTGGAAGGAGGAAGGGAGAGAGGAAGGATGAAAGGGAGCAAGAAGGACGTAAAGGACTGGGTGAGGTAGGAAAAATGAAGGGTTGGAGAATGGCGAGAAATAATTAGACTGGGAGGAAATAATTATGAATGGCCGCATTGCAGAGAAAAGATATTCGAGTAGAGGGTTGGGTCCTTCCTATATGAGCATGATGGTCATTAACGGCCATTTCCTTATATAAATGATCTCCCGAGCTGGGTAAGGTCCAGCAGGGGGTAGATGTAACACCCAAGTGCTACCGTGTTCACAAGAGGATACCTGGGAGATGTACATCTACATAGTCATATCGTTGTCATATAAATCAAGGGATGTAGTGGATGGACAGCGATCTTCACCGTTTTAGCACCCTATATGCTTCTTGGTTTTAGTACGTACACACTATCCCACCTCTGCACCCATTCCGAAGCGTCTATAACACTTAAACCATTTAAGGACGGCATATTGCTAAAAGGCAGTGTTTGTCGTCATGAATCACCAACACATCCCAGGTGAGTAACTCGCCATTGCTGGAGGCTGAGCTTTCAGCAGGCTATCTCATCTAGGAAAGGACAATTTGGCGCAATTCAACTTCTAGTTTCAATTAAAATAAATTAAATCATATAGTGTTTAAATGCACTGGACCTTGCCCTTGATTGTCACATCAATGAGTTAGTAACCAATAAGCAACTAAGGGTCACCATTGCAGCCAATATGAACCTAGTATTCAATGCCACATACATGATGACACTAGGGTACAAGATGGCGGCCTACATGTTACTTAGGGTTACATCCTTATAGGTGCCCCCAGGAAGTCTCCAGGCTGCATGCAGCTAGGGTATCCAGGTACCAGCGGTCATTACCCAGATCGGCAGGACCCAATCACAGAGACACACACAACGTGCTTCCGCGGGGGAGCGGAGTAATTTCATAGTCCCGGTGTCTTGGTATGTGGATACCCTGAATATTCTTAGTGGGGGCTGGGTATGGGTGGGGGGGGGGTAGGGGTAGAGGAAGGGTAGAATGGTAGAAATATCTATATTGGGTTGCTGTACAACTGTATAGGAGACAGTTCACTACTGAAGGCATTGCAAGTAGCAGTAAGTAGTATATGGAAGAGGTGCTTCGTCCCATGCTTAGAAGCTCCACTGCTTTATCTTTTGATCATGTCATATGTTACTGTTTATTGGGGGAGGTTCATGCTATTCCCCGATTTATTTTCAACACAACTTATTGCTTGGTAGGCTTTGAGAAGAAATAGGAATCAAGCAGAATTTAGAGGTCCTTCCTAGAGGACTGAAATAATGAGGCTACATCGATTGATGTCCACTATTTCAAAAGTTATATCAATAAAGATGTTAAAGATGTTATGGATTAAGACGAAGGTAATATAACTAATTCAATCAATATCAAATGATGTATACGCCTGCACCAAGGGAGTCAGTTCAGAGCTGCATTACATGGCTACCAGTGATCAGCAATGGCAGGACCATAGCCATACGTGAGCTGGGCTCCGGCGCTTTTGACTTACTGCTTAAACAAATGCAGCGAAATACATTCTGGACTGGGTAGGGACAATTAAGAAGGCACATATTCACAGTCCCTATTCCTGCCTGTCGACAGTGTTGGTGAGACCCATGGGCTCAATCTGTATCTAGTTCAATATATCATAAGCTGAACCATGCTGCTGTAATTAATAACTGGTGATTTAGGACTCAATTAACTGTCAATTGATTACATTCCTCTATTTACAAGTGTCTTCATCTTGCACACCCACCCAGTGCCACAAGTTCCCGAATTATCACAGATGCAATACCTCAATCTATGAATGCCTTTGAATGTTTTTTTTTGTTTTTTGTTTGTTTTTTTACAAATATCTGGAGCAGCTCCACCCTTTATCTGTAATGGTAAGGTGCCCCTGCACCCTCGGGCTGCATGACTAAAGGGGTGTAGTGTCATGTATACAAGCATGTTTTGTGTTGAAACGGCTGTATTGATTGTATGATTGGAATGTAGGATGCCCTCTTGTTGAGATAAGAGCCCACTTCTAAGGGGATAACCTTTCTTAGATAAGAAACACTTCAAGGGGATTTGACATTGCAAGGTAGGTTAGAGAGTGAGGGTGGGTATCACAAAGGGATGGATGCAGGGGCCTTTATTTAATTCCTTTTTGTTATATGAAATCTTCTATCGACTTGTACTGAACCAGTGAATTTCAGTTATGTATGTATATGGTTATAATATAAAGTGTATATATTAGGTATTCTAGCATCTCTGTGCCTCTTTCTTGCGTCTCGGTGTCTGTCTGTGCCTGTCTTTGTCTGTCTGTGTCTGTATGTATGTCTCCTCCCTTTATGTGCATTATTCTAGATAGTACCTTCAGAGGAATTAGATTACTGAACCTTTCTGACATTGCTATCCTTACACATCCCCTATAACACTTTACGGCTGAGAGAAATGGCCTGACTGTATTTTATGTAAATGGATGTATATTGATGCGACCCACTGAGCACACTTTCCTACTGTGGATGTAAGTCAGATATGATACTCGTGACTAGCTGCATGAGTGTTATAAGCCGTGGACAATGATAATTATCCGTGGCTGATGCCTTGGACAATTAACCTGTCCTTGGCTAATATCACTCATACAGCAAGTCACTTGTATCATATCTACCACATAACTGGTGGAGCTGTGCAGGATGCCATATTCCCAGCTAGCAAAAATACGTTATTTTACGTCAAAATAACGTTTTCAACGTTATATAACGTTTTCCCATGGTAAGGGGCCATAGAGAAACGTTATATAACGTTGTATAACGTGTTTTGTTTACTGGGTTGTCCTCTATAACACTATGTCTAATTAACACGTGCAGACTGATACCTTGTCTCCTATGCCACTGTAACAGTCAACCCCCATATAACCAAAAGAAGCACCGGTTACTATGCCTTCATAATCAACCAATCAGAAGGCGTCTTTTATCCCCTAGCGAAACATTTTATAGTTTCAAGGTGTGTTTCCCGTTTTAGAAACTGCACAGCGTTTATAGCTACGTGGATGATCATAGTCGTAAAATCCAATCATAAAACCCTGCCGAATTCATGGTATTTTATAGGTTCTGAATTTTCTTTCTTTACACATTTGAAACCTTGAAACCCAATAACGACGTCTAACCAAACCATTAACAGGGACGTGCATTCATTTAATGGACACCATCAATCTCCCGAACGTCCAGTGCCTACATCCCTGAATACCTCAAAACAGACACATCAAATCATCATAATTACATTTGTTTTCAATTTTGTCTATCCAGTCAGTAGAATGTCCTTCTTTTAGTCATAAAACTACGTTAACTTTTGTTCATTTTATGCCCCATGGAGTAGATCTCCCATTAAATCCCGGCACTAAACCCCTTTAATTCTGCATGGCACCTTTATGACACGCCGTTCAGTTCTCACCTTTTCCGTTTTATCCTTACACCTTCCTGGTTGTCGACACCCCAGCCTCATCCCCAGCTTATTACTAGTTGTGTGTCATCCGTAAATCAGCGTAGACTATACAGGTAAATTACCCGTTGGAATCCCCATACAGAGCTGACAGAAATTCATTGTTTCTGTCTGTTTGGCTGGTTGCCTCTACCTCAGTATATCTGATTGGTACCATATCTAACATGGCGCTGGTTCTGTTCAGACCCTCTCTATTGGTGGGAGATCACTGGGGAATGGACTACACCTATACCCACTGACAGGTAGCCACCGCAGCGCCCCCACCCATCAATCACAGGAACTACACAGCCTTGGGTACAGGCCACTTAGGGGTAAAACAAGCGGACAGCGACATATACATCCAATGATTCAATTCACCAACCTCCCACCCCCTAATCCCAACAATGGATGCAACCCCACTCCCATCTTTCCCACCTACCACTTACACCGGAAGCACTAAGCCCCCAGCAGCCTCTCTCTACCGGAAGTGACATCATGTATCACGTGGTTAGGGGTGTTAATCTGGGACTTCCGGTGGAGATGGAGTGGTGGGCGATATTTAGGGTAGATGCCGGTATGTTAATACTGTAGGGCGGTATTTGGGGTAGGTACAGGCATGTTAACATGGGGTTTTCAGCTTGGGGTCTGAGCCTTAAACCCGCAGATCTCGGTACCCCTCCACCGACAGTCAGGGCGCAGTCGAGACAGGTACTCAGCCCTTTTTATAGGAGAGCTGGGGCTTTAAGGTAGGCCATAGACGGGGGCTATGGCTATCCATTATCGGGGTAGGGTTTGGAGGCGGTCTACCGTAACGCCATCTGGTGGGCTGTGACGGCAAATCCTTTACTACCTATACCCTATATCTACCTACCCATTTACCCACCAGCTCACTCACTCTCTCACTCATTTACTCACTCACCCATTCACTCACCCACTTACTCACCCACTCACTCACTTACTCACACAGCTGGTTCCCGACACCCTTTAGTACCGTGTATTCCCGGTGTAGTATTGGTACCAACGGGTTGCCCCGGGGTCTAGACTGCAAGTACCTACACCCATGTTTAAGTCAAGTGCAGACATCCAGATAACAATGGTTTGATAGTTCCAAGTTGACCGTATTTTAACCATTTGAAGACAGCGTATTGTTTTCATGATAAAGCAGTCGTGGACACAGCTCTGGTTGTAAACTACCCAGTGATGTATTCATGACAGCCCTACGGGGTTGACAAACCATAAAACAGCTGGCATGATGCTCCGATCCAGTACCAGCAATTAAGGTACTCGCTGGCGCTATGTTGGTGCGGCTATTCTAACAAATGATAACTTGCTCATTATCACGAGGTAAATTTTTCTCTCACCTCCCAGCATACCCCTAAAACAATCTCCTAAACCATTGCCTTTTCCATGTGAGCGCTGCCAGCTTGCAGGAGTGGTATCCAGCCATGCCCTACTTTTTCCTTATTTACCCAGCATTACGTACGTCTCCGTAGCTGCTTTTCCCTGCTTTCTTTCTATCCCTTTCCTCTATAACCCTTGTTTAACCTCCAACACCTAGACTTGTCCCACGTCATACCACTCTCTAACTCCTTCCTTGTGCAGTCCTGCCATGAGTTACTGGCCCTTCATTAGTCATGTCCCTATGACCTGCTCTACCTGCCCCCCCCCCCCCGCTCCATATTTACCCTGTACCCTGCTGCCCCCTGCACCCCTGGGTGTCTCTACCCCCGGGGGGTGCAGGAACAGGGTGAACATAACTCCAGGGCCTGTTCTCAGCCTTGTCCAAGCCTCCATTATTCATGGGTACAGTGCGCCGTGCATAGGTACCGGGTGGGTGGGGGGTGTAGGATGTGTAGGGGTGGTAGGGTAGGGGTAGAGAGTGATGGATACACAGGTAAGCGTGTGAAGGGATGGGGTTTGGGGTATTATAGAACTCTGTAACGGGTCACCCTGTGTCCGCCATTATCTTACCAACCATTGCTGTGTACTATACTTGTCTACAGGTCAACATATCAGTGTCAGCATAAGAAACCTTGCCTCAGGTTGAACTCTGAGATGACATACTATGGAGTCAAGAATTAAGCTGAATAATATAGGAACTAGTAGGCATATGAAATGATCGAATCTTAATTTCCCATTTTTCAGACTTTATTCATTCCTCACATTGAGCATCACTGATTCCCTTTGAATGCCAGGTCCTCCACACTTAGGAGAAATCGAGGAGTTATCCATGTGAATAATCTAATAATGTTTAACCCCTTTTCCTCCTGGCACAGTGGCGCTGTACTGTGTCCCTATAGGACTGCTCGGAAGAGCACCCCGGGGGTCAACCCATGATTGGTTATCGAACAGGGGTCCTGTGATCATGTAGCCTGTAGGGAGATAGGTGGGTGGGTGTTGGTAGGTATTAGTAGACAGGCGAGAGGTGGGTGGGTGAATGTGGGTACAGATTGGGGGTACGAGGTCCTGCTGATTAAGGCAGGGGTCTTGAGGCTCAATATATATAGCGCATGTGAACTTTTTATATAGTTTATGTTAAACACGTAATTCGCTGATTTTATAATCAAATAAAAAATATGACAATACAGCTGGAGCTTCAATTGGGCACGGCCAGTTTGGCTTCAATCTTGGAATTGCTCGGGGGTCTTAAACTGACACTGAACTCCCACACACCATGATATTCCATGATTAAGCTGGGGGCTAAGATCCAAGATCAGAACCATTCTCGTACAAGTAATGCCAGGAGCAGGTTTTATTCAGGATAAGATAGCGCTGTACACAGGAAGTTTAAATGCCGAGGCCCTTAGTCTAAAGTGGCTATCCCAGGTTAGTCATAGTGACATTGGTCAGGCATGATCAAGTGCTATTCAAAACTGACTGAGGCATAACAACATATACTTACTCAAAAGGACTTAGCATAAAACTCTTTAAAGTGGAGAAGACTCAGTGAATTAACCAACCTAGGTTGGTCATATAGGGAGCCAAAAAATGACTAACTTGGTTAGGCTATAGTGACTGCTCCTATAGGGAGCCAAAGAATATCAGTGCAGAGGAGGTGAGCGGTAGGTAGCATGGTAGCTGAACGATGAGCCCCTACACAAGGAAGCAGCAGGAAGGGGGAGGGATTAAACCCATGTTCTCATGACAACATGATACATAAATGATGGCTAGGGGTGATCTACAAGCCAGTACCTACTACATGTTTAGTCCCGGGCAGGGTGATGCCTCAAGGCGTCATTCTGATTTATTGTCATGATGCACCAACGCAGTGCAGGCAAGTAAATCAGATCAATCTGCATTGGTGCATCATGCTGATGCTTTGGGAGCGTATCAATGCCATACTGTTCACATGCTGCATGAATGCAGAGGTGGTAAAAATACCCTTTAAAATCACCCTAGTTAGGTAGAGATGACAAACACATCATATGCTACTCTAGTGCATTATGATTACACCATACAGATTTTAGAGACAAATCTATTATATTAATTACCATGCATATTCATACAGGGGTCCACATTATGCCATTTAGTTCTCGGGTGTTTTCTCCAGAATTTCTGCCCGGTCTTGTGTGTGTCTAATGCCATCATGGCAGGCAGTGCAGGGGACATCCGTGCATGGAGATGGGCAGATATAATTATCAAGGATTTCCTGATTCAGCTTTCAGCATGACTTCAGTTTTTAGGGTTCAAGAACTGATCCCTATCCCCATACAGCAGAACGAGGGTAGTTAGACCCTAAACGAAACGAAGGAGCTGGAAATAAAAGGATCTATAAAATGCTTTAGATAATTCTACCTCGAAGTACATTGAATATGTCATAATATGTTATGTAGCCTCTCCATTTCAAAAATATCTGTAGACTAAACTTTTGCAAATGTTTCATGCCAAATTGTTCGCTCAAATTTCTCTTACCCAATACTGTAATATACTTGAGATGGAACTAAAGAGTCGGAGTGAGAACTGCTTCAGAAGGAGATTTACTGACTACTCCATTCTCATCAACCCAGTCTTTTATTTCAGCGGTTACTTCCAACATCCTCTCTGCTCGTCTCCTGACTCCCCGCTGCCTCCAGCCCGGGATGTGATGTTCATCTGATCACGTTATAATTCCCACAGCCGAGTACCATGTCAAGGCAAAGCACAGTCACGACTTCAAAATAATCAATATACGGTAGTGGGAGCAGGAATGGTCCCGGAGTGGGGTTTGCTATACTGGCTCTGCACTATTAAACAACTGGTCCCAGTACAATTGAACCTCAGATAAACTGGACCTGAGATAATGTTCTACCATCTAACTGGCCATAAGGACGATTAGAACACCTGGAGAACAGATCTTCTTTTTTTGTGATTTTCTATTAATGTCGGCCATCATGAACGTTAATGTATTTGTGTTCCCTTGGTGTAGATTCTAGTAGATCGAGAATATCTTATGGACACTGCTTTACTCTCTGATCACTTTATAATTCCCACAGCCGAACACCATGCCGGGGTAAAGGACAGACAAGACTTCGTAATAATCTCTGTACAGCTGGAATGGACTTGGATTGGGGTTTCCTACTGACTCTACACTACTCCATGTTTCTGGTATTGACTACTTGGAATAGGGTGTCAGCTCAGTTTAGGCCGGTGGAGTGATGGGTCAGTAGACACATAAGGAAGCTAGTCCAAGTACAATTGAACACAAGATAAGCAGTCTAAGTATCATCGGCCTCAATACAAGAAAGACACTTAGTACCAAATGACCGCTGGTCCCTTGGTGAAGTGTCACACCTTTCTTGCCGGCATACTGCATCTGGTATGAGCTTTTGTCAGCATCTGTGAGGACCCTGATAAATTCTGGTCTTATTCATAGCAGTTTATTTTGCCAAGCTTGGATATGTGATGGTTAGAGAGTATGATCCATGTCAATACAAAGATAGTGACGAGGCTCAAAGCTGTTGACTTTGATGCTATTATGTGGATAGACTAGCACGGAGACACTGATTCTGCCCACTTATCACGTTATAATTCCCACAGCCAACCCGAGTTCCACGCCAAGGCAAAGCACAGTCAAGACTTCAAAATAATCAATATACAGCAGGGGACCAGGAATGGTCCAGAAATGGGGGTTTCCTTCTGGGGCCTCAGTAATCCATGTTATTGGCATTGACTATACTTGAATGATGTCGACCCAGTATGTAATACCTCTGGCATTATGTGCCTACATATGATGTTCCGCTGTGTTGTTTGAGAAAGTGGTTTCATTTTGGCCTCCCCCCCACCAGATGTAAGGTTCACTAATTAATATCAAACCCTACCCGACCCTACCTAGCAAAACAGGGCCAACCCTAGACATTTTTATCCAATTTTGAAAAATAATTTGTATTTCAAGTAATGTTTAGGCTATTTCAGAGTCGATTTGATAGTCCACGGTCAACGGTTATGTCAACGATTCCATGCTGAAGTTTGCAAGTCAATTTTTGACCACTTTTCAGGCCAAAGTAAAAAATGTAATTAAATTAAAGAATCCAACCTACCCTACCTAGATTTTCAGACTGTGTAACCTGAAACACAACTATTTTGAGTGTTGAAGCTAAGCAGCTAATTATAACAGTTGAAAGCCTGCTCCTGCAACTCTCAGCCTTGCCACATCAATATACCGTAATGGCTTGTTTTAGCACAGGTTATTCCAATAAATACTATATGCGCCAATCCCGGATGTTGTAGTGTTGAAGTCTATAAGCACATACTTTTTAAAATGAGCCACTAAGGCATCTGCACTGCCTAGTCCCGATTTAGCCTGCCGCCCTTAATGCCTGTTGCTCAGTTGCATATTCAGGTCAAACCCTTATGTTGATCCACATGCTAAACACATCAATATAAACCCCATATAACCTCTAATATCTTTAATGTTACAACCTATATGTTCATCGCTCGGGCAAATACATCATTTGAGGCCCCCGCATACCTTTCAGAGATTGATGTTGGCGGGTTGCACCCCGCTTGTCCCATCCAGCCTCATTACAGCATGCTAAACGCTAACCACATCTATTTATAAATAACTCATTATACACCGAGTGGTGGGGTGGGCTGAGGTGGGGCGGGATAAGGGGTGTCAGGGGGTGTCAGAAGGGAGTGAGATCCATCATGTGGCGGCCATTTATCATACGGGATCCAAGATGGCGACTATTTCCCATAATGCACGTAGTAGCGATTATACTGAAGTTAGTTGTAATCAACCCACAAGGGACAATGTAAATGTTTAGATAAATGCACCATCAATTTAAAGTGGCATTCTCACCGAGCGTTTCCCACTCACAATTCTAGTACTGTTCTAGCCTGCTATGTGGTAAGTGCGAGTGGTGAGAATGCCCCTTTAATTTTCCCTTAATCATTTCTATTGCTTGGCGGTATGTTCTTCCACATGTGCTTGTATCTAATGCCTGTGATACTTTTCATTTTGCCTGATAGCCACACGTTTCATATTTGCCAGCTCTGTCAGTTATCTATTGTAGATTTGTAGGTTTCTGAAAGCACTCTTTTATTCCATGTTAGCTAGTTTTGCATGGGAATCCTATTTCATGTGGGCCTACAGCTAGTTTCTAACTCCCCATCAGTGTATTCATTCATTGTTTTCCATGTGCTAGGTTCCAACACCCGGCCGTTTGTTTCTAGATGTGCTAGTTGCAATGCTTGATTGAAAGTTGTTTTTTAAATCCACAAATTTTCAACGTCTGGCATTTCTTTTTTCTAAACTTCCAGGTATCTAGGACAAGCTTTTTTCTTACTCTACATGATCTACTAGAGTTTCTAATGCATGTGTATCATTTTCTTTATTTTAATTCCATTAGTTTCTGCTGCTCAGAAGAAGTTTCTTATTCTTGTCTTGCCCACATCAGCTGAGGCGCCAGGTGCAGTGGACGTGGGAGGGTTAAAGGTCCCTCACAACCTACTGGGGGGTGTTCCAGCAAGAAAAACATTTGAGAAAATTACTATCAAAAAGCTGTAACGTTCAGTTCACATTAGCGTGTTTTTGCAATCTTATTTCTCTCTCCGGAAGAAAGCATAGTGAATTTAAGTTTGTTTTTGCTTTATCACCTGGCTTCACTAGTCAGAACCATGGTCTGTGCTGTGGTGTGTTACAAATGTGTCCTTATATATTCTGTCCCTAGCAGGACATTCTCAATTGTCTTTATGAAACACCCCCGCCCTCCCACAGCAGCATGTGGTGTACGATAGTTGTGTAGTAACAGACCGTGATACTTTAGCACTTTAAGTCTGTGACTGCCCACTGCTATGATATTTCATTGTCAATATGTGTGTGTATATAATCTGCTCGGGCGCTGTGCCCAACCTGACATACTTCTTATCACTTTAAGGGCTGGATATTGCTTAAGGTGCTGTGCACTTTGTTGTCATAAGGCATGAATGCAGCCCTGGTGAGCACCTCTCGAGGGCTGCATTCAAGCATCAGTCCGATCCTATAGTGGGGTTACAATCCAGTTGTATGGGCATGATGCTTGAATGCAGCACCAGCGAGTTACTGACCAGGGATCTATTTATGTATCATGGCGATAAAGAGTCCTGGGTAAAGAGTATAATGCCTTCAAACCAAGTGCAGCCAATGAAGGCTAAGATGGCGCTAGGTACACGGTAACAGACCCTAGTCAGGCCATCCTCACCCCTAGTGTCCCAGGAGAGAACTAAGTGTACACCAGGAACCAGCATTAAGGGGTCATGACCCCGGCCCTGGTGGCGGAGGCAGACACTACGCTACACGTGACCACCGGCCCAGCATGCATCTCCCTACGCAGGTCTCGTTCCGGGTTCTCACATGGTCACGTGACGGGAATGTAGCCTTATATGGTTCTACCGTCCTCCGGTTGTTCTTCTACCAGTCTGCCTTCAACCGTGTTAGCTGTAATATCTCCATGTCACTTCTATATTTGTTTCCTTCCTCTTCACAGAGGATAGGAAGAGAAGGAGGGAAGGGGAAGTGAAGGAGGGATGAAAGGAAAGAGGGAGGCGTATCTTCAATACTGAGGATATCGCTGAGTATAGTGTGGAGACACTCGATCTGATCGAGAATTGCGATACAGTGTCATATCACATTCAGGTATATTGCATACTGTAGTGGTGCATAGTCACAGTCAAATATATACCTTCCTGTCCAGAGCATTAATCTACAATATCATTGAGACAAACACAGACAAGAAGAACAGTCCATACTCCTTATTTCAGGATGTTTCATGTTGCTCTGTCGCTTTCGATAAGAGTGGATAATGTCGGAGGTTGTCCCACCCACTGCCCCAGCTCTATACCCATTGTACTACCATTCCTACCTTCTCCTTATCACCCTCCTCCTACCCATCCACCTTTCTTTTTACCTCCCCCTTCTGTTTACATGTATGTAATGGCCAAAGAAAAGGTTGGTTTCCAATCACCTGGCTGCATCTAGCAAAATAGAACCTTGTTATTTTGACAGTACACCATCTTTTACCGTTTGTCTATTGAACAAAAAATAAAATTCTTTTCAATATTGCACACTGGAATATCTCATATGCAATTGTTAAATCAAATAAAGTTCCACAATGAGAGCATATTTCCCTATTTAAATCCGACATGCTGGCCCTAGCTGTTCAGACAGTGCCACATGAAACCAACCTTCTGTTTTCTAACCGCCTCCACCCACGGCTACTTGTGTATCTGTAGGTTTATAGCTCATCAAGGAATGACTTATGGGGGCTAATGATTATTGAGTTTCTCCTTCCCCAGTCCTTCCCAAATATACCTTGTCTGAAAAACTGTGCGCTAGTATGTTTTCTAATGATGTATTATTGGCTCACAATACTAGTTGTTGTTCTTTTCTAATTGGTTATGTCTGTACTACTACCCTGTCCAGCCCCACAGTAGCTTTTTTTTTATTTTGAACATTATTTTCCCTGCTTTAGCTACTGATGTATTTGGAACACATCACTGCATATCCTGGTCTGTTAGTGAATCTTCACTATTCTTACGAGACTCTCCATATTTGAAACCCAGCCCTTACATGAGGTACAACAGTAACTAAGTAATGTTTCCTTCTGTGTTCTCTATGTTCCGTATGAATTACTGCCTTTAGCACTCACTGAGATAATGGGAGGTTTAATACATATTTCCCAAATCTGTATACATGTACTAATCAGGAGCAGTGCTTGTGCTTTTAAGTGTTAGTTAATATTGTGTATACTGTCCAAAGCATAGGCCAATAGTATGTTTCCGTATTGCGATCATTGAAGAGTTACAGTGTTTAGTTATATGCTTAATTCACAGTGGCAGTCTTAATTTCCACTAGATAACTTCATAGGGTTAAAGCTCTGGTTTATATTATGTCTCTGCCCTAGATAGTGGCCTTATCTTTTTATGCCGCTTCCTTATCCAAGTGTTTTTAATGCAGTTTCTTCCACTGGATGCCTTTTTTAATTACAACATAAATACGCTATCTAAGCTATACAGCATGCCTTCTTTAAGTGTGTCCCATGGTGTTTCCCAGCTCACAATGCTTTTATAAAGTCCCCTTTTTTATCAATATAAGCCGACCATAGAAGATTAAAGCAGTGGCTAAGTACACTGCCGTCTTGAGTGTATACGGCACCTAATCCGGGACCTTTGCAGCCTTTGTCTGGGTGGAAGATAAGGAGATTGTGTAAAGTCTATCAAAGGTCACCAAAGGGCAGCCCTCCTGTGAATAAGGTGCGGCTGTTATCAGGTTATTTGAAAGGGAATTGATTTGGATGGGTTCTGTACTGTAGGGTGGGGTTGTGGTGTAGGGTGGGGTTGTGGCGTAGGGGTGGGGTTGTGGTGTAGGATTTGGGTGTGGAGGAGGAAAGGAAGAGAGGAAGGTGGCGGGAGAGGGATAGGAGAGGGAGACGGGAAGGATAATAAGGCTAGGAGGAGGTAGGCATTGTTATAGCTGCACATGACACATAACTGCAAGATAGCACAAGATATGTGTCTAGAGATTGGGAAGACGAGCTGTGCTAATCTTGTGTACACCTTAGTGTTATTTTACCTCCTCTATAATTGATAACTTATGTAATGTTGAAGACTGTATGATTTATTATTAAACTTATCCATGACGGCTGTCGACCTGTTATTGCACATGAAGGACATGTAATGATTGGAAGCAATAAAAGCTATTTGATTTTGATGATGGCCTAAAAAAGGACATGGGAAGGAGGGAGTTAATGTATCAGAATCCTACGGGGGCGGTACGTGAATTAGGTGGAGGGGAGGAAGGGAGGGATGGATGGAAGGAGGGAAGTGGAGAAGACAGGGACTGAAGGGGATAAGGGATGAATGGTCAACACTGAGGATATCCCTGACAGGCTCGATCTGAGGGGGTGCACTCAAAAAATAAACTTGTCTCCAGACTCTTCAAAGTGACGGTCATAAGATAAACGAGTCAAAAACTTGTCTAAGTGACAAGGAAGCGGGTCTTCTAGCTGGAGATAGAAGACCCACTTGGTATGTGCCAGCCCAAAACCCGACATTTGCCAGCTCCAGATTCTATTTGTGGGATGGTAACCTGATATGTTAGACAACTTTTGACTCGTTTATTTTATCACAGTCACTTAGACAAGTCTGGCGACGAGTTTACTTTTTCAGTGTGCCAAACGACGATCAGATAGCGTGTGTGATATCACACTCAGACTGTGTTTATGACAGGACTATACAGTGGGTACTACATCACTAATGCTCACAGTAGGTTAATACATACCCAAGTCTAGAGTCCACAATATCATTGAGACAGGCTCAGACAAAAGAAGCAGTTGATACTCTTTATTTCTATAATTAAAAAGAGTTATTAAAGTCTGCCCTACCAAGTCTGTCTTTATTTTTGCCTTGGCTCTATATAGTTGGACCGGATTAGTACGGCAGCATTCACTGCCATGCCTCTCACCTCCAGTTAAATATGTCCTTCCCAGGCCTCTCCTCCTTTCTTAGGCTTTGACCAATTCCATGTATTAATACTCTCCTTATATTGAATTAGACAGAGGGGGCAATGTGCGGGTGACATTAAGGTTAGAGGAAGAAACATGGAGAAGAGAAACACAACAAGAAATAAAACAAAAGGAAGGATGGAGAACAGAAAAGAAAAAAAGAGGGATAACGACAGGTAAGGGCAGAGGTAAGTCACTTTTGTGTCTTTTTTATGGCGATGGGAAAAGCTTAGCCATTTTTTGTGAAGTCATAGAGAATGCAGTTTTATGTTGCCGGCCCTGCCTGGCCAATCTGTTCTTCAGTAATTGGCATCATTTCAGCTGTGGTTTAAGCAGGCCGGCCAGCACCCAAAATAAACACAAATACTATCAGTTTATAGCGTGCTGTCCCCTTTTTAATCATTCTTAATTAATTAGGTTTCCCTCCTCCCGGGGGCCCGTATAGATTTGTTGTGGGACAAGTTGGTTTGTTTCTGGCCGTTCACCTCTGCCTTCACACACTGTTCACTTCAAGTGTGTGCCAGCATTACTACTGCAATACCCTGTGTAAGCGCCGGACTTCAATAAGCACCGGGTGCACAGGGTTCTAATTGTGAATTAATGCACTTTATTCTGGTCTCAAATAAGCGCCGCTGTCATAAGCACTGGGGGTATAGGAATTTGAAATCAATAAGTACCTTGATACGCTGTCTTCCTACCTGCCTGTTTACCTCCCTTCCCCTTTTATTCCAAAGCTCTCCCTATCTACACTGATATTCTTACCTCAGTCAATAACCTAGTAAGTGATTTTTGCTTCCATATACAACTATTAACCTAGGTTACCTAAATACTGTCAAGTTGGTCAGTCTTTCCATATAGATCTATGAATGAATTAGGGTAAGTCTCTTTGAGTAACGTATTAATCATGTTTTGTTTTGCCTAAGTCACTTTTTGAATATCAGTTCGTCATTCTGACGAATAACCCTATGACTAACCTGGGATTGCCACTACTGACTGAGCCCCGGAGCATAATAGATAATGAGTGTATTCCCCATCCCTCAAACTGATGACACCCCCGCTCCCCTCCCCCCACCCCTCCTTCCCTATGATTGCGGGAGAGGGGAGGAGGTAGTCGCCCACAGACTGCCGGACTCTCCCATGTCCATTTGCAGTCACTACAGATAAGTCAAGACCGAGTCACGACAGCATGGTCCAGGCGGGGAAAGACTGTGCTCTACAAATTGTCATGATGCCGAGATGGTATGTTAAGTCAATCAACAGGAACCGACAGATATGTATCTGTAATAACATTTGGATATCAGCTTTCTTCCAAAAGGTATCATACCGTATAGAGAGATAATATGAGACACATCTGTCTGCCCAGGTTGCACTGGGTAGAGCTAGGAGATACCGCGGGGAGTGGAAGGTTAAGTTACATTACAAGGTGACTCCACAGTGCTGCACCGTGACACCTACAGGAGCATGGGACGGCGGGGGAGGGGGAGAAGGGGGAGGTAGGGACAGAGGGGAGGGGAGGGGAAGATGTGAAGAAGGCGGGATAGAGGGGAGGGGAGGGGAAGATGTGAAGAAGGCGGGATAGAGGGGAGGGGAGGGGAAGATGTGAGGAAGACGGGAAAGAGGTGTAGGGGGGGGCAGAGGGAGAGGAGGACTAAATGGGAGAGAGAGAAAGAGAGAGGGAATGAGGAGAACTTGAAATAACACTTGCATTGCATTTATATTAATGCATATATATATGGTTCATTAAATTATAAAACTATCAATACTCCTCAAAGGAGATATTTGTCAATAAAAACAATCAAACCTCAGCCTAATATGTGTGCTTTATAAGAGATATCAGTGATTCCGCTATGTACCTGTCACCCCCAGACTGACGTGCAAGTTGTTGATATAGTGGTGGTGGGGTAGTGGTGAAGACAACCCAAAATAAGAGATTACTGCTCTATTGATTAGAAGGTCCTATATATAATTGATCGAATTTAGTATTTATATCCCTTTTAACTATTCACCATGGTGTAAAACCTCTGATACAACCTTTAGGTGCCCCTACAGTACCCTACCATCCGTCTCTACAGCCCTCTGCCACTAAACACTCCCTCTACCCAGACGCCACCAGTCCAAGATGGTGGACACCGCAAGGGACTCTGGGAGATGCAGCCACGTGCCATGTCGCAAATCTCACGGGAACGAGATCGATGGGTCGAGGCATCCTCCCTCACCCCTTCCTGCAATCTTCTCCCCTACCATACAAGGCAGCGTGAAGCCCAGCTACAGTCTTGTGGCCCTTTTTGTTACTTTTTATTTTATGATTTCACCTATTTCTACAGTGTTTCCTCCGCTTTTTAGCAGTAGTCTCCCCTTTCCCTGTGGCAAATGTACCAAGCCTCTCAATGATTTTGTGGTCGTCAAATTGGGGCCAAGTTGCCTGGGCCAGAGAGTCCTTAGGGAGAATGTGGTAGTCTAGTTGCTACATACAAGAGGGACAGTGTAAGGGCCTGAATGTAGGTCTGTTACAGTGTTGTAGCGGCCATCTTGAGAATTAGGAACTGACCCTATCCCAAGGTTGTTTATGATATTGGTTTACCATACCATGATGCAACCTTTTGTGGTCTAGGCCTCGGAAATAGCACAGGTAGCCTCAGGACCCTTCCCCCTGTGAATTGGGAGTTAGATTTGGAATTTTTGTCTTGACCTGGAAAAGTTTTTGAGTTTTATTGAAATTTGATTGGAATATATTCTCAATTCTAATAAACTATGCTGGACGGGTCAGCATTTTTATCATGAAGCCTAATCTCCAATGCTGGCAGGATACTTAAACACTGACCTACTGCACGCGAGGCTGACATCCAATGACTAGGCCATTACTGCAGTTCGATCTGCAGATGCCGGTCGGTGGTAACCACCCTACTACAAGGAGGGCCAGTCTGTCCCGCCGCCTACTTCTTAGTTTCTGGTCGATTGCATTGATTTGTCAGCAGCGACCAATGACAGCTAATGTCTGGTCAATGCCCTCTGCTGTGGGACCTGCCTACCCACATAGTGCTGGTTGACAAGATGGGGTGGTAGGGGCAGGGGGGGGGTCTTATTGGGGGCAGCAGGGACCCTAAAATCAGAGCCAATAACTACAGTTTGGACAATATAAAATCCAGAAACCATGATTAGTCAGATAGTGTAGTAGTTTTGTGCCTATACATGGGTAAAAATCGACACGGGCGACACGGCGACACGGCCCGTTTAAATGTCGACACGGGCGACACGGCCCTTTTAAAAATCGATGGACACAGACATCCTTATAATGCCCTACTATATTGTATATACATAAATTTGGACACAGTAAAACATCTCTTTTGCTAAAGATCGACACGGCGACACAGTCAAAAATATGGGTACCCGTGTAGAGGCACAGTTTTCTCTAAGCCCATATCATTTACAGGGCTGTCTGCGAACCTTAGTATTAGTAAAGCTTGGTTTAGGCACACTAAAAGTAAGAGGGACTCATGGAAGCTACTGTAGACAGAGTAATTATACAGAGCCTGAGTCATGTATACAAAGTCTAATCTCTCTGGTACTAGCAGTAGGAAGCCACACAGCTGCAGGTGGTCATAGGTATCACCACAGGCTGCAAAGTCAGGATCCACATGTTAAGAAGACTAGTGCTGCAAGATTTACGGACCGACTGGAAGGACCACAAAACTAGTCACAAAGCTAGTAACAGAACTAGCAATGAAGTAGCCTCCCAGGTTGCTACTCTGAAATAATGCATTACATTACATCACAGACTACCTCCACTTCCCTCACCGACCCCTCAGACTACCAATAAGGTACTAAAACCGGCAAGGGCCGCATAGTTCTTTAATGCATTCAAAATACCATTGGTCTTTATGATGCATGAATTCAACTCTGGCGAGTAATTCGCAAATGCTGCATTTTTGCAACATGCTGACCCTATGCTGTTGATATACTCCCAAAGGAAATCATGCATCCTCGGCGAGTAAACAAAAAAGGTCATAACACCTTGAAGCATTACGCGGCCCTTAAAGTGCTACTAAAACGGGAAATAGAGAAGTCGGGTTGCAGTCTAGATGTCTCGGTGACATTGGCATTCGGCGCACGGCTGTACAGTGCCTATTGATCAGGTGGGCAGGCGGGGCCCTGTACGACAAGCCTTTTACTTACTCTGCCTTCCGCCTTATTAACTCGTGTGAAACACGTGTGCACCTCAATTAATCCCACCACGTGGTGGCAGCACCGGTGTGTGGTACCCGGGTGTCAGCCCCTCCTCCGTCTTACTCAGTCCCGGTCTGCATTGGGGGCATACCGTACCGTTGTGGAAATGTGCTTGGTCTTAATAAAGCGCTGGTTTTGTGTTTGTAAGCGCCTGCAGGGGAATCTCTAGATTTTTGAGGCCCTAAAATGGGACCCGAAATAAACGCCTGTCTCTTATGAGTGTAGATTGTACTTGGGGGCTTTAACACAACGGTATTGTATCTGTTTTAGTCTGCATCTGCAGCATTGTGGTATAGTATTCAGCCCACGTTCTCCTCCCTATCTTGTAGTAGATAGGGCATTATAGGATAACCTTTGGAGGTCACTTTTCTACCCTGCCTCTCAAAGTTGCATACCCTTACTACTCTGCACTTTGCTATACTTTTCCCTGGTATTCTGATTCCTGCCTTTTCTCTTATGTTGTACTCTGCCCTTCTCTCTCATTTCCCTGACCGTCTTACTCTTTGATACAGTTCTCCTCTGCCCTACCATGCCCTTCCTACCCCTAGCCCTCTAACGATGATATGAGGCCTTGGTCTTTAGGTCCATCTCTTGTCTTGATTCACCGCCATGAGCTACTCGTATAATGGCAAAAGGAGGATAGTGATGTAAAGCACTATTCTCCACCCAAGGATAGTGCTTTAATATGGTATGGCCTTTGTCGTCATGATGCATGAATATAGCCCTTGTGAGTCAACTCACCAGAGCTGTACTGATGCATCATGCCGACCCTTTGGGAGTGTATCAAAACCGGTGCCGCAAAAAGCATGATACCCTCTAAGGACGGTAGAATGCCTTGGTCGTCATGATGCATGACTGCAGCCCTGGCAAGTGACTCGCCAGGGCTGCAATCAAGCATCATGCCGAGCAGGAGCTATGGGGTCGAGACACTCCCGAAGGGTTGGCATGATGCAGCAATGCAGCACTGGTGAATTACTCTTCGGGCTGCATTGGTGCATCATAATGACAAATGTCATTTTTTAGTGACATCCGTCCTTAAAGGGTTAAAGGATTTAAGGGTTAAGTCGCCATGTCTTTACCTGCATGCCTTCTCCACATCCCACCACCCCGCATGTCTCCCCTGCCTGCCGTCCCAGGGTGATGTATGCAGTGGCCTGCTAACGAAACTAATTTGCTACAGTACCTGCTTGATGGATACAGCCATTGAGACATAACACTAGCGGGAGTCATTTACAAATTGGTCTCTGGGATCAACAACTACAGAGATTTATACACATGTGTACAGATGCACAGACTTGTTAAGTGTGGATATGTATATACCCAAATAGTGCCACCTAATTTGCCACTCTCTAATCTTTGCTGCCATTCGTTTGTCTCTACGCTACTTTTCACATCTACGAAAACGTAAATGCGCCACGTGTTTCAGATATTCATCCTTTGGAGAGAGTTACGATATGAGACAAATGCTAGGCAGAGTGCTAATTTTCGGAGGGGTGGGGGGGGGGGGTAGTATGGGTGTTAAAGGGGTGCACGATTAATTGGGAGGGGAGCGTATCGCCGAGCAGAGGTTGGAGGTAATAAACGAGAGATAGTATTGTGGAAGCCGGAGAGGGAAGGAGGGTGAAAATGATATGAAGAGTAGAGAGGGAGCAAGCAGGGGAGTAAACGAAAGAGGGACCGATGGAGCAAATAACCACAGAAAAAGGTTGGTGAATAAAGCGTTTGACTTGTGGAATGGTAAAACAGATCACCCCATTGCACAATTTGCTATTTTTTATGTAGTTTCTTTCAGAGGCTTCTAGTATTCTTCTCGATGGACATCTTACTAGGACATCGTTTCTCATGGAGGCTAACCATACAAGTGGTTTGTTTGACAGGCTCTTCTGTACTCTTCTGTATATTCTTCAAATATTTATGAATAGTATCACAATGCAAAATAGAGTATCTGTCTCTGCTGTAATTAAGATACTCTATCTGACAATATCTTGTACCTATACACCATGTCACATCGCAAGATCTAATCCCTTGAAATAAAGCAATAAAGTCACCCATATGATCTCTTCTCCAGCCCTCACCCCTCCTTCCCAATATCCCATCGGCCCCTGCGAGTAAACAATAAAGTCACGTGACCATGCCCTGTGCCAACACTTTCCTCTTCCGGTGCCAGAAAACAGCAAAAAATGCAGCAGTCCCGGCGCCGTCTGGATCCGTTACAACCCTGGTGTAGGCCATGGCGCCACCTGGACGCAATGTCTGCGTCCTGAGCATGCGCAGAGGTCACGTCCTGACCCACTTCCGGTTTGGGATGCACTGTAGTGTGTTTATGTGGCGGTAGATGGTGTTTTGGAGCAAATGTAGCCCATATATACATATATGAACCGGGCCCTCCTGAACCAGCCCCCTCGTCCCTTGAATAGCCATAGGCCAACACCAACCTCTGCCAATGATTGGGAGCTTGAAACCTAAATACCGTAGTCTTTTAGAACCAAATTCACAACGCTATGTGTAAAACAGGTTGGTACTCAGCTTTGTTGGCTCTGACCTCACGACAGGTACTGGGGCCCTTTGTCAGCGACAGGCGAGCACAGAACTAAGCTCACACTGGGATGTGATTGTCAAAGTGGAATAAGGATATTGAAAACGTCTTATAAACATCAGGATCCATTCTCAGGACCCTAAATTCAAACATCAGTAGACTCAGCACTTTTTAAACTTTAGTAGATTCAATGGTTTTTAAACTCAAGTGGACTCAGTACATCTTAAACTTCTAAAGACCTAAACTTTAGTAGACAGTACTTCTTAAACTTCATCATAACCGGTTCGTCTGTAGATGCAGTAGGCTCAGTTTGTGTAAAACATCAATAGACCCAGGCCTACTTAACACACCAACATGTTGCTTTACTTCACTAATGTGTGTTGAAACCAGGAACAGAATAGATCTATGTAGTGGCTGCAGATCCTAAAGTACCCAACTGTAAATAAAGATCCCCTCCCCTATACACCCTGTACAGCAAAAAGAGATTAGAGGAAAGGGAATTTACCCTTGTGAAGAGGCGAGACACTGTGGAACTGTTGGAAAGGGGGAGGTGTGTTAAATATCTATCTTCGGGGCAGCTTGAAACTGGTTGGGGGCTGATTCAGTATACAGAGGCTTGGCTCCCGGGCATGGCTCCTTTGTGATACCGATAGCAGGAATGTTGCGGCATCAGTTGTTGGGAAGGTATCCTGACTGTGTACACTATCAGTAGCTCATCAATTGTGTTGAACACTGCTAAGCTAGGATTGCCACAGGGAGAATACATTGCCTCAATATGCTAGCTAACATAATGGTTCATCGGACCAGTCTTGAGGACGACAGATAGAATACATACAACAAAACACGATTATTTTATAAGTGGCTTTCTTGTACATGCGCCAGTGTCACAATGGTATTTATAAGGGTTCAGGTACTAGAATGAGCATAGATTTATGCCATCAAGTCTTGGTATATGCTGCAACGTATTTATAGCACTGAATGGCAGCTCTAAGTACACTCCCCAGATACGTGCTTATATAAACGTCATCTACACTGTCACGAGGCCCTGGTACACTGTCTATGAGCCTCCCATTGTTGGAGCAACTCGCACACAGCTTAAGCAGTGAGCAGCTCGGGAAAGTGTTCCATTGAACATGAAGTGGTGGTACAGGGTGCGCTGGTAAAGTGGCATATGTGGACCAGACTGGTGGGGTGGGGCTGATAAAAGGCAAGGCGGAATCATTGCATGGAATGTTGTGAATATGGAGAGGAAAGACAATGAGGTGGGGATAGGGACGATGGATGAGAGAGAGAAAGACAGACAGATTTCGCCCTCTATGCCCTGAAATTAGTTGTACGAGGGTTTAATATGTACTATTGGTAGAAAGAGTGTGAGGAAGGAGAGAGATAGAGAGTGAGACAGACAGGGGAGAGAGAGAGAGAGAGAGAGAGAGAGAGAGAGAGAGAGAGAGAGAGAGAGAGAGAGAGAGAGAGTGTGTGTGTGTATGTGTGTGTGTCTGAGTGAGTCAGAGAGAAAGACAGACAGACAGACAGACAGACAGACGGAGACAGACAGAGACAGACAGAGACAGACAGACAGACAGAGAGAGGGGGGGAGAGAGAGCACAGCTTCTCAGGCCTGCCGCAAAGGCAGAGATGAAGACAGAGGAAGGAGAGAGGGAAAGCGTTGAGAAAGGGGGAGGTCTAGTTAGGCCCTTACTTAGACACTAGTTACAACAACTCGGTACACGCTACATCCTCCTGCCCCGTCCTGCCTACATCCTGCCGCCTCACTGTGAGTATACATGGATATGTTGTCTGAATGATGCCTTAATTAACAGACATGGAGTATGGGCGTAATGGAGCCATTTGTCATTCTATATGTTGGCCAACATCCTGTTCGCATATACAGCGAGCCCAAAGACTGTGCACAGATGTAGATACAGCAATCCCAGGCCATTAGGCCTCTACAGAAACGGGCTCAGATTGATTTCACTACGGCATAGAGAAGTTAGACAATGCTGCTTCATCAATTTGATACAAAGTGATGTACACTGGCAAAATTCGATTGCCGTTTTTGTATGTGTACAGTAGATTCAACTGTACGTGTACAGTTCATTGTAGGTAAACAGTAGAATCTACTATCAATCTATAGTAGATTCTACTGCAAATCCATTCTACAGTAGATTCTGCTGTAGATCTAAAGTAGATTCTACTCTGTACCTACACTAACTATTTACAGTGTATACGACTTAACTCGTCAAGGATGCTTTAACATTCAACCCCCATTCTGTTGGTTTGATGCACAAATACAGTCATAGTTATGATAATCTCGCCAGTGTTGGATTCAACCATCCTGCCGGCCCTATGTATTATGGTTGATGCACTCTGGAAGAGTTGCCAGCTTGTACAAATGCAGTTCTTACACATTGAACAATTTAACCTTAAAGGAATACATGTAATCTGAAAGTAATATTTGTCATCATGATTCATGAAGGTAGCCGCAGCGAGTAACTCGCCAGTGTTGCATTCCTGCATCATGCTGACTCTTCGGGGAAGTAATCCACCCTGTATGGTCGGCATTATGCTTGAATGCAGCACAGACGAGTGACTTGCCAGTGCTGCAGTCATGCATCTTAACATCATAAGGCCTCGCACATTAAAACAGTATGCTGTACTTAATGGGTTAACAAGTTTAGTAGTGAGCAGCATCTTACCTGGCAGGTTGTCTCTTTAGCCATTCCTTGTATACTGGGCTGTGGCTGGGTAAGTAATCAAAGCTGTCGTGGGATGCCAAGATCTCCCGTTCCTTTTGGGTGTAACGATGGTTCGTATAGACACTCTCGAAGTCACGGCCCTGCAAGGAGGAACAATATAAATTAAGTAAAGGTATGACATTAAAATATCATCAAAGGCTGCGAAGAAAGCTACAGGTGTTAAAGAGGGATAAGGAAAGATATCCAGGATAGATCATGTTGTGTATTGGTGGTATCAAAAATACACCACCCTCTTGCGACATTGTGATAGTATCTGGAGACACTGTAAAAAGTTGCTTGCATTTTTACAGATATACAGTAAAGTCTGGTATAGGTATAGAGTTTAGTATATACATGTACACAGCGGAATCTTCTGCAAACCATAGATGGTTTACATTGTGTACATGTCTACACTTACTCTTTACAGTGTTCGCAGGAGAAATTAGTGACAAACATATGCATGTATGTATTACAAAGTAATCACAGGCACATTTCTCACTGTTTCTACCAACAGTCTCACAAGTACTGTAGGTCAAATTTTCTTTTGGTAAAACTTCAGCGCTGACTTGCTGACAACAGCGTTGACTCATTGACTATCAACTAGCCCAATTTCTTTTTCAATATCCGATAAAAACTTCTAGGGTCGGCCCTGTTTTCCCTAGGTAGAGTCAGGTAACCTGAAACACAGGTTTTTTTTGCCTAACAGCTGTATGCAATATATCCACGGCAGACCCCTTGATTATCCACTCGGATGTCAAGATTGAACCCACCATATTGAATTCAGGACTCAAAAAAGAAAGTACAAAATTTACAACATTTCTGAAAATATAGATTGTGCTTATATGACACTATCAGATATCTTACCCAATATAACTATAGGATAAAACAGTGAGATGAAGACATTTGTGATAGAATTATCACATAAGCGTTAGCAAGCATCAGCGACTAATGTCTAGGATGAATAAATCAGTTCTATGGGGCACTGCGCGGGACAATAACTGTAAAGTAGCGCGCTACCGGAATCAGGTTAATCACAGTTTATGGCGATTTGGCATAATGTACTTAGCGACATGACACATCATGATATATAGACTCTCCGCATGCCGACGGAGCAATGCTCAGGCTCTCTGTCTTCATATTAACACAGTCCTAAACAGGTCGCATCTTTAGGTGGATAATGGTATTTCAATGTACTATGACATTCTCGTCAGGATGCATGCACCTATATAGACTGCTGAGGAACTCCCCAATGCTGCATTCATGTATCATCGTAACCCAATCAGGTTTATACAGTCTCAAAGGTCGGAATCATGCACCTATACAGTTCTGGCAAATTACTCTACAGCACTGCATTTGTGTATCAATAGGACAAGTCAGCATGATGCTGTCCTGAAAGGCTGGGGCGACTCATTATCCACAGGAACCCATGTTCTATCGATTTACATTTAATACCAAATGCTCAAGTCTTTAAATCTGGCTAGAATGGCCAGAACTCATATATTGAACAGTAGATGATACACTAAATATGAATACTATGCTGGGTATTGGGATTTTATATGGTGGGATAAAATGTGAATGTAGCTGTCGATACAACTTAGTTGAAATGTCTTACTAAACATCGCAGCAATATCCGCCCGTGCGTTACCAAGAAATCTGTCACCAGTTCTACATCTATCCCAATTCTGAGTATGCCTTCTATTCCCCAACGCTATTCATTATGAACATGATAGTGTATGGAGGGAGCAAACGCAATGCACCCCCTTTTATATACATCCATCAGTATTGCTCAGCTGACATATGTATACAGGCACCATCAAAGTGACATCAGTCAGAACTAGATGACAATACAACATCTAGACCCCTCATATTTATTTCAAGCTGCAGCATCTTTGTCTCCTTTCGTCATATATATGTATTTAACCCCTTACAGGCTTTGGTGCACTTGCCCCTTTGTTGTTATCATATGAGGTATGTCGCCCCCGCAAGTAACTTACTAGGAGGGGGGGGTGCATTCGTGGGTGATATTGGGTATACCTGTAGGGTTGATTTACTCACAAAGGGTTTTATTATGCACCAAATAGGGCAGGTGAGTAACTCGCCGCAACTGCTGTGGTACATCAAAAAGATTTATGTTGCTTCAAGGCAATATACTGTTATTAAACGGTTAACTATAGGCTGCATCAGGCCTTAACCCAGATAACCCTACTGTCCTACATGTAGGACGCCAATATGACATATGATAAGAGATTTTTTACTAAAGATAAAATCCATAGATTTTAAATTGTGTTCTTGGTTCATGAAACTCAAGTCTCCAAGTTCCCAGCAACTTTTGTCGAGGGTTGCCATGGTTACCGCTATGATGTCAGACTGAGGTCCCAAAATCCATACATCTTGGAAAATGATAACAAGGAAAATGCTGGAATTAATTCCTGTGTTATCTAGCACATTTTCCAGGCCACATTTATCAAAATGTCATAACATGTGAAAAAAACATGTCTGAGGATGTGTGTCTTTTTTTGTGAACATAATGTTAAGCAATAAAGGCGTAATTAGCTCATATTCCCAGCCGTCCTTACAGAAGGACAGTAGGACTATGGGCTACTGAGTGTTACGCAATTGTTGGCCAACTGGTCAAAAAGTCAATATTATAATTCAGTGTGAGTGGATTGATATAGTTACTTTGAAAATGGGTTTACCCTAATTTTAGTATGCTGATTTTGAATTTGGTGTGTGTAGTATGATGTAGGGGTCAGGGAAAGGTCAAAACTGGGGTCAAAGGTCAGGAAAATGTACTCATAGTGATTGCTTCATTAATGTGAAGTAACTCATAACTCAGTAAGCCGAATATTGTTAGTCTGTACCATTGTGAGGCACCAAGCTTAATGCATTTTTTTGGGGAAAGGTATAATTTATGCCTGAAAAAAATACGTTTGTAGCCTAGCAGTCTGGCATGTTAGCCATCTTTGTGTAATCAGAGGTCAAAGGTCAAGGTCATGCCTAAATTTTAGTTACCATGAAATTTCAATGAAATTTCAATGAATTGAGTATATCTTGGAAGAAAAATTACATAGAGCTCTAATATGTTGTTGGTGTTTTGAACTAAATTAGTCCTCCAGTTCATATTCATAAGATGACCTTGGGCCAAGGTCAAGGTCATCTTTTCAAGGTCAAATATCAAAATGATGGTCAGAATTAGAGTTAGACCTTATGTAGTTTGTCCATATTCACTCAATATACATGCATTGTACAAGGAATATGGTTAATTTCTGACGCCATATTGTAGCTCAAGACTTAACTCTTTATGAAAGTGTGTAGATACCATCTACATACCATGAGACTGAAAGGTCAAGGTCAACCCTAGTTACCATGAAATTTCATTAAATTGGGTATATTTGAAAGGAAAAACTAGCTAGATCTTTGATTTGTTGTGGGTTTTTGGAAATAGCATAGTTCAACAGTTCATGTTAAAAGGATGACCTTGGGCCAAGGTCAAGGTCATATTTTTAAAGGTTATACATCCCCATATTGGTTGAAGTGAAAGTTGTACCTGACACAGTATGTCAATATTCATCTTCTCCAAGGTCAACCATGAAAACATTGGCAAAAAATCCATAGATCTATATTTAAATAGTAGTTCTTACTGGCTGACTAACTTGTACTAACATATAAAATGCAGGGTTAGATGATGATTTTAGTGGGGCTAGCTATGGTTGAAAATGAGCTAAAGTCCAGGTCAACATATGTTACTAGGCCCTGAAACCATTGGGTCCATTTTCGTAGGGTTAGGTATGTTTGAAAGTGAGCTAAACTCCACATAAAAGTGTGTTGCTAGGCAAATAAACAATTGGAATGGCTGTTGCTAAGCAACACTCTCCCTTGGCAACACATGAATAACTGCAACAGAACCTCTGGTATCATTTTAGTGGGGTCAGGTATGGTTGAAATTGAGCTAAGACCCCATTAACCATGTGTTGCTAGGCAAATAAACAAATAGAACGGCTGTTGCTAAGCAACTAGTTACCTTAGCAACAAACCAATGAGATGGATGTATCCCTTGGATGCAATATAGGAGGGCAGATGTACTTAAAACTGTTCTGGCAGCAACATTTTTAGAGTGGGAGACAATATTCAGTTACTATGGATAACTATCTATGGGTTTACAATAACATAGGCCCAGGCAGAGGCCACAGGGCAGTAGGGCATAACCCTACTGTCCTACATGTAGGACGGTAAAGAAGGCTAATTATCTCCGCAACCGCTAAAGATAGAGCTTAGAAATTTTTTACAGGGCATACATGGCCATATATGGGTCCACTTATCAATTTCCAGTGCTCTCTGATGATAACTGCCACTTTAGGTGTAAGTGGGTTAATAATAATATCTGATAATAATAATCGAGGGGGGAGGGACTATCATTCCATAAATGAACGGCATGGTACCCAAATGCAGCCATGTAGAGTTACTAACCAGGGCTACATGACATAAAGAACATATTACAATAATGCCTTCTATATAACGAGATGCTTCTTCTTTTAGTCATTTTGGTGCTGTATATATATATATATATACAACACCTAAATGGTTAAAAGAGAAACCACCTCCTTGTTGCACCTTTTTCTGATGTGAACCTGTTGGAGAAGCTTATTCCTACATCCTGTTCAGGTCCACCTTGGCCTTAGGTGCAGAGAATGGGGCCTAATTCTGCGGAAATCCATGCATACCCTTGGCAAAGGGGTTGTTTGTTTTACATGTAAAACCACAACTGGGGTGTGAAGTGCAAGCACACAAAGCTTTTTTTTTTATTGAATCACTGAATCATCTTCCAATAGCCTTCACAATGTGAGCCATTCTGCTTGATCATACAGCATTGAATCTTACAATACAAAAAAATATAGATATATTATTCCTGATTATCTAACATGAAGTCTACATAAAATCTGCCCCCAGAATGTCCCCATGAACCCCTTTGGTGTTCCATTCCCGTATCCAATTGAAATTCTTATTACCCGGCCAATAGTGCAGAACCCAGTTGCCCCTGGGCCAGTTGTCCAAGCCCTTCACAATAGAGACTGGACACAGGAGAGGTAAAGGGGAACCAACAGCAATGTGGTCTTTGGTACAGAGAGGAGATCCATCTAAGTAAGGCCAGCTTCCATTATCTTTTTATCAAAGGACAGCATAGTGCTTAAAATGTGTTTACCCTTGCATTAGGAGGATACATGAATGCAACCTATGTGAGTAACTCACCAGTGCTGCATTCATGCATCATGTGGACCCTACTGTGTTGATCACCTTTAGAGGGGTCCAATGCATCGTTAGTGAGACACTCACCGGTGTGCATCATGACGACAAAGAAGATGACGCTTTGAGGCATCACACTGTTCTTACAGGTCTAACACCAGTGTAACAGGTATACACGTCCCTTTATCAGGATTCCTGGAACACCAACAGACTGACAAACGGAAACCAGGATTCCACTCTCCAAACATACCTTTGTCACCACGAGTCTCTGGTATCTGTAATACAACAGGAGCTAAGGATAGAAGGCCACAATGAAAAGTCAACTTTGAAAAATCAATCTCGACTTTACTTAGGGTTTGATGATTAACTAAGAACAAAACGTGGGGGAATAAAATTTCACGCGGCAAACTCCCCCCTCAAGGGTTCGAAAATGTGTAAGGAAAGTAAAGACCTTAGCCTGAAATTTGAAGACCGCAAAGAAGCTGTCTGTGCCACTTCTCTGCTGTAGATTAATTGAGGCAGCTTGTAGCAGAGACACAAGTACCTGGCCAATAGAAACAAGTTATGTCTGCAGGGCCAGAGATATAAGAGTCATACTGTTGATCTTCTGGGAAACTTCAATGACGGCTCTTCCTAGAAATATGCCTAGTTGCTCTCTATATGTATATGTATCTGGGTTGTAACTTGATAAAGATGCGGAAAGCAGGACAAGTGACACCTTCTAGGAAGTGACAACTGGCCACAATGGCTTCAGCTTCCAGACACTGTGATGGTGTAAAAACGAAGTAAAAATGTAAATGGTGTTACACCTCTAAGGGCCACATAGTGCTTTATTGCTCCGTGTGCTTGATCATCATGATGCATTCATGCAGCCCTGGTGAGACTCCACGAATATCGACGCTATGGAAGTATATCTATCCCATATGATGTGCATGGTGATTGAATGTAGAGTTACTCGCCAAGATAAAATGTACAGCGCATATAAATACGGTGCTGTCCCCATGGAGTTAATCCTACCTGTACATTCCCCCCTAACATCCATATCACAAACAGGTGATAACGATAACGATGATGGGAAGGTTCTATTACAGACAGTCAAGGACTTCATATTTATAATGAGGTCTGGGAACTGTCTCCTTTAGCTTCCTTATATCTCGATTTACTTGTCTCTCTTCTCTCTGGCTCTGTCACTAAGCCCCAAAAAGGCCCATGTCGCCATGTCGAATATAGGAGTCTAGGACCATCTCCCTTCTTCTTTGCCTTCCTGCCACCCTTCGCCCCCCTACCCCTCCCTAGTACAGCAGTGGTTCTGGTGCTGAGACCCCCCCCCCCAACACACACACACACACCCTGTTTGTAGTGGTTCCTGCTATATGTTCTAACAACCTCTTGATCCATGCACGGCCGTGACTAAGCATTCCATCCGGGGTCTTTACTGATCTGCCGCGTCCTGGGTTATTTGACGAGAAGGGTCTCTGCCTGGTGGGAGGGTGGGTGGGAGGGAGGGAGGGAGGGAGAGAGCGAGGGAGGGAGGGAGCGAGGGAGGGAGCGAGGGAGGGAGGGAGGGAGGGATGGAGGGAGGGAGGGGAGAAGTAGGGGTCCACACTGGTGTCAGTAGGCTTTACAGTACGATTGACAAGCAAAAATGTTTCAACCAACTTCATCACATAAATTTCAAATTGATGATTTTGTGTGACTGCTATTACATTATTTTAGAAACGTGAAACCACTCAAGGTATCAAATAGGGCTCGTGTTTACTGATACAATACCATGATAGAGCAGTGGTGAGCCGATGTAGGTAGAGGAGGATTTTGAAGGTACCCTGTACCGTTTTGTCAGCTATTTTACCATTTCTAGCCCTTAACTTATGGACCGCACAGTGCGAGTAACTAACCAGGGCTACATCCCAGCATCATGCCTAATCTGCAGTGGTGGTACACTCCCAAAGAATCGGCATGATGCATGTGTGCAGAATTCATGCATCATGACGACCCATGACATATTCCACATTATGCGACCTTAAAGGGCGAGAATGATATTTTGTAATATCTCCATGCATGGGGAATCCCTAAAACAATGCCTGTGGTATCCCCTTGTCCCTGGAGCAGAGCCTGGAGGACGAATGACGGACCCCATGTGCAGGGACTGCCCTGCCTGGTCTATAAATAGTATTGAGGCGATTGGGCATGGAATTAAATCGGCTGTCACAGGCTTAGTTACCAGGGCCGGGCAGGGAGGCTGCAGCAGAAGGCAGGACAGCACACCTCTCCTTCTCCTCACCCCTCTGAATCAGCTCTGGCCAAGTCTGCTTGACTGTCCCAGTACAATTAGTATAGCCCTCTTTCAGTTTCTGTCTGTGCCTGTCTTTCTACCTTTGCCTCCTATCGCCCTGTATCCTCTATGTTATCTATGTTTCTTCTTCTCTTTCATATCAGTCCTCTATGCCTTCCTCTATTAGCTTCACACCAGACTCTTCTCTAGGATTTCATAAAAGCACCCCCCACAACCCAGCTCCCCCATTCACTCTGCTTCCCACCTATATCTTACATAATTTGTTTATTTGCCACATTCATTGATGGTTTTGCAGATGGCTGTTAATACCATGGGTACCCTTCCCAATGCAATTATAGTCATGTATTCCTCCCAATACTCAGTTCCCAATTCTCACATCCATGCCCCCCTCACTATAAACTTTCCTTCATACATTCCATTTCGACTACTCTGACTTAACTGCTACTATATCCCTTCCTCTACCTACTACCCAGTGGGCACAGAACATTGAACCAACATTGACAAATGGTTGACAATGTTGATTCAACATTGATTCAACATTGAACTGAATTTTGCGCCTACTGGGTAGCCCTTTAAAGGCTGCATGGTGCTTCGATGAACTATGTCCTTTGTCGTCATGATGCATGATGCCACTGCTGCATTCAGGCATTATGCTAACCCTGTATTGTTGATACACTCCTGAAGGGTCGGCATGATGTAATGACGAATAATCCTTCATCCCGAATGCTGCATTTATGCATCATGACGACCATTGGCCTAACACATACATACATCAAAGCAGTATGCAACCCCCTCCCAACCCCTCTGCTATATAACACCCCACCCTCTCACCATACCCCCATATATCTCCCTACCTGCGTGCTGTGCTACCATCTATATAACCTCTCTCCGCCCCATACCCGACACTTCTAGACCACATTTGTCATGGATATACCACGGGCCTTACCTGCCGCTATACCACCCCCCCTTATGCGGTCGGGGCCACACAAAACAGCACTAGGCCATGAGCCAAGGGCTGAAAAATGGCTCATCAGTACCTCCTAAACTGGACTATGCAATTTGGATTGGAACATGTCTGAGGACCCTAAATCACGATGCTATACTATCATCTACGAAGGGCAGCTTTTTTGAATAGTTTCATGATTCATTTGTCGTACAGGTATGTATACATTTATAAATGCATGAAGAAATGCATAAAGCTGAACAAGGCATCAATAACTGAATACCGATATATACGGTCTACCATATTGACTTCAAGTGATTCATGATATTTTCATATTTGTGCATTGTCCATATGTATAGGTTGCAGGAAACATCCATGCATGAATTGCCTTGGGACACCATAATACCATAGACTGGTAAGGACGTCCTCAATGTCCTTTATCAGACTGCAATGACAGTCATGATCAGTCTCCCTGAATGTTTACTGGAGGGGTACAGACTCTCCTTAATTGTTATTCTAAAATCTGCAGCAATTGTCAGTTGGAATACCTCCAACATCATTCAAATTCCTCCCATCTGCTCTTGGCGCTTCCTGCTGTTATATTGCCTTTTTGGCCGTAACAACAAAGAGCATATCAATAACATTTCCCCATGCTCTGCCTATGTAGGCCAAGAAAAGTAACTGTATGCTCTCCTCTTTCCTTGCACCCTCAGTCTCTGTATTCCTTGCCTCACTGCCACCTATCGCCCCCATTCTTTGTCTGTCTCCTTGTCTCCTTCCCTCTCTCTAGTTATCTAACTGTCCCTGCTTCTCCGTATCTTTCTTTCCTAGTCTGGCTTACACACCCTATCTTTCTGGCACACTCTCTTTCTGCCTCGCTGTCCCTGTCTCTCCCCCAACTCTCTGCCACTGTCTCTGACCTAGTCTCATCCCCACTCACTCTCTGCCTGTCTCATAGTCTCCCTGCCTTGCTACCTTCGTCTCTGTCTCAGTCTCAATCTCTCTTGCGTTAGCCCTACACAGAATACACCCAGCCAACCAAACAATCAAACCACCAGCAGTAACTGTCCACAGCCTCCCCTGCCTCCTGCGTGTTCATCCTCCCCCTCCCCCACCTCCCCCACCTCCCCCACCACTTATCAGGAGGCAATCTCAACAGGCCGCCAATACTGCTGTTTTGCCACCGCTCCTGCCGTGCGTGCTTAAATTGGCCGCACGGCAGACACAGCGCTTATTGTTTTACTGCTCCTCCCTCCTCCTCCTCCCCTGCCTCCCACCCAATCCCAGTCAGGCCGTGCCTCGCCTGCCTCCCAACCATCCCCAGTCAGGTCCAACTCTGCCTTCCCCTATTTCTCCTGCCATCCCTGCCTCCCTGCGTCCCCGGCTTCCATTGCTTCTCCTGTCTCCCTATCTCCCCTGCCTCCCTATCTCCCCTGCCTCTTTGCCTCCCCTGCTTCCCTGCCTCCCCTGCCTCCCTGTCTCCCCTGCCTGATTTGCCTCCCATGCACCACTTGCCTCCCTTTCCTCCTTTGCCACCCTTGCCACCCTTGCTTCTCTTGCCTCCCTTGCATCCCACCCGTCCCTAGTCAGCCATATTTTGCCTCCCCTGCCTCCCATCCATCTGTACCCACTGTCATGTGGGTCTATCTGTTATGCCTGTGCTGGCCTTCATTATCGTTTCTTGTTATCATTGCCACTCCTCCGTTCGTTGATACCTGTGCCTGGATGCCTGTCTGGGTGCGTGTCATCCCATCCTGTCTGCCCGTCGCCTTGCCTTCCTGCCTGCCTAGACTTTAGTCCTATTTCCTGAAGGATCATCATGATGCATAAATGCAGCCATAGGAAATAGACTCACCAAGGCTCCATGCACGCATCATGCATAATACCGATAAATCGCATGGTACATTAAAATGCTGCAGCCCTTGAAAGATTAATGCTGTCTTACATATATAGTCCCTTGCTTGTTCCCAAACCTATTATTCTTCCCTGTCTTTCTTCTTCTTCCTCTGACTCACTTCTCTTAACTTGTATCTTCTTGCATCCCTCCTGCCTGTGCCCCCTCCCTTCCCCCAAGAAAATAAACAACCACATCCCCCTACTTCTTCACCTCCCTCCCCCCTAGACCACCAACCACCACCAACCACCGCCTGCTTATTAATGACACCGACATTTAAATCTCCCAGTAACATTAAGAGTAAACTTCTGCCACAGGCAAATACTTGATTTCTTTTTACATTTTTAACACCATCACTTGGTGGGCCGCTGCGTGTTGAATAGCCCAGGGTTGTCTGCCCTTTTTAAAAGTGTGGGAATGGGAGTTAAATTCATCCCCAAAAAGGTAAATAAACACCAGTATTGATTAGAAGTGTGGCGTGGTGGAGGAGGGGAGGGTAATTATGGCCTATAAGCTGTGTTCGTGCTAGGTTGTCCGTCTATACACAATGGGGGAAGTGGGACAAGTGGTGGGGCGTGCTAGCTCTAGTGTCGGACTGAACGAGGAAGAAGAGATCTGATGGTCCAGGGGTATACATTGATGGGTTTTTCTTTTCCTTTGTTATGTTATAGAAGGAGCTGTGGGAAAGAGAGGATGGCAGAGGGACAGAGAGAATTCTGCAAGGCAGCAGCGAGGGGGGAGGGCAGAGCATGTGACATTGTGTGAGGAGGGAAAGGGGAAAGGAGGTTACAGACAGGAAGGTAGACAGGCAGAGAGGCAGCAGGGAGGTAGTGAGACGGGTAGGCAGACAGGGAGTCACGACAGAGATGTATGTGGGGAGATAAAAGACAGAGTACAAAATCAGACTTGTTGATTTAATGATCATTGTCTGGCTGCCTGCTTCCCTGCTTCGCTCCCTACGTCCCTGCCTGCTCCACTTCCTCCATCATTCTTTGCCTTGCTTCCTCCCCGCCGCATGGCCTATTACCCTCCCTGCCTCGCTTCCTGCTTCTCTGTTTAGTTGCCCCCCCCCCCCCCCACAGTCGACCTGATTGCCTTTATCTCCACCTCCATAGATTACTATAAAACCCAGGTCCCTTATTTATTGGTGTATTTTCCAGTTCCAGTTTTGGCAGCAACCCCAGTCAAGCAGCGCTCTATGAGATTGTAATAGTCCAATACAAATCCATTTATAAATACATTAAAAACAGAGATATAAATTTGATATGGCTTACATCCATATTTCCCGTTTTGACGGGGATATGGTATCAAGGGAAGCAGCTTTAAATCTGGCACAGCATAAATTAAACATGCAAATTCATGAACGGGTTTTACAGACATGCCTTGGACGCTAAATCAAACAATGTAACCCTTTAAGGGCCGCCTACTGCTTTGATGCATTATGCCCTTTATCGTCATGATTCATGAATGCATCCCTGGCGAGTCAACTCTACTCGCCAGGGCTGCCTTCATGTAAATCAGTACCGATCATTTTGGAGTATGACGACCCCTTAGGGTTGGAAGGATGCTGGAGTGCAGAAGTGGTTAGTACCCTGGAAACAAATTCCCGTGAATTCCCCCTGAATAACACGGGTTGAACTGGGGTCAGTCCCGGAAATAACCCGGGTTCTATTCCCGTGATATCACGGGATTCTGTGAGCAAAATTTCCCGTTATATCACGGGATTCTGTTAAAGAGGGGTGCATGGGTTCGAATCCCATGCTAGTAGACCTGAATGGTTTTAGTGAACCTGTCTAGTGTGATTTATCTAAATATTCTTACAAAAACATCCACATACATTCCTTTTGACCACTAACCAACATATGCTTGTCCTGTTCGGGAACTGAACCTGCTACCCTTAGACCCATAGTGCCGTGCTCTAGCGACTGACCTACTGGGACATGTATAGGGAGAGGTACATGATCTGCGACCAGTGGTGACTGTACTATGATATATTATGTATACATAGAGTTGTTGTTGACAAAGAGAGAAGCAGGATAGACATGAGGGACCTTTAGCAAACCTAATGTAGCCAATTAAACGTAGACATATCCTATACTTTTAACACTGCTACGTCTGCGTATAGTAAGCTTAGATTTACACGAATGTAGATTTTCCCATTATTTCTTTCATGCAAAAAAAAAAGATCACTAGGGATTTGAACTATCCACCTTCAGATCTACAGTGCCAGGCTCTACGGACTGAGCTAACCGGGCTTGCTGAATGGTTGATGCTTAGGGTGATAGAGTTTCATTCTGCACCCTCTCTCTGTGATACAAATATGGACCTTTAGCAAACCTCATGTAGCTCCTTAAACGCTGATGTAGCAATGGCAAAATTGTAGGCTACATCTGGATCTAATGAACTACCTTAGCTTTGCTAAAGGTCCCTATTTTTCCCATCATAGCTCATTAGGGATTCGATCTCTCAACCTTCAGATCTAAAGTGCTAGGCTCTACAGACTGAGCTAACCGGGCTTGCTGAATGGCTGATGCATGGAAAGGTAATAGGGTCCTGTGGCAATGTCGGCGCAGCCCATCTAGAGATGATGTAGCCTATGTCTGTAACATTGCTATGGTTGCATTAAATGAGATATGTCAGGTTGCTAAAGGTCTCTAATGTTTCATTCTGGACCCTCTCTCTCTCTGATACAAAACAACTGTATGAAGGAACCATTTAACATGGGGCATTTTGCACGTTTAATTAATTGCGGTGTTAAAGTGATACTTGCAATCCCTCAGGAGATTCATTGACTTGGCTTTTGATTTCTAATTCTAAAGTAATTAGTAATAGAAACTAAGCTTTCCAACTACAAATACATTGTCCCGTGCACTAGCATGTGGACCATTGAAACAGGGAGAGGGTGCAGATTAAACATTAGGGACCTTTAGCACACCCGACGTAGCTCATTAAACGCAGACGTATCCTATCCTTTCAGCACTGCTACGTCTGCGTTTAATGAGCTTTTACGTGGTTGCTAAAGGTCCCTACTATCATTCCATGCATCTACCATTCAGCAAGCCTGGTTAGCTCAGTCGGTAGAGCCTAGCACTGTAGATCTGAAGGTTGAGAGGTCGAATCCCTAGTGATCTTTTATTTTTGTATCAGTCATTTAGAAAACATTTCTTTCACACCAACATGTAGAAGATACATTTTTATATTTTTTATCATCAACTCATGCTTGAATAAGGTAGAAATACACCTTTTGCTATGGTGTGCACAATTCTACCCCATTGGTTCAATAAGTGAACTGACAGGGGTTCGAACCCACATCCTGCTGAGTTGCTGGGGTAAATCCCGTGATTTTACAAGATTCTACATGTAAAATCACGTCTTTTAATCCCGTGATATCACGGGAAATTTTGCTCACAGAATCCCCAAAAATTCCCGGGAATATCCCGTGACTTGTTACCAGGGTATAGCTCCTCATGGCTGCATTCATTCATCGATCAGGACGACAAAGGGCATACTGCGCTAAAGCTCCATGCAGTTATTATAGGTTTGAAAACAAAACCTGGACACCCACATACCTCATCCACCTACCTGATAATGTGCTAAGCTGTGTGTGAGTGTGTATTTATCTCTATCTTATTCTGTTCATATTCTAAAAAGAATAGCCCTTTAAGAACCATGCGGTGCTTCAAGGTTGATTTTCATTTGTAGGCATGATGCATTAAGTGAGTGAGTGAGCCAGTATGACTGAGTAGACGTTTACAGCCTGGGCTCCGCACGAAAATCACTCAAATTAATGGATTACGTACCTTGTGCGCGTCCAAAATAACAGCAGAGCATTGTAAAGGCACAGAGAACGGGTAAGGATAGTTTTTATAATGAATTAAGAAATTATTATTGAATTATTGGTGCTAGAAAATTTCAAAAAACCCGCCGGCGGACGGCGTATGAATACATAGCTTGTTGATAAACATCTAGTCATGGACGGATTACCGGACTACAACAAAAAGAGAATGCGCAGTGGAAATGAATCCATATCCATTTCGCCTGAAACAAAACCACCAGATTACAAGAAAATGTGTTCTACTAACCTGGATGATAGCTCATCAAGCGAGGAATTGTATCAATCCCCTTTAAAGCAAGCGTTGATGATAGAACTAAGCGGTGGGAGGGGAATCCCGACCACTCCTGAGGGGCTGGTCATGGCCTCACGGGACGGGGGTTCCCATCCCACTATGATGTCACATAGCTCCGGCACGGCGAGAACCGAAGGGGCTTTTCCCACCATTTCATTTTCGACAGGAGAACAAATCGCTTCAAATAGCAATACTAAAGAGAGTTATGGGCTTATAGAGCACATACATAGACATGTTACTGTACCACAGGTCATAGACATAACCCAAACTGATGTTTTAAACCCTAACATGACTTCATGCAATGTCGATGACTCGAAGAGCACCGAAGGGGATACCCCCCTGACTCCGATGCAAGGGCCGGACACGACCCTGCTGAATGGGGATTCCCCGCACATTATGACGTCACATAGCTCCGGCATGAAGAGAACCGAAGGGGCCTTTACCACCATCTCATCTCCGAATGGTGAGCAAATTACACCGAATAGTTATGATAAACGCAGCTGTGTGCTTAAGGAGCATATACATAAACATGTCTCCGTATCACAGACCATAAAGGCGCCTGAAACTGATGTTTTAAACCTTAACACGATTTTACGTAATGTAGGTGACTCGAGGAGCACCGAAGGGGATACGTCCCCGATTCCGACTCAGGAACCAAACTTGGATTTAGCGACGCGCAGGGCTCCCCCAACTGAATATAACACCGAGAGAAACACCGACAAGGAAACACACGCTTCTAAAGGTAGGCTTTTTCAACCGCAAGGTCTAAAGGCTATTGTAGGGGGTTTTGCTGCACAGTTGGGCGAAAAACTACTGCCACCGCCTGTGTATACGCCCAATGTAGGGAAACGTGTTGACACAAATTGTCTGACTGACATAGACTCAAACACAGAAACTGACACTGAAAGTCAATCAGCTGTTGAAATTGACGTTCATCCAGAGATTGAAATTCCCACTAACACGAACTTACCTGAGACTAATAAGCCTGTGATACTTTCACAGGGGGAAGTAGCCGCCAGTAAAATCCCTGACGCAAAAAAAGACAAAGACTGTGACGTCACAACCTTAGAAAATGACACTAGTAAAATAATGAATATGTCCAATACAGTGACTGCCCTGACCATTCAAGAGACCCAAATGGAGGCTTTTCAAGCACAAATGCTTTCAAAGATTTCGAAATTACTAGATGCTCACCAAGAAAACAATAGTGTCAGATTGGAAAAACTTGAAGATGACATGATCAAATGTCAGAAGACTGTCACATTTATCAAGGATGATTTTGTGAAGTCGTGCAAAGACAGAATAAAACTGAGAGAAGATTTTGACAGACTAGAGCTAGATGTCAATACAGACTCTACAAATGTAAATACTCGAATGACCGTCATTGAAGATACTGAAGCAAATAGGCATATTGACTATCTTAAGATGTTTGCTGACCTGGAAGAAAAGTTCAATGACAAATTAAGAGAGACTGAAACCAAGATGAACAACATGGAACAAAGACTAACTGCAAATTTGGACAGAGAAATAGCTGGAAATCGCGGTTTAATCAGACACGTTGAAAATAACTGCAACCTGAAGGTTGAAGGAGTCAAAACAATGCTTACTCAGACCGAAACCAGAGTCTTTAATCAGATCAACGACACTAGATTGGAACTTGAGGAATCAATTAAAGTGAAGCAGCCTACTGGTGATCAAAACAATGTGAGTGATGCTAGCCTTAGTTATGCTCAGGCAGTGTCGTCTCTGAGAACAGAAATGGTGGCAGTGCTCCGCACTGTTGATCACAGCAAACCTAGTGCTGACAGGAATCTTGTCGTCACAGGAATTGACACTGACCAAAATGAAGACTTGAAACTCACAGTACTAGCCCAGCTATGTACACATTTGGAAATCAAATATAACTATGCTGAGGACTTTCACTCGATCGTGAGACTGAAAAAACCCAAAACATTGACTCAGGGTCAAAAGCCAAGAAAAGAAAGGGTTCCCGTCATGATACGCTGCCGTAACTATGCCATCAGAACAGCCATCATTTCAAAGAGATGGAAACTCACACAAAAGGATGAGACTAAGGGCATATGGGTAGGGCCTGATGAGTCAAAGGATGTTAGAGATCGAAAATACAAGGGAAGAAAGATGGTAAAGAAAGCCCTTGAAGCTGGTAAAACAGCTAAATCTGGCAAAGACGTCATAATCATAGAAGGGCAACATTACCCCTATATGCAACTGGAACTGGTCCCGGCAGAATACCGTGACGAGATTGACTTAACATTGCCTAGTGCCAGAGAGGATAAAAGTGAAACCAATAAGAGAGGCAACACTGAAACCAAGAAAAAGGGCAAGGGAAAAAACAAACAACAACCGGAAAATGGAGACAATGTGACCCACATCAAAATGTCAAAGTTCGGCCTACTCTACCAAGGAAAAATGGCCTACTTGTCGAACTTTTATATAGCAAAGTTCAGGTATGAATATGATGGATCAGAAAGAGAGTACTCTTCAGTGGAACAGGGCTACTATCATATAAAGATGTTGAAACTAGGTCACAAGGATCAAGCTAAACATGTCATGACAATGCAAGATGCAAGACAGATAAAAAAATCCTGTTCCAAGCCAGAGCTGAGGACTCCCGACGACCACCCATTCAAGGAAGAAGAGATTGACCTAATGACAAATTTGGTCAGAGCCAAATTTTTCCAGAACCCAGAAGAAGCAAACAAACTCATGGCAACAACCTCCGTCTTAATTGAGGCGACTGGTAGTCGTTTGTGGGCCGGAGGATGGCCATGGGGTGATCAACGTTATGACTCTGCTGAACAGCTAGCAGGGGATAACGAGCATGGAAAAATCCTCATGAAAATAAGAGGGGAACTGAACCAAGCTGCAGAAGATGAGGAATTCAAAACTGACTAGTGACTGATGTGTTTGTTTGTTGACCGACGATGCAGCAGCACTGTAGCCCTTGACTGCCTGTGACATAATCATAATGTTTTAGTGACAAGAAATTACAACCTCTCCCGTAGTAAGCAGCGCTTATACAAAAATGACATTATTTGTAAAAATAGGTTAAATCATTTCTCCGGGGAACTAAGATTCATTCATGATAATCAAATGTGTTCTTTCTTTGATGCCTACAGTCCAAGCTCAAATTGGAGGATGGCTTACGAGGTTCTCATAGCGGGAGATTCAAGAGCAAAGGGACTCGGACCGATGATACAAACATGCCTGAATGACCAACAAACCTACACTGTCGAGGACATTGGTGAGAACGGTCTTAATATTGCTCGCATTACAGCACGTGTTAACGCCAAGCTTAATCCTAGAAGGGCTAATGGCCAAAAAAACTATGACCTCGTGATTTTTATTGCTGGCCTATGTGACATTACCAATAAAAGGTACACAGGTGGTAAGAGACAAATATTTTTTGCTCATGATAGTATCCCAGACTGTAGGGCCACGGTCTCTATACGATTGAGCAAAATGATTACGACCCTGAGTAGGGAGTACCCCAACACCAAATTTGTCCTATCAACCATATTTGGAATGAACCTCCAGATCTTTAATCACAGTGAACAGCCTGACCCCAACCAGGACATGCTGACACAGAGCATAAAAGCCATAAAAGGAGACATAGTCATGATAAATACCCTGAATGGCATGCCCACCTGTAGACTTCACTACTTGTTCCATGATAATCGATGGAACAAGGGCAAGAAAGGTAGGAAAGTGGGGAAAAAGCCCAAATTCATCGGTACCTATGGACCGAAAAAAATGAGGGATGGTTGTCATGCGAATCTAGTTTATAAAACAAAATCTGCTGACATCGTTGCTCAAACAGTGAAAAGGGTGTTTCAAATGGGCTTCATATCCCAGATGAATGACCTGGATGTAAGGGCTAGTGATAGCGATGAAGGAGAGAACTCGGATGAAGAAGAGGATGAAGTAAAGGTAGTCATCAAAGGAATGGCCTCTACAACAATTGGTTAAAAATTGGTTTAATATCTACAACGTTATATGTTAATATCGTTAACATGTGTACTCTTTCCCAGGCATTAGCTGTCTGTCTGTTGTTCCGACTGTAAGAACTCAATGGATCATCTTCGTCCTGAGGAACTATAATCCTACGAGACGATTTCTGACATTGACAAGTAAGTATGTGAAAGAGACACCTTTACAATAATTACATAGTAGTAGATATTATGATGTAATCTAAGAAGCTATATTCGAGTAAATAGTTATCTAATCAAAACAATAGTTGGATAACTAAAACAAAAAAAAAACAAAAAAAAAAAAAACAACAGAATCCTGTTTCTCTGTTTCATTGTTGATTTTGCTTGTTGTCACTAATACTTCTTTTTTTTCAAGTGTTTATGCGTGTTACAGACGATGAATAAACACCGTGGAGTTAGCTCTTGTTGCTCCCACTCTGGGTAGTTTTTCGGTGGTCTTCTATGTGGTTTCTGAGAACTTGATTATAGTAATAAATTTAATTGAATTGATGGTCCAGAATAATTATAAGGTAAATAGGTTAATAAGTTAATATGTCAAACATAATTATGGAGGAGAGAATGGAATTTAGAAATTAGAAATTAGAAATTGGAGAATGGTTGGTGACTCGGGCGACAATATGATTGAGTGATTTAACAGCACGAGTTTGCATGAAGGTTGCGAACACTAAATCATCATGTAGTCATATAGGGGTTTCATGTATTAGGGGCTTTGTTTATCACTGTTTATTATTATTATTGTTATTTATTTCTTGAGAACCGTCTTTTTGTAATATTTGTAATATTTGTTTGGGTTTTAATAAGTTGTGTACATAGAGGGAAGTGTCAATCACTTATGTTAGTCTGACTATTTCATGAAGCCAGCAAGAGGATTGAGGTAATATGGTTTAGTACATAGGGACAGATGTCACTGTCTCTTTTATCTTTTTACTTTTTATTCTTTGTTTACTTTTGATGCTCTTTGGCTGAACGGTCAGCTAGACTCTCAAGTGAAGTCGTGTTGTTCATCGGGCAAATGATTGTATATAATTTGTAAATAAGTTGGTTTCCATTCGAGACACGTGTCGTGATATTTAAATGCATTGGTGCATCTAAGACATTTTTTGAACTATGTCGGGACCTACAATCTCAAATAGTGGTACGTATGTGTCTTTCAGCTGATGATTTGCTGTGTAAGGAAATAACACTAATAATCATTTATCAGTTCTGAGTGGCTGAAATACATTATCCAACTGACACACTGTAATTTTTGAGATGTTATTGTTATTATGCAATGTGTTCATTAAGATATCTTACCTATTCTTATCTTTGTATAACACCCTTATCCGTTTTTCTACTATTTATGATGTAATATGGTGAACATCAGACTCAATAGTTGAGTCTTGTATTTGACAAACTGTGAATTAAGTAGTGCGGAGCCTGGTACATCTCTCTCAGCCGGCTCTCTCTCACACGACCCCTACAGTACATTAAGTTGGTCTGCTGTAGGGGCCACTTCGGTCACCCAGTTAAATTAACTGGGTGACATCTTTCTGTTTTGTGTTTTGTGTTTTTTTGTGTTAGTGGTTTATTTTGTTGATAACTTAGTTGAAAATGAGTACTACACTTGTGAAAGACTTTATGGAAATGCAGGGAATGAAGATTGTTCATTTGAATACAAGAAGCATGTATGGTAAGAAGGATGAGATTTTTAGGAGATTATCTGGAGTGGATATTGTAACCATGTCAGAAACTTGGCTCCATGCTGAAGTAGACAATGACCTAGTTGTGTGGAATGGAATGAAACTATATAGACAGGACAGAAAGGCAAAGAAAAAAGGAGGCGGCATTGCTGTCTATTTAAGGCATGAATTGGCTCCATTGACGAAAGTTGTACCGTGTTTATGTTTGAACACCAAGGACATTGAGTGTTACGTGTTGGATATTGCTATTCCTCAACGTAAAATTATGAGAGTTGTAACGGTTTATAGACCGCCTAAGGGAAAAATTGCAAATTTCTTGAGCCACATAGAAACTGTTTATAAAAGTATTGGTGTAGACAATGTAGAGTTGTGGTGTCTTGGTGACATAAATATCAATACCCTGTCGGAAAAGGCAGCCTCTACTGTTTGTATTAATGATTTATGTAAATTTTACGGTCTACATAAATTTATACATCAATGTACCAGACCTTACAAAAAACGGACAGCATGTCTGGATAACATTATGTCAAGTTATGATAATGATGTTCAATCAGGGACCCTGAATATGCTGGTCAGCGACCACCTTCCTGTCTATTGCGTTAAATTATCACAAACAAGTGTGGTCACTGAGAAGACCATAACCACAAGGTCATACAAAGACTTTGATGAGGAACTCTTTTTGGATTGGTTATGTGAAGCGAATTGGGATGAATTTTATGGCTTGACCGATGCTGGTGAAGCATGGAATTTCATTCAAAATCATATTGAATCATTTCTTGATGGAGTGTGTCCACTGGTGACAAAGGTGGTAAGGGATATGGGTAACAAGTGGATGAATGCTGATATTCGGAGTCTCATCCATGAACGAGATGTGAACGTAAGTCTCTTTTTGAGCACTAATGGACAGGTCTATCTGGATAGAGCCAGGAAACTAAGGCGGAGGATAAATCTTAGTAGTAAGTATGCGAAGGCCGACTTCGTGAAATCTGGCTTGGAAGATAGCAAGACTGATCCGAAGCGCTTTTGGCGGAACATAAATGAGGTAATGAAACCGGAAGGTGAAATTACTCCACCTGTGTTGATTGGTAGTGACAATGAGATGAAATCGAATCATGAATCGGTTACTTATCTCAATGACTACTTCGCCGGAATTGGAGAAGTACTCAATGATGATCTTACTGCCCAAGGTTTTCCTCCGAGAGCAATACCCACTGTTAATACCCTTCCTGCCTTTAATGGGATTAAAGTTGACATCGAGGTTGTGACCATACTCGTCAATGAAATCAATGTAAATAAGACCTCGGGTATAGATAATATTAGATGTGATATACTGAAATTAGCGTTTAAGAACTTATTGCCTGAACTCACTTGGCTGTTACAACTGAGTTTTGATACTGGTGTGTTCCCTGACGTGTGGAAGATAGCTTGTGTCAGTCCGATCCCGAAAGTTGGTAATGAGAGATTGGTCACCAATTGGCGGCCAATCTCATTATTATCCTTGCCCTCTAAGATCGCAGAAAAAATAATGCACATGCATTTGTCCGAGGTGTTGGAAAATCTAAATTTCCTCGCCGAAGAACAATTTGGTTACCGATCGGGCCGAGGTACAGGCGACGCTATCTTTAAATTTGTAGATGATCTTTATGATAACATTGATCGAGGTCATGTGACCCCGGCATGTTTTCTAGATCTGAAGAAAGCGTTTGATAGTGTCAGCCATAGCTACCTATTAGAAATAATAGGGAGCTTGGGACTGCACGTGAGTGTAAATAAATGGCTAACCAGTTATCTGACTGGTCGGCAGCAATTCACTCGAATAGGCTCCTACACGTCAGGGATACAACCTGTCAAATATGGCGTCCCCCAGGGATCAGTGTTGGGACCTCTGTTGTTTATCTTGTACGTGAACGATGTCACATCGGTAATTAAGTCTTCAAAGTTCTTAATGTATGCGGATGATTTGGTTTTTTATACCACTAGTAACAAATCTGTCCTCGCTCAACAAAGATTACAGAGTGACATAGATAATGTCTTTAAGTGGTGTACTGAAAAACGTTTAACCGTCAATACTGATAAGACAAAAGTGGTTTGGTTCGGTTCAACCAAGAAACTGGCAAGTATAACCATGAGACCCTTCTTTATGAATGGTAAGGCCCTAATGGATGTTAATGAGTATACCTATTTGGGACTGCGTTTGGACAATCATTTGTCAATGGAACTAGCAATCAAAGATGTAATACAGAAGGTCAACAACAGGCTTTTTAGATTTGCAAAATTGCGTTATTTATTAACCTTGCATGCAGCTATTCTGGTATATAAAACGATGATAATGACGTTGTTCGATTATTGTAGTTTTGCGTATGCTGGTTGTAATGACACTTCTTTACCGAAACTGCAACGTCTGCAAAATCGCGGCTTAAGGATCTGTTATCGTGGTAATCGAAACTACATGGAGGAAGCTGTCCTACACACTAAGGCAGGCTTGCCCTTGCTGTCGAGGCGAAGAGACGAAGTCTTATTAACCTGGATGTACAAGTTTTCGTCCTGCAGCGAGCTGATAGATGCTCGTCGAGGTGATCGAGTGACCAGATCAAATGACAAAATTAAATTTAAATTAAAACGAGCTAAGCTACAGGGTTATAAAAAGTCCCCTTGGTACAGGGGAAATGTACTGTGGAATAATTTAGGTGAATGGTTCCAAAAATCGAATTCGAAATTCCAGTTTAAGCTCCGTGTGAAAAAGATTGTCAATTTGCATATTAAAAATGAGGAACCCTTGGAAGATTGGGTAAATGAAGATAGTTTGCTCTTTGACCACAGTGACGTAAGCGACCAAGATTGATCAACCTGTTACGGGATTGTGATTGATTTTTGAGAATGTGTCCCTGTCATGGCGTTATTATGAGGGGAAGATCTACGGCTTGTGATCATCCCTGAATGTTATTATTATTATCTTATGGGTTGGAGATCACTGGATTGGGATCACCGACCGATGGGAAATACATCATTTACCACATGGGAGGTAGCCGGTTGGAATCACCTGGTGGTACTTTTTATGCCATGATAGGGGTGTATTTTGTATTCAGTATCGAATTTCTGTGTCAGTCATTGAGCCATCTTGGATCTTGGATCAAAAAGGGTTCCGCTTGTTGCTTTTGTCCTACCTGGAAGTATCCCGGGACAATGGGTTGTGTAATGGACTATCCAGCAATGAGGATTACAGTAGGTTATACCAGTGTACAAGATTGTGATTCAGGCTAATAACAATAATATAATAACTTTTCATGCATGTCTTGACTTGCGAGTTTTGTATTGGTGCGATATCTTTCCACTTTCCGTGGTATCTCCTGAATGTTTCATACCTCCTATATTTGCCATGCATTGTTAGAAATGGCATAAAGCCTGACAAGGACTTTGAATTGTCAACATTTTTCTCCTGCCCTATTCCGTATTATGATGTAGATAAAACGGCTGTGCTGTTGGAAATATATGATATGGGTGAAAAATCCCTGAATATGATACTCGTGTATGAAAGAACTCCTGCTGGACTCGGTTATCACTAGATGTCAACCACACTATATTCATCTCCTCCTGGCCGGTCTTGCTTTGTGAATTGTGTTGTTAGGCCATGTATTGCCCTGTAAATGTCCTGTCTTGTCTTATCACCTTGTCTCAGGATCACCTTATCATCACCATTTTCTATATTTGTTTTCAAATGTACAGTATTGTTGAATTAGATGTTGACTGAAATTTTTGACTATTATTGTTGCTTCGTTCTACCACTTTTCTGTATATTGTGAGAGGCTCAATAAATCCACATTCAAAACGTAAAAAGCACCCACGAGTTACCCTCAGCTTACAGGGTTCTCTGTATACGAATGGACACTTAAGTGATGATCTAACCAGCTGCTAACATGCCTGCTTTAATTAGTATAGGAAACTGGCAAGGAGATAAGAAGAGGCCCATTTCTCCTCATCCTCTCCACACATTCCTAGCTTGGTTCAGAGTCAAGGGGATGAGTGTAAACAAGGAGACTACACCCTCCATGCTAGGAGAGTGGGAGTGGGAATGCTGATGAGTACAGGGAGTACATGGGTGGGGGTGGGAGGGAGGAGGATGGTTGAGGGTTAAGGGAGAGGGTGTTGTGAAGACACTGTGGTCAGGCAGTGATTGAAGGTGGAGTGGGGTTCTAAACATGACACTGTCACACTGATGGTCCCCTGCACACACAGCGCTTAAAAACACAACGCCGCATTGTTTGCTCCTCAGACCGGGTTTCACTGCGCTGGAGGAGAGAAAGGCAGTGAGGGGAGGGGAGGAGATGGAGGGGGGAGGGATGTGAGGGTGTGGGAGTAATGGAGCTATGGGTGCTGGAGGGGAGGCAAAAGGCGGAGACCGCATGGAAAAGTGGAACGGCAGGCCGAAAAAGGGGGGCAGTGAGGTGGACAGGAGAGAGCATGCAGAAAACAAAGGAGAGGGTTGCTGAGTGTCCATGGTTCTAAGGCCTTTTTTTTTACTTAGGCCTCTAAAACTATCCAAAAAGTGATTCGCAAACTGCAGCGCCGCTTTGCCGACTTAAAAAAGAAATTGTATAAACGTTTAGAACTAGGGTCGGCCCAACTTCCCTAGGGTCGGGTATCTTTTACCCATGTAACCAATGTAGAACCACTTTTTCCCCTAACAAATACTCATAACGTTGTCTGTAAAATAATGGCTACATCTGTAAACATTTTTACATCAGAGACTTCACAAGACAAGGCAGGAAGTATGCTGGATTGCAGGGTTGTGAGGTCGGTTATTATTCACCAAACCTAGTAAATGTCCAAAAGTTATATCAAAAACTTCATTGATGATTCACCTTTTCTAGCTGCATTGGAACTAAATAGGATACGATGGAAATGGGTGGGCGGTGTGACTCTGGCTTGAGGTGGTTATTGGTTCCCTTATCAGTTCCCCCAGTTGCGCCAGACACAATACTGATTAAACTCGTATTTAAGCTCATCCTCACGTAATTACATTTGGCAAATACAAAACAATGGCATTACATTGCACTTTTGTGTAAGAGAGACAGTTAAAGTGCATGCTATTTGGGGGCCCTGTACTATCACCCACACTAATTATGAAATGGTCCGATATTCCAAGTACCATACTGTTCCCTTTGAATTGCTTTGAAGTACGTGTATTATTCTGATTTAGATTATCGAGAAAGGCATATTTCCTCCTTGCACACTATAGCTATAAATCCGGCTGCTATACATATCATCCATGAAAAAATCCCTGATCAATAGGATTAGGTGAATGTGTCCCAGATCAGGATCAGGCTACCATTTTGATATGCCATTGTATTCTGTCTCTCCCCCCCCCCCCCAACCCCGCAGACAGCTGCAATATGACCTTATTTCACCCAATTTCAGATGAAAGTAATTACCTATAGAAGCTAGAATTGATGAAAAAACGCACAGAAAGCTATCGGGTTTAAATCATGATAATGAAAAAAAGTCTTAGGACAAGATAACCTTTACATGGGCATTAACTAGGTTATCATGACCTTGATAGGCCTCGAACTAGGTCAAGGTCAGAGGCTCTATTGCCCTGATTAAATAGCGCAGTGAGCAGGCCACTGTGTCGAAAAACGAGGCTCAGCAATCTCCCCCTGCCTCGGCCCCTGTGTTTATGAAGCAATCTGAAAGTTGCATGTTTCTCTTATATTATAGCACTCTATGCAGGCAACAACTGGGGAAAGTTCCTGCCTGTACCCAATGCTGCCCAGACCCCTGATACACCGAGGTGACGGTCCTGGTGGTATCTAAGCCTTCCCAACCCCCTGCTACACTTATATATGTGAGTGTCTTCACGATACCTGGTAGTTCCCAGACTCAAGTAAGTAAGGGTCCCCATGGTAGAGACTCTGTCCCAGAATCCTTCCATAACTAGGTGAGGGTCATGGCGGTACAAACCTGGTCCTGCACTAAAGGTCTTGATTATACCTAGAGTCCTCCCAGGCGGACACATCTAGCAAATGGCTCCGGTGCAGGCTAGGCTTTATATATGAGCACCATGGCCAAGCAGAGAAATGCTGGTCCATAAAACTATCCTTCTGCCTGAGGTTGGGTGGAGGTACAATATCGTTTTCAGGGTAGCATAACGCTTTACCACACGATACCTTGTTGTCACCGTGATGCATGGATGCAGACCACATTGGCAACCCACCAGTGCTGCAGGATTGATACACTCCCATAGAGCTGACATGATGCAGCAATGCACTGTGCATGTGAGTGACTTACCAGCGCTGCATCAGTGCATACTGCCTACACATGCCATAACAGGGTTATACACCAGGCGGTAACGGAGGTTGGTTCGGGGACGAGGTGTAACTGTAACATGATATGTTACGGTGCTGAATAGACAGCAGTGATTTAACTACCATGGCTTTATGTTCCCCTCTCCTCTCTATGTTTTTATCGGCTGGTTTAATCACAGCTTCAATCAAGAAACACATATTGTACTCCGCATATAGGCCCATATTCACCATTTGTGAGAAATCAGATATGAATATTATGTTTTTATGTAACCACAATAACTATATGCTATAGCTCCGATTTGAACCTTACCAGACACCGGCTCTGGTGGTAGGGTTAAACCAGAAGGGGGAGGCACTTCTCAAGGTTGGAAACAACTGATTGTACCTCCTTGCTAGCGTTCCACGACATACCCCAGGCCTGGTTAGCACAATGAAATATACATCCCATGTAACCAAAAGAGGAACATATTGAATTTGATCATATGAAATACGTGCTAGAATATGAGAGCTAGTGGTTGTTTGCAACATCAAGAGCTCATACCCTTTTGGGCGGTAACCCCGCAGGCAGAGCTGCTATAGGGCTACAATCGGAACTACGGGCTACCTCTAATTCAACTAACATTAAATCGTAGCTTCCTGGATAGACGTAAAAGCCTTAATGATTAGTATAAAGGGGTATTTGATTTTGGTAAATGGGAGAGTGCGTTATGGTGGAGGCAGTACGCCCCCGCAGTCTCCACCATTATGCAGGGGTCCAGGCTGCCTTTATGTTCGTCAGAAGCCACCCCCCTCCCCGGCCCCCTTACACACCCACCTCTCCATGCCCAGTACTCTCTCCTACTGGGTTCATATTAACATGCACTGGAGGGTACTGCTGGCCGAGCATAATTGACATACTCTAGGGTTGTTCCACGACGTTTCACTTTGTTCGTTCGGAGGGTGGACTCCTAAGCATGAAAAAAAAGTTTAAATGGATAAAGCTGAACTTAAAAACGTGTGGACGAGAGGGAGCATCTGTTGTGTAGCAAATGTTAACCCTTTAAGTCCTGCATAGTTCTTCAATGTGTTACATATAAATGTATCCCAGGTAAAAAAGTACCACGGTAAATATCATAATCTACTCTAGTAAACCGGAATACATCATGGTATACCATAATGTACCATAGTATACCCTGTTATTTTGTGGTATAGTTAACCATAATTTACTGCAATATACAAAACCCATGATCTACAATGATTCTAAGATCATTGTATTCCATAATCTATCAAGATATCACAATATTCCTTTTATATCATGATAATATCATCATAGCTATTACTCACATTCATTACAGTACATTAAACCATGGTTCAGATACTATAGTTAACTATGATATACTAAAGTAAATTGTGATATTTACATCTAAGATTTATAGCAATATTGGATACCATGCTTCCTCTGTATCATGGTAAGACCATGCCTTTGATCCATCATTTACTAGGATATACCAGAATAAACCGGGCTATTTTACCCCACTCATGTATCATGGTAAACCATGGTATACCATGGTATATCATGGTATACCATGGTAAACTATAGTAACATAGTTCAATTCTCTCACACTAGGTGGCAGCCTGCTTTATGCCACGTAAAACATCTATAAATGCTCTAATAATTAGGAATTCTAAATATTCTCAAACATTCAATGATCAACAATCTAATCTCTGGTTACTTTTGACAAAATAAACTTAATAACTGCCTAAATAATCAATCAGTCTAGCCTTAGTTAGGACAGCCCACAGCAAGTCCTATGTCTACCATAGTAGTTTTAGTCCAAAAACAGATAGTTAATGGAAGTAATTAATTGGCTCACAAATCATCAAATTTTCTTGTCCTAGATGAACAAACTAGTAACCAGGCACCACTTGGACATCTAAATATTTAAATTCAGATCCTTATTTAAGTGATTATTAGCATTTCTGTCTGTCTATGGGGATTAACACTGTAAGACGAATTTGTGGATATTATGCATTATTTGGACAGAAATATGTCGGGATAATATAAAATACAAAAAAAGTAAGGGTTAGAGCATAATATGGCCGTATGTCATGTGATATAATACAGTAGATTGCTTGCACACAGCAGAAATAGAATGTGCACTGGTCGATAATAGGGGATATAGAAAGCACATGGTACCATGGTAAACCATGGTATACCATGGTAAACTATAGTAAAATAGTTCAATTCTCTCACACTAGGTGGTGTTTGGTATGTGAGAGGACTTTTCTGGGGTGTTCAAATCACAAATGATATCTATAACTGTTAAAATGATAATCATTTTGGAATACCTGAAACACTAAAGCCATGAACAATCTGATCTAGTTGTACTTTTGACAAAACTTGCAAAATAAATTGACAATATACTGAAGGAACCACTTGAAAAGATACAAACACCCTTTTGTGGGACATAGGACTTGCATATAGCCACAGAGGTGGAGAGCTTTCATTGTAACAATCCTATAGTAACTTAGAACTACTCATGGTGTACAATAATAATGTACCTGGAATCATGTTCTAAGTTATGGGATGACACATGTGTCTTGGTACTAGGATACTTTGTGAAAATAGATGTGAAACCAATTGGAATTAATTCAAATGGATTCCTTTTGGGCATAATCAATACCATGATATACCAGCATAAAGATCATGAAAATATTACAGTACAATAACCATAGTTAGTTCCAAAGTACCCCAGTACATTTACCATGGTGTACCACATGTTGATATCATGGTATACCTGTGAAGCTTGGTTAATACGATAGTATGTACAGGACACAAAATATCATGATAAATCACATATCAGAACCATATAAAACCATAGTTTATATCATGGTATCGAAAATACTCTAATATATTATAATGCTAGGTATCATGAATTATCACAGTATAAAAACCATGATTGGTTCCAAAGTACCCCAGTAAATTTATTATGATTTATATCACGATAAACCCTGGTATTTTTTTACCTGGGATGGAAGCCATGATCTGATGATGCATCAATGCACCCCTCATTCATGCAGTATAACAACAAAGGGGATATGAAAAAGTATGCGGCCCATAAAAGGGTTAATTAGCAGTGACAATGTGAACACAGCACAACCCTGTTTGTTAGGCTTTACCCTGCCTCCCACCGCCCACACTGCAGATTTGCATGTCCCCCACCCACCCCTCCTCTCCCCCTTCACCACAACATCCATACATAAGCCCACAGAGCCTACCGACACTACAAGTGCTGGTAATTATAGCCACCCCTGTGGTCGGCACACCAGGCTTTTTGTTGTAGGCGGCCGCAGCCACGGCAGATAAAAAGCCAACCTAACATGAAAGATGTGTACTGTGGTGAGAAAGGGTGTGGAGAGGGGGGAGGAGGGATACATATATACAGGGAAGTAAGACACTGGGGAGGCGCTGACCATTTGGGTTAATGTGTAATGGACACCGTCCACCGGGGGAAATTCAGTCGATTAAGCTTATGCATTTCCCAAATACCTTCGTCCGATTTAGAGCTCAATGGCCAGTGGGTATCATGAAGGGTAGGTGGAAGGTAAAGATTGTATCCTACATTCCCTTTCTCTGGGGTCTCTTTCATAACAAGTCATAAATTTGTAAAGATCTCATCTTCGTCAACAGTTGTGAAAACGAGTGAAAATTTGAACGAAGATTCATATACATCTATCGATAAACGAGGAAATTTGTAGGTTTTATATATGTTGATAAATATCCTACATTCATATTCTATGTAAATTGTATGTCTAAAAATGATTTGATGATCACCCTAAATGACATTGTCACTGTCAAATACTAATAGCCACATCACAAAACACCACCTCGTGACTTGTTATGAAAGAGGTCCCAGCTGCCGCCATGTGCCTTCCTCCCTGGGTAGTATAGCGCTATATCAGAGGAAGGAGCAGTGAGGTCTAGTGACTATAATACCACTCACTGTCCCCTCCCACGCCTCTATCTGACCTCTATTATACCGTGTTATGGACCCGGCAGTGGCAGCCATATCCTGGTCTAGTGCTGCCTCAACAGGTCCACCCCCCCCCCCCCACCCTCACACCCCCAGCCAGATGACATACTATCTTACAGACCGCGACGGTGAGACGTCCAGCACTATGTATGTATAGATAGTCCTGCCTTGACACACAGCAGGGTGGCAGGGTCCACGAGGAAAGCACGATAGTGAGATTGTAATATATATTGAAAAGTGAAAATACAGAGATGTGAGATCGGCAATCAAGAAGCTAGCATATTGGAAGAAATAATGAGGGCAGTTTTTTTCTTTTTCGGCAGACCAAAATCAAATTTTATATAGAGTGTAAGCTGAATTTGTGACATTTGACAAGATGTAGTCTTTGTTGTGGTTGGCTGTATTGTTTTGTGGATTCCCTGAGATGGGATGTATGTTATTGGGAGGCTCTATTAGCTCAGATACTGCCTGTAGACATGAGAATCTATGTGAAGACTTATAGTGTCTAGTCACCTCAGACACTTGTTTACCTCATACCCTGCCACCAAATCAAATAGCATGTATTATGTTTAAGTACTGAGTATGGCACTAATATCCATGCAGAGTGGGCAGCGCTGGGCCTGCCTTGTATAGGGGTCTAATACATCCACTGCAGCGCCCTATCGGAAGTAGCAGCTGCCAGGAAGGGAACTAAAATGCTATCTAGTGTCTTTACTGGTACTGGGTGACTAGCAGCTGACTATGACCATTCGCTGGATACTCTGGGTACCAGCAGTGGGACTCACGGTAGACAAGATGGCGGCCTACATAGGGCAGATCCGTTGTAACCATATAGGGGTGATTGCAAGCCTTCTATCAGTGCTAATTTATGTAATTACCGGAAGCGTCCCGGGCACCGGTGTAACCGGGTATCTCCCCCCCGTAATACCGATGTAATATTACCGTAATAATACGGTAACCGTCTCGTGGTGGATCACAAAGCGGCGAGGTGGCGGGTTACGCCTTACGTCAGGAAACCATTAAACGGATATTATACAGGGGTTGTTGCCCTTCTTCACCGTGGTAAGTTCAACCCTACATGACCTCTAGTAGCCGCCCAACTGCTATTATGCTCACTTTCTATCAGTATTTCATCTATCCCTGTTCGCTGACTCATACCTATTTTCAACACTTTCAATTTGGCCTCAAATAAAGCCATTTCACCCCACTAATTCTATACTAAAGGGAACACAACCTAGATTCCTTGTTCGAACTCTACCTTCCTACCTTGCTGTCTCTTTTCTCACCTCCCTCAGCTCTGTCTCCCTCCCTCCATTTATCACTCACTCATTTCTCCCTTTCTACATTTCTCCTTTATTCACTGCTTCCCTCTCCTTCCTGCCTCACTGCCTCACTGCCCCCGGCTTCCTCCTGATGGCCATATAGCTATACCTTCCTGTCTCGGTTTATTCGTCTACCCTCCCCCTCTTCTACCCAGTTCCTAACCACTACTGGAGGCAAGCCGAGAACAGGTCTGACTAGGGTAGTTTCACATAAAGTCGGACATGTACCCTAAGACGGACACATGGTTTTGTGGTTTAAAAAGAAAATCATTAACAGTGTTAAAGTTTGACAATCACTCTTTCCAAAACACAAACACTAGAAATCGGAAGTGTGAATGAATAACCTCAAATCTCACTGTCCGTATCAGGGTGTGTGTCCGACTCATAGTGAATCTACCCTAACCCACCCGTCACAACACGGTGCTGAATACGTTATGGTAAACTCATTATTTCCGGGAGGAGCGTGGGGCAGACTACACTGATATTCCTAGGCTCCCTATACGACCAATCTCTCAGTCACTAGTACCTTACCTAGTTAGCCATTTTGTGGCTCCCTAAACGACCAACCTAGGTAAGTTATTATTGTCAGGTTGGTCAGTACTGACCAACCCACCTTAGCCTTTTAATTTCAACGGGGAGCCACTGAGTGATCATCATAGTATCTTACAGGTGGCACCAACTAGTGGTATACAAATACAACACACCAATGATGAACCTAGGTTGGCCACTACTGACTGACCTCTTCAGTCATTTTTAGATATAACTTTGCCATTGTGACTAACACACATATGACGAACCTAGGATAGTCTGTACTGACTAACCCTTTTAACCTTTGTATTTTCAGTGTATGGGACCACTACACCACCACCCCCTCTGCATTGCGAGAGGCTGACCGTCGCTAGGAGGTGAGAGAGGAAGTCATAGCTGTGGGCTACTGCTGCTGGTTACGGGGAAGATTGGGGAGAAAATGGGCTGGTGTGGGAAGTAGGAAGGAAATTCAGGGAATCCGGGTGTACAGATGAGTTGGAAATGGGTAAGGCTGGCGGTGCTCGCCAGACATTGTAGGGTGTGGTAAAGCAAATCATAGGAAGGAGGAGCAATATTAGTAGGAGCATGGTGTATTTGGGGAGGGGGTAGGGAAGATGGAGTGGTAGGGCAGGGGGTGGGGCAGAGGTAAGGGAGGGGACATGGGCATGATGGTAGGGCAAAAGGCAAGACAGGAGAGGGCAAATTGGGACTCGGTAGGATTATAGGGTAGGGCAGGGAATCTAGGCCAGAGAGTGTGTGAAGCTAGATATACAGAGAGATAGAGAGAGAGCAGGGGGGGGGGGGCAGACAGACCGAGATATATACAGACAGAGATAGAGATAGGCAGACAGAGACAGGCGCACAGACATGGATATAGAGGGAGAAACATAGACGGAGACATGCAGACGGACAGACATTTACAGACACGGGGGGATGGATAGAAACAAAGAGACAGGCAGAAAAACACAGACAGATGAAAGGGGAGAACAGTACTAGACAGTACAGATACAGCGAGAAATACCAGAAAGTCAGGAAACCAGGATGTAGGAGTTGAGTTGAGGGCAGGGGCAGGCAGGAAGTGGGTGCCATGTGAGGACAGTAGACCAGCAGGTGCTGGAGGAGCAGGTATAGCAGGGGCTTAGACCACCAGGAGGCTTCCTGCCACTATCTCTAGGCCACATCACCACCCTGGTTGCCATGGGCGACCAGAGTCCTGCATGACATTTCCTCAGCTATTTCCTCAGACCCCCCCCCCCCCTTTACACCCCACACACAAACACACACTAAGGCTCCAGCCCCTCGTCAGACAGCAGCAGTCTTACCTGCTCTATGCATTTGTAATGTGGCATTAAAACATTACATTCGAGAAACATTAGAGAAAGTGAATGAGTAAGCATGTGAATGAGTGAGCATGTGAATGGCTGCTTGATTTAGTGAATGAGTCAATGAATGAGTGACTGAGTGAATGGATGAGTGAATTAGTGAGTGAGGGAGTAAACGAGTGATTGAGTGATCGATTGAGTAAATAAATGAGTGAGTGAATGAGTGAAGGAGTGAGTGCGTAAATGAGTGAGTGAGCAGGTTTGGTAAGACAGGGACATGGCGGGTCCCGAGGAGACAGGAAGGAGGACGGCACGGCAACTTGTCTCCTAATAAGGTCATGATGCCGTAACCAAGGAAACGTGCTGACCACCAACCCTGGTAACTACCCAACCGCTGCAACAGGAAATAGGTGTGCAGCCTATGTCTGCAGGTGACCAGGTGGGTGAAAGGGGGGGGGGGGGTGAAGCCTAGGTACATTCTGAAGGGGGCTGGGAATCTGAGTGAAGAGGGACGTTGTCCACCCCCTCCCTCCACACACACATACACCCATCCCAAACCTTGTTATCCGGATAACAAGGAGCCAACCATTGTTCTAGAGAAATAATTGACATGTCCGGGCAAACCGACTCGTCCCAATGACACAGGAACTGTACCCTGACAATAATACATTACATGTCCATGTAACCCAGGTTGGTAGCATTTGGTTACTTGTCTCAGTCAGAAAGCAATGGTATTTTATACCTCCACAGTTTAAAACGAAATGTACAACAAATAAACACATTCAATAACACTGGAAGTAAATAGAAATAATAAAAGGAAGACATGTTGCAATATCAGTTTAGAAACTATAGAGTAATATGGTGCTGTCAAACAATACTATACTTGTATACGATTATGTTGCCATCTGACTATGTAGGCCTGGTAAAAGGCCCACTTTGCCTGCACTACTTACTTGGTACGTACACACTGTCCCATGTAAGTAGTACAGGGAGAGTGGCATGAGGCTCTGGCTATGTAGCTGTAGCACTGTGGTTACCAATGTGTTTCTCGTTCTGGAGAAGTGGGCGTTCTTTTTGAGTGATTTAACTCACAAAGGCAAGCTACTCTCCGATGCTTCCTTCATATTGTTGATAACTGGCATTACGTATTATAGCACTATGCTGCCATCAAAGGATCAACAATGTCACTGTCAGATATATGGAAGGATGGTCGGGATCTGAAATCCCTAGACGGGCAGATATGTCTGTTGGAACCGAAAGCTAGGGGAGTCGGAGTGTGTGTGTTGGGGGGGGGGGGTCGGAGGGGGAGGGGGGTCTATGTATATGTTGTCGGCACAAAGGGCAGTCCAGCCCGTCAGCTTGTTCCCGACCTATCGGTCTCCTCTGGGCGTATGTGTCAGTGAGACTGTATCCTTCGTATAGCATCATATTGTTGTGGTTCGGGTAGTGACTAACTTTTAAGAAGTCCATAAAATGCATCGAGCTGTTATCTTGAGATTGCATAGAAAAACCTGATAATTATGATCAAGAAAATAACGACCACAGTTATAATAATAATAATAATAATAATAATAATAATAATAATAATAATAATAATACACCCCTTTATATCATCTTTTGAAATATAGATTTACCAGAACACTGTAATAGGACGGCAAATGTACATGGACATTGTGACATTAATACAGCTGTGAAATGATTTCCTTAAACCGCCTACTAACTTAATTCATAGATTAAAAGGTGATTGAGAAAGGCAGATGGTCTATGCCTCTTATATCACAAGACCATGATGCACCGCGCACTCAACATCCTGCCCATGGAGGTACACTCCCACAGGTCGGGCCTGAAAGATTGACTACGGCTGCCATTTACAATGAAGCAGCACCCAATACTGACTTCTAATTTCACTCCCGCGTATATGTCTGTCAGTCTGTTGTACAGATGGCGGGAGACTCATGTACTCACTGAATTGTCGTCTGCAACACGAAGCCGACGATACTGGCAATTCTGACATAAAACTAATAATCTAATATGAACATCGAACATTCAGAGAGTTGGCTACACCACTTAAAAAACGTGTGTATACATTTGTTCTCCTATTCCTACCGACCTCTGGATGCTTTCACCCATCGTTGCCTTTTCTGCTATCAGGTACTTATAGTCATGTTTCAAATTACATTTTATTTAATGGATACAATTACCCATGACCTTTTTACTGGTCTAAATCTACATATATGATTTTACTCACTACAGTCTTTGTGCTTTTTCTCTGGTCTATATCACTCTATTATTCAATTTGCCTGTTCTTTATGAACATGTTTTCTACACGTGTCTTAACGACATTGATTTCTTCATTTTGTCTTCCCTACAGTCCCATTCATGTGACAGTGTAGAAGTGGGGTGAGCTGTACTATACAATCCCCCCTCCCCCACGATGCCGCTCACCGCCTTCTGGCATGTCGTAAAGGGACCTTAAGTCAGCCATGCGCTATCAGACCGAAAAGTGGGTTGTCGTAAAAATAAGGAGGACAGCCTTGGACTTTATCTCAGTATAGGATGTCAGCAGGGAGCAGCGGCAAAAAGAGGAATGGGGGTTTTATGTCTCCATCAAGTAACCCCCATAGCTCAGCTAACATAGCGACATACGTCTTTCAGCCCGTGCCTCCGTCCCTACTGTTATCTATATGGGGCTGTCTAAGGCGACTGGGATTTGGCCTATATATACTCAGCCCGTCTGTGGCCAGCCTTGACATAGTCCAAGCCCTAAGCCTTATATCGTCCTATACCAGAGCAGGCCGCCTCAGCATTCTCCATAGCCCCTGGCCTGCCTTTGGCCGTCTCCCCTGCTCTCGTCTAGTACTTACCTTACACCCACCGGTCTGTGGTGGCTGGGATGAATGGTCTAGACTGTCCTAGCGCCATATTGATTTCTGATACAAGTTGTACACACACCGTTTGTGTAGCTACAAGAAGGCAGCACATGTATTGAGATCCCTGTTGGAAATTAACCCTTAAGGACCAGATGATGTCATAGATCATGTTCATTGGTCACCATGATACCTCATTGCATTGCTGGATAATACTGACACTTTTCAGATGTATCAGTCCTATAGGGTCCACATGATGTATAAATACAGTACTGGCAAATTACTCCTCAGTACTAAATCCATGCATCGATGACAAGAAAATACATCAAAGTACTATGCTGCAATAAAAAAAGCAATCAAACCGGACCATGCCGTTTAACAGGAAATCTCCTGTGACCTGGCTACCAGGTAAACCTGAGGAACCTTGCCTCGTTGTGGAAATAGTCCAGACAGGGTACCTTTTTATCCCAGCCCAGTCACTGGCCTGACCGGCACCTTACTATCCCTTACTGGGCTTAAGCCCGGGATCCCCAGTACGCTGAGTTATAGGGGGCGGCGGGACGAACAGTGATTGATCCCATTATTATCCGGGATGGGCAATCCGCGTCCCGGCGGGATGTGGAATCTATTGGCGGAATGCAATAAAGGGGAGCACCCGGGGCCCTATCTAGAGGCACAAGGCTGTGTGGGGGGCATGTAGCCAGGGGTAAAATGTATGTAGCTGGGAACTGGGGTAGGGGAGGGGGAGGGGTGGCTGCGGTGGGGCTCAAACCATTGGGGAAATGCAAAGTGTTGAATTCAGACATGCTTTGGGGAGGGGAGGTAATCAGGCTTGGGCAGCAGAGGAGGATGCAGATCACTTTCCTTTGGTGGTTGTACGGTCAGTGCCAGCTCCTTTAGAGACTGCATAATGTTACCATGATGCATGAATGCAGCTTTTGTAATCGGAAACCCCGTTTCCTAATTGCCAGATGCCTGGCAGTCTGGCAGCAGTTATACCTTTTTATATTGACCGGAGATTGTATCACACAGATTTAGCATGAGAGGTAACCTGCTATACTACAAGACCAGCACTGAGTTTGCGTTAGAGATATTGAATACATTAAATAATGTTACATTCAAATGATATAATGAGTTGCACAATAGTTACATTTTGGTAACCTCAACGTTTTTAATAAATGACGTTGGGATCTGGCCCATATCTGGTTCTTTTCTGGCTCTATTCAACATACCACGGACAGCTATGGGAGAGATAGTACAGATTCTTAGTGCAATGTTCCATAGGGAATGGTCTATAAATAAGACGAACCTAAAGCATGACATAAACATGTCATAGTAGCTATAAATGGAGGCTAAGTATACACAGTCGTGGCTATGGAAGGCTATATGCGTGATTATTAGGCATAATAATATCTAGATGCACAGGATGTATGATCCATAAATACAGCAAATGAAGTACATAGCAAGCATAACATACATTCGTGTCTAGCTACATAAGGAGTATATAAGGTGGTTATAGGGGGAGATGATGGACTTATAAATGCATAGGCGAGGGGAACATATACCTTATGATTGCAGTCATAAACCATCTGCAGCTTAAATATTTTAGATCTACCACAGGGGTGGGCTCTAACTTGTTCAGCTATGTGTTGCCTGGGCCAAAATTTTCAGAGGCCTAGTTTTGCTGCACCTAAACATATGGGCTCTATGTTTTCTTTAGAAAAGACCTAAGGTGTCCCTGATTAAGCGCTCACTAGGAGGTCTCCATAATAATATAGAACCTGGAAGTTGTAAATTGATGGCGGTTAAAGCTTGGGGGTCTGAGCTTGGAGACTTATACCCTCTCAGTATTATCGTTGTGCATAATTTAGACTGTGAGGCCACTGCCAGATATGGAAAAATAGTATTCGGGGAGCTCTTATTACTACTAGTGTTTGTCGCTACAATATATTAATAACCCTAGAATGGCAGCCATAAATTGCATACATATATCTGACCTGATTATGAGCTATTCAGGAACCCCAGAAGGGAATAAGTGACTATCCCAGTGGAGAAAACATACAGCACTGAACAATTCATACGGCGCTTATAACCACAGGCGGAGAAGTAATAGGCCTTATAAATGCAGCGGTGCAGAGGACACATATGCCCTGTTACTGTAGTCATAAACAGCCTGTAGCTGAGGGCTAGGCCTGCCATGGGGGCAGTGGGTGGGGGGTGGGCGGCAGGAGGTGGGTAGAGGCAGTAGGGGGCCCGCGGGAAGAGACGAGCTGCTCTCATGAGGTTAATGTGCTTGGTGAGCAGCTCGGGGCAGGGGAGCAGCTCAGGGTAGGAGAGCAGTCCTTCTGTCAGGGACACATGGGGAGGTTCTGAGGCTGCCATCTTGGAATATGAACCCATCCCACACAGTAGACATACGGAGAAACAGTTTGTTCCACATCGACTCGCAGTGTCGCATTGTTCTGAATATGGCAGCAAGGGAAGCAATTAAGGCGAAGACGCAGCTCAGGGGAAAAACCAGCTCAGGAGAAGTAGCAGCTCAGGGAAAGAATTAAATCCTGGGGGGAGAGCATGTAGGGGTGGTACCAGAGAGGGGTAGTATTTGAGGGAGGGGTAGCAGCTGATGAAAGGGTGGTAACTCAGCGAGGGTCTGAGGGCAGCTCAGAGAGGGGTAGCAGATCAGGGCAAGAGTGCAGCTCAGGGAGGGACAGCAGCCCAATTAGAGGGAACAGCTCAGTAATGGGGAACAGCATTTATAGGAGAGCAGCTCAGGGTAGGTGAGCAGACAAAGAGGCCAGTACTGCCCAGTGCTCCAGTCACTAGCTTAGCCTTGGGGAACGGGTCAGGGAGTAGCTCGGAGAGATGGGAGAGGCAGTTCAGGGGGTGGAGGAACAGCTTGAGGCTATGGGAGCAGCTCGCGGTGAGGGCTAAATGGACCTGGTGCTGGAGAGGTGAGCAGGTCAGTGTGGGCTGCCCCCGGCTATGGCCCCCACCACCTACAGTACACACGGGTGGCATGTGAGTGGGGCGTACCTCAACAACACGGTAAGGGTCCTGCCTTCTAACACTCACGTGCACCTGGGTCCCATAGGCGTATTGCAACAACATGGTGAAGCCCAGGGAAGAAATCGAAGATGGTGTATTTATTATTGGCTGCATTTAAAGCGATCTCATTTTTATTTTGAGTTGAAAATTGAAATTGCCATTTGATATGTTTGCGTGTCTTGGGTTCCGGAAACCCAAGAACCCTCGGTTATCGGGCTGTGCCGTGAGGGGTGCGGCATGCATGGCAAAGCTCTCTGACCATGGGCAATTAGGGTTTTGTACAAAGACACACTGGTGCCCTTTGTTTTCACTGCCAGCTGCCTGCTCCCTGTACTGGATGACTGGCCATAATTTGTCAGATTTACTTTTATTACTAAAAAAATATCGGAAAACATTTTTTTGCTTGAAATCTCATATTTCAGAATCCTCTTTGATCCCACTTGCCCACTTAAAATGACTCAAAGCGCTGGAGCATATGGTAACAAGATGAACAGATTTGGTCATCTTCTTGTTATTATGGGAAGCGCTGATCAATTATTTTGAATTCCTCCGAGACCATCGCTGGTATACACCCACCAGGTAAAGCCAATCGTATAGGTGTCATGCCATAAAACATCTGTGATAAAAAATGGCTCTCGTAGCTTCAAGTCCATATGTGTCAGCAGTGGATGCTGGTAGGTGAATACCAACGTCTCGTCACCACGCACATGCCCGTGGCAATGGGGAAGCCTTTCGAATAACCCTGCTGTCCAACCTACATTCTGCCCTCCTTAGTGTTTCACCAATAGTCAATTTCTGGATATTACTGCCGAGTTCAGTTCTATCTTTTATGCCCTTCACTGTGTGTACTACTACTGGGCATATGTATCAGCAGGGCTGTAGATTGCATACCAGAACTATACCTGGTTATATTTCTGTTGGTCGTTGGTCTATGGCCTCCGCATATTGCGGGTGGTTTCTGATACAGTAATGCAGAAAAATTAACCCATGATATATATGATACATATGTACATGATCCCTGTTCCCCATATCAATTTCTCCACATTGCTGGGTTTGTGTTTCATTCCTGAGATCGGTTGTATCCCATTTAACCTTTGGGCACTGGCCCTGTTGTGGTACAACCTACCATGTGCGTATTAAAAGTCATTGCGTTTTGACAAGAATTACCATATTAACCTAAGCTAGAATGAACCAAGAAGTCTGATGCTCCTGCCATTAATCGCATTTCAATTCCTTCTGTGGCAAATGAAAAAAGGCTAATTTGAGGAATAAGGAAATGAATAAATTGAAATTACATTACGATGGCCATATGCCGGGCGTGTAATTTCCTCCCTGTTTTGTAATCAGACAGCGGGGAACAAAAAAGGGAATTGAAATTGTGTAACAGTGTGAAGCTTCCTTATTGACAACAAATTGTGCTGACTACTCATTAGTTTTATTCCACCTGTAGTACACAGGTCCCACTTGTGTAAACAATAACACGCAGTGACAGGAATGAAGATTTCCGTGTATTTAGTCTGTAAAGTAGTGATGACCTTTTTTTTCACAGAGGATGTTGATTGACCGATAGTGTCACATAACAGCATCATCCAATGTCACTCGTTAAATGACTTCTTTATTTGGCATTGTGTACGCGTCTGGACTTCCAAAGCCATGTCCTGTAGCTTACTTTATATCATCATGCCATACATAATATGGTACTGATCATTTCCATTAAGTATGCCTTTCACTTAAACATTATTTCCCTTGTGGACAATATTGATCAAATTAAAAAATGATATTTACTGTCGGCTAAGAATTGCATTAAGCATCCTAGGTATCGTTCACTGGGGGTATAGTTCATAGATGCATTACCTTCAATAATTGGTGGCAAGTCCCGGTGGGCTCTAGGTGAGAACTATGATGAAACAGTCTAATTTGATTACACTAAAAGGGGCCTACTATGCGCTGCATAACATATCGCCCTGTTTGTGATGTTTAACCCTTTAAAAGACTAACAGCACTCCACAAAAAGCTATTCTGTACAGCCATGAAGTTGCATCTTTCTTCATTATGTTTCCTATATCGACATAGGATATTATACAGGGTACATACAACTTAGTGTGCGCTGTCAAAACAGCACAAATGATGCATGACGTGTATCATAAAATGCTGATTTCATCACTGAAATCAAGAAAGCAGGATATTTTAGACCTTTAGCTGTACCAGTGAAATTTAATATCGACATTACACTGAATGTATTTTATTTGACTTTATAGTATAAGTACACCAGGCCAAGTGGAACAATACCGCATGGGGGTTGAATCCCATTGGTGCAGCACCCTTATTTAGCAATCTACCCCATCCCAAGGATATTGCCCGAAACCAGCAAATGGAAAACAAATAAGGGAGAGGAGCATGATATTCCCCTGTGCCTTTATCTCTCAGCATATTCAGCATCCCTTCTGACTTCCCCCAAAACCCTAGACATAAACCCTAGGACCAAATTTCTCAGTCTAACTGGTTGTATCATTTACTATCTTTGCATGTATTTCTCAATCTCACTCACTCCCTCATTCACCGGCTCTCTCTTTACCTCCCTATTCTTTGTTTTCAAACGTCGTTCTTTTCCATTAGGCCAAACATTCCTCCCGATCACTAAACTACCCTTTTTCACCTCCCTTATCCCTCCATACCCTTATTCCTTGTACTCAAACCTCTTTCTTCTTTATTAGGCTAAACATTTTTCCTTCTGGGTTCTCAACCATTTATGTCAGCATGATGTTTGAGTTTAGATTTTTTTATTTGGCTATAATAATTAACAAGCCTGGGGCATTTCTCAATTAAGCCAAGAATGCATTGAACAAGTAACTTACCACTGCTGCATTTATGCATCATGCTGCAGATTTGATACACCCTGAGTTGTAGGCATGATGCATAGCATCAGCTTTTATTTTGTTAGAGCATCATGATTAAAACTGAAACCATGTGGTTTCATGCCGTTAGAAAGGGGTTAACTAATGAAATGTATGCTAACAATATGAGGTTTCCAAGCGAGCATCCAGCAAGCCCAATTACCATGAACACTTCTACTCACACAGAACACCCACAATGCAACGGGATTCCCAATGTGTGCCAGCAGAATCAAAGCCTCCTCCATTGTTGCATAAATGGATTTGTTCCCAATTTAAATCTGCACAGGAGGAGTGCTCAGAAAAGGGTCTGCACTTGTTGGGGAAATGAAAGCCTTGTCAGCATTCAGTTGGCTGTGTGTCCGCTTTTGTTCAAAGCATATTCGGTCTGAAAGGGTTGCATGTGTACTAATTGTATGGGCAGTGGTTCAATGGAACATGGATAGATGACAGATGCGAGGGCGGTCCTGTTCTAATTCTTATTCTCATACGGAGAGATTCTGAATTGATTTTCTAAGGAAATATAGGGCGTTCATTTGCTAATTGGCGTGTGCCAACCAGGGCTCTGATAGATTAGTTACTTTACTCCCACCCCACAGCCCTCTGCAATATAAAGATTGCTTCCCCATCAAAGTCCATCCTGTCCTCCTATTTTTGTGCTCCTTTATTTAATACCTCCCACAATCCTTTATCCCTCCCAGGCACTCTTCACACTCTTTATTGTACCCTGTATGCTCTTCCCCATCCCATACCCTCACTGCCTTACTGCCTCTATGCCATGTTTTTGCCTTTTCCCTCCATTGTCTGTCTTTCTGTCTGCTCTCAAGCCTGCCTTCCTGCACGTCTCCCTGTCTTCCTTGCCCCTTCCTGAATCTCTCCCTCCCTGCCCCCTTCTTACCTTCCCGCCTGTCTCCGTCCCAGCCTCCCTGACTGTCTCCCTTCCTGCTTGCATGGCTCCCTTCCTGCCTCCCTGCCTGTCATCCTTCCTGACTTCCCCTCCCTCCTGCTCCCTCCCCCTCACGTCATCCCCCAATCAGGCCCTGATATTCTGGCAGGGCTGGAGCAGAGAGTGTGGAGCCCGGAGGCTGATACTAAGCTCGCATGTCCCTCTCAATACCTCATGACCGCCCCTCCCCCTGCCCTGCCCTCAGGGAGGTCGGAGTATGGGGTAGTGGGACTATTGGGAGATGAGAGGCGCAGGGTCTCTTGTAGCTCTATGTAATCCTTATTTCGAGTAGCGGTTTCAGTGGGTGTGATGGGATCTATGCGTTGGGGAGTGAAACACCGCAGATACTTGCAGATCCTATAGTGTTACTTAGCTAACTCCAAACCAACAAAAGACGATAACATTGCTGGTTGAGTGAAGCCAGAGTACTGTGAAATAAAATCTGAATGCCTTTTTAAAAACATTAATGTCAGTTACTTACCACACAAGTAGTAATAGTATGATAAGCATTGCTTTTGGCCTTATCGGTATAAGACATATGAGTATGTCTGGTGTCTGTGCATGTGTATAGGCAGGACAAGGAACTGATCTGTTTTTATGGACCCTGGGTGAGTGCCGGTATACCTCAAGGTTACAGACACAGTGCCTACAGGGTCAAGTAAGTTGTATTAAGGTTAGGGGGATGTCATTTTGGCACTGCATCCCGCTCACCTTCACGGCAGGAGGTTTAAAGGACTATCCACTTCTAGACATGCAGGCCAATAGCAGGATGCTGAGTTGTGTCCACGAGGGACACAGGACCTGAAGGTCATCAACTCTATACAATGATTATCTGTGGGGAAATCCCTCATACACCCAACATGCGCCTACACCTGTTAGTAGTTAATGTAGCTGAGCAGTAGAATTGCACTCATACAGTATATACTTCGGTATAGGTGTACATGTGCCGTAGAACCAGCTGTTAGCTATGAAAGCACGTATTTTTGTGTTCACTATTTACAGTGTGCACACAACAAGCCATATGTAATATTAAAGGCCCCTCCCACTCATGCTACTATCTGGATAACATTGTGAATATCTATAACTCGAAATTGAAATTGGGATGAGAAAGGTTATTTTGCATATTTGACATTGCCTCACCTGACATGGCCCCTTTTCTGTTTACATGTGTTATCTACCTATTACCTGTATTATCGCGTTTTCATGTAATATCAGGGGTGACTACTAGCTCTCCGCCAGAGTGCTAAATAGACAGTAACTGAGGCTTAATTCAGGAAATCCGGCTATGTATTGGTGTTTCCAGACTTGGAATACAATTGTATCAACTTGAATGTAGTCTTTGTTCAAATAACATGTTCATGTTACATACATAATTCAACTACATGTCATCTGCAACAGCCACCTTGTTTCAGTGTCTTTCAGTCAGTGACAGCCCCCCATTTTTTAACATTAACCCTTTCCCTGCTGGGGTTGAAAAATGTCATTTGGGACTTAACCACCGGCCCTATGCCATGGAAATATGCAAATTGCAAGTATCTGCTCCCTGGGACAGTGGGTAAGGAGTAAAATAACTTGTACTGAGACAGAATTTTCACATTTCTGACAAGGGGATGTTGTATTCATGTTAAATATTTTTGGATTCATTCAAAAATTCTTATTCTTTGTTTCATAGCAGGAGCTGTAACTTAGTGGTATTGCTGCCCTAGGGTAGCAATTTTGCTGCCCTATGGCAGCAGCGGTTTTTCAAGAGTATTTTAAATGCTGCCCAGAGGCAGCAGCGGCCCTTAAAGGGTTAAGCATGTTCAAGTCCACAGCTCCTGGATCCGTTTTGCAGTGGGTGAACCCCGCCCCCCTCATACTGAGTTGAGTACCCCCCCCCCCCCCCCCACCTCCTTCCACACCCCAGGACGGGTGCATGGGCTGCTTGGGTGCCTTTGTTCGTCCCCCTCGTCCATAGCCTCCCACACAGCTGTCTGTGGGCCCCGTGACAAACCTGCCGTAGTCACGTCATGTCATGGACATCAATGGTAGGGTATGTAGTGTGTGGGAGGGGGGCCTAGGGGACTGACCTCATCCCCCTTACTTCCACTTTTATGTGATTAACCCTTCAAGGGAAGTATTGTGATGCAGTGGATAATTCCCTTTTGTTGGCATGATGCATTACTGCAGTGCTTCCAGTGCTTTCAGCGGCATTGTGTGCATGCATCATGTCGACCGTGCAGGGTTGATGCACTCACAAAGACATAGCTTGATACAATGATGCTTTGGCGGTAGATTAACATGGTTCCTACAGGCATCTTAATAAACTTGATAATAATATTAATCATGATGCACCTAAAGTGTGGAGGCTGGAGTCTAAATAGCACTGTGCAGTCTGTCAGTAGGTGCACTTTTATTCATAAGTCATAGGCACAAGTCATAGGCACAGGTTCCTGCTAGGAAATGAACCACCACCTTACCGCATGTCAGATGGATGTCATGTAATCAAGACACACTGAAGTCACACATAAGTGTATGGTATGGATGAATTGTTATTAGGGAAAGGGGTTCGATTTCTATAAAGATTTCTTTCAGTTGTCCACAGCATCAAGGTATCATCCTTATAACCATAAATGCATAAAGTCCTATACCATAGCATTCTAGACCATACCAAAATCTCTTGCCAATTCAATTTAAGATCCTTCCTGTCTTGTTAGATGTCTGCGTAGGAGTGAGGGGTAGAGTAGGGAGTGTAGTAGCATACATGTAGGGGACTAGGAGGGGCAGGCAGGGGAGGTGGTATATAGGGTTTGAGATAGGAGTGAGGGGTAGAGTAGGGAGTGTAGCAGTATGCATAGGGGGGAGGGGCAGGCGGGGGAGGTGGTATATAGGGTTTGAGATAGGAGTGAGGGGTAGAGTAGGTAGTTTTTTTGAGTATGAGAAGATGTAAGCACATCATTCCCGTTTATTTATCCTGGCAACATAAAGAACTTACACAGCTCGAAAATATATATCACCAGCATTTCCAAACTAATACACTCAGCTGATCTATTATAACTGATGATGAATAACATCATAATTAGATATATATAGTAAATATGATAACAGATGGCCTATACGTGCCAGTACAATTTATAAAACCCTCCTGTTATATACGTTTAGCGCTTTAGTTCAATATATAACTTTAAACAAGTCCTCATGTATTACACAATCGCTATCATAGAAAAGGTGTGGAGGGATGCCAGAACCGGGTAAGCCCTGTATCCATGTACATAGTATAGAATCTTATTAATTTCGCCACCTTGTAACACATGATTTATGTAAACCCATATTACATTCAATATCTTTGATACTTGATTCTTACCGGTAGTATTTTAAGTGCATAAACACTAAATAAATTCCAACTACCTTATACCTTAAGCCTAACATGTTATTATTACAGTTTTTATGGATAATTTGTACTACCGAGCCATTTTTTTCTGTTTAGCTTAAAGGCCTCGTAGAGTTCAATATTCCTTACATCAACAGATAAAGCATTCCACAATAATGCTCCTCTATACAGCACACTCTTTTTTGTGGTTTCATTCCTAGGTTTTATCGTTAAAAATAATAAAGCATCATGGGCTCTGGTGAATACCTCCCTCTTATTAATCATTTCCTCATTATTTTTCTGATTAAACATAAAATTTACAGTGTGCATCTGCCTACGGGCCTTTAAAGATGATATCTTCGCTCGCTGATGGACCAATATGGTTGGAAATCTTGGTTCCACTCCCATACACATCCTTAATGCTTTATTTTGAGCTATTTGCATTTTGTCCATTTTGTGCATTTTGTGTAGCAGCATGTATAGGGGTGGGAGGAGGGGTAGGGGAGGTGGTACATAGGGTTTGAAATAGGAGTGAGGTGGTAGAGTAGGGAGTGTAGCGGCATGTAGAGCGGTGAGGGGAGGGGCAGGCAGGGGAGGTGGTATATAGGGTTTGAGATAGGAGTGAGGGGTAGAGTAGGGAGTGTAGCAGCCTGTAGAGGGGTAGGAGGGGCAGGCGGGGGAGGTGGTATATAGGGTTTTAGATAGGAGTGAGGGGTAGAGTAGGGAGTGTAGCAGCCTGTAGAGGGGTAGGAGGGGCAGGCAGGGGAGGTGGTATATAGGGTTTGATAGGAGTGAGGGGGTAGAGTAGGGAGTGTAGCAGCATGTAGAGAGATGGGAGGGGCAGGCAGGGGAGGTGGTATATAGGGTCTGATATAGGAGTGAGGGGGTAGAGTAGGGAGTGTAGCAGCATGTAGAGGGGTGGGAGGGGCAGGCAGGGGAGGTGGTATATAGGGTTTGAGATAGGAGTGAGGGGTAGAGTAGGGAGTGTAGCAGCATGTAGAGGGGTGGGGGGAGGAGCAGGCAGGGGAGGTGGTATATAGGGTTTCTCCCACACTCCATCAATCAGCTCCTAGTCAGGGAGGTGTCTTCATTAGACATCATTAGCCTCCCAGTCCCACCTCCTTCCTCTTAAACATGTATTACCCCCGCTCCTCCTGCACCGCCCTACCCTATATCCTTCAACACCAGCTTCTAAATCACCTGCTACCACTGCCATACATTATACCCTTACTTAACAGTGGGCACAAAATCGAGTTTAGCGTTGAATCAACGTTGAATCAACATTGTTTCAACATTGACAACCACTTATCAATGTTGATTCAATGTTCTGTGCCCACTGGGTTACTTACATACCTGCCCCTATTCACCTCCCTATCCCACCCCCTCTTCAACATCCTCACTGGCTACCTGTTTCAGCCTTTCTGCTTGTCCCTGCTTGTCTCTACTTGTCTCTGCTTGTCTCTGCTTGTCTCTGCTTGTCTCTGCTTGTCTCTGCTTGTCTCTGCCTGTCTCTGCCTGTCTCTGCCTGTCTCTGCCTGTCTCTGCCTGTCTCTGCCTGTCTCTGCCTGTCTCTGCCTGTCTCTGCCTGTCTCTTCTTGTCTCTGCCTGTCTCTGTTGCTGTCTGTCTCTTCCTTTCTCTCTGCATCCCTACCCTACTCCACCCCTTATGTCCTTTCTTCCTCTCCCTGATCCCATACCTTCTGCCCCCTTCCCTCCAGTCTCCCTGCCCTCCTACCACTCCCTCCCTGCCTGCCTTGCCTTCCTGCCTACCATCGCCCCTGTCTCTATGCCTCTCTTACCTCCCACCTTGCCTTGCCTGCCTGCCTGGTTCCCTTTAGATACCTGCCCCACCCCTCTCCATCTTCTACCCCGCACACTCCTGCAGTCCTCCCCACCCTCCCCCTCTCACCCATGCTTAATTGGTGTGCCGGTGGTAGGCGGGGCGCTGAGGAGTTTCTAATTGGATCCGTTTAATAGGCTGCAGGTAGTGGAGGGTGTGTATATGAGAGAGGTGTAATTGGTTGGGGCTACATTATTATACCATATGAACTCACTATTCCTACATTATGATAGCTTGGCTGACGATGGCGGTGAACTGCATATTGGCGGCTGTCCGCTATGGGGGGTATACACTGTACGACAGAACCAATTGCAGAACTGCATGGGTGGATGCCAGGAGGGAAGGGGTTAGGGATCCAGGGGGTGCAGACTTCTGCCCTTTGTCGTAATTAAACATTTAAAGATATTTCCATTCATTGAACGCGGTCCCTGGATTACATCTGGTTGATTAGCCGCGATTAGGATTGTAATGTGTTTCACGAACAAAATGGCCCCTTACCACTACAACCACCCAGACCTGGTATATTGCTACTCCTCGGTGTGACCATCCTCAGTACATCCTCCGATAGTGAAATAAACAATGATAAACCCATTCCCTATTCTAAAACCCATTAGATCCCTAGATATCTAATCCAACAGATTAATGAAAATACGGAATGACTCCGGCAAGTGAGAGGAGAATACTTTACATATTCTAATTTAGGATGTGCTTATTGTCAAAGAGGTTTCCGAGAAATCCGGTGCTATATACATACGACTAAAGGGCGTGTTGCATTATATGACTTCCTCTCCTGTTAGGGTTAAGGGGAGTGGGTCGGAGTTATTTCGGGTGATGAGGTTATGTATGACTAAGATAGATCCGTCACTAACACACCTCCTCACCTCCCACCTTCATACAGTATTACATCATGCACCTGCAACCGCTGACAGAAGTTATGTATATGTAAGGTGTGATATACTAGTATCAGCATACCTGAGGGAGGGATATAATCTTAATGAGAGAGGATATTTAGAATAACATTTGGTTCTGCGACAAGATAATGTGACTACCTATCATGCCTTTCAAAGGCAACCAATGGTTTTATCTTGTCTAGAATCAATCTTCTATAGTTTCGTAAAATTGTAAGCTACTCTCTGCTATTAGGGCTACTTTGGTAACAATGCTTAAATGTTTCTTGGAGAAATGCAGTTTCAAAAAGTGAATGAAAATCCACTTATTTCAGGTAGTCGGTACAAAGCCATAAATTACTTGTATTGTTTTCTGCCAGTTGTTTTAAATTAATAAGGTAATACTACCTATATTACCTATACATATTCAATAAAAAGACATTACACAAAAGATAAATTGCCTAAATTGATGCCTACCTCACTTGCCTTTCCTCTGCCCCCTCCCACCCCTTAAACATGCAGAGATAGAGGTAAACAGAATGTTCTGTCATTGTCAGTTTGCCCAAGGGGCCCTTCTCCACCCCCACCCCCTTTTTCAGGATTAGCCCCTCTCTTGTTCAACCCTCTAGAGATTGGAGCTAATTTTGAGTCTACAAGATCTGCTTTAACCCTCTGGGGCCGGGGCCTGTTTCGCAAAAGAGAAACCAATCTAATGGTAGCTAGGCTTTCACAGTAAGAGATGGGCAGCACAAGGGAAATTCAACAAGAAGGATTTAACAGCCTGTTTTCAGGGGATGAATTTTTCCAGGTCCACAAATATTTCAGAAGACTTCAGAATCACATGATGCTATAAACGTATCAGCATTGTGACTGTGAAATGCTATCGGAGCAATGATTTCTCAATTCACCATTAGATGATACGGGATTGCTAACAAGACAATTCAATACCTTGAAGAACACTTCAGTTCACATTTCCGGTCAGAGAAACATCCATGAAATTAATTCAGAGGTAGTGGGGCTGTCCCTTAAGAACAGAACAGTGCCACATCCTATAAATGCCATGGACATTTAACTATTGCTTCATACAACTGGTACTATACCATAAACGCCGTGGAATACTACAATACATTCTATAATGGATATGTATCTCCTCGGGATAATGATAAATACATAAACAAAATATCAATTAATCCATCAGTCTTGACTTATCAAACTCCTCGGGTGATGCATGGTGTATAACATAGGCATTGACCACTTCAGTCATTGCCCCTGCAAGCAATCTAATACTTGGAATTGTCACTGAAGCAATGATAGCTGTCCGGCCTATGGTTGTGTTCCTAGGTTGGAACAATGCAACACCACACTCTACAACAAGAGTATACATTTCTAATGGATACAAATGTCTGTTCCAATAATGAATAAAACATTTTTTTCCGTTTTCAAGGTTAGAATCTATCTGACTGGAATACCACCTCAATGTCATCGAGATCCATACAATACTGTCCCCCAAGGCAAAGGCTATGTTGGAAGGATGGTCTATGACATCACTGCTGCTCACCAAGTGTATGCTTTCTTACTTTACAATCAAATTGATTTGAGACAGTCCATACTATTTTGATTGTCCTTGACTTCCATAGAAGACCATAGTAGAGGGTAGGCTCTCAATGAATACCCGTGTGACAGACATCACCAATGATGACACTGATTACACTAGGGCTTGTTGTTTTGCAATTCTGTGAAGGTCATGTTATGACTGTCCGAACAAAGTCAGAGCACCATATGGATTCCCTGACTGAGTGGGGTAGGGGGGTGTGCCTGCACATATACATGGTTTCTGCCGTACATACAGTATCTTAGCAATTCTACAATTACATGAAGGTCATACCCATATGAGGGTCACGAAGGGCTTAAGACTGTCCATATAACAAGTCGAAGGACCCGGTGAGCTCACATGGAGTGTCTCGGACCGAGCGGCGGGGAGGGGGCACTATATGGGTCCCGGCTTGACAGGTCTCCCGCACTGCTGTTATTGATTCGGCTCACTACGGCCGGTCCTGCTCTGGGACCGAGCGGGGAGGGAACTGCTCAGTGAGCTGCTCAGAGGGAGACTCAGCACTGACTTTACCACTGCTGGCTGTAGTCTCTAGTACAGTCTGCAGCGAGCGGGGATAGCGGTAGAGCATTAACTGTACACACGCTGTGGGATATCAGCTGAGAATATCAGTGAATGGAGTAGATGCCTTAAATGAGCATTAAGCCAATGTCTTGAACTTCCCCATTATATGAATGCTTTAGCATAGGTTCAAAGCTCACCAGCAAATCAGCAAGTACCATTGTTAAAGATGGATAGGATATGAAGGTTGAGTTATCTCGAATAATTCAGTGATTGAATGCTGATTCATTGCTGATGAACCAACCAAGATGTTGATCAACCAGCATGGACATTAATTCAACATTGACTAGTGAATCATGGTTCACCGATAAAAATTGATTCAACAATAAATCACCAACTGAATCATAGTCAAACTGACACATTTTCAAATCAAGCTAACCCCTAATATCACCATCTATACAAATCTATAGTTAAGGAGACATATTTAGATCCTCATATAGCACAATTCCCTCCAGTGTTGTTCCAATACCCCTACCACCACCACCACCACCACCACCAACAACAACCTACACTGGGCAGTGCTTCATGGACCCTCACAGGCTCCCTCCAGGTACCACTATGGACCTCCCCCTCCCCCCTCCCCCCTCCCCCCACCTCTACACACGGTGGGTGCCCTGTGAGTGCCGCCTACACCGTGGGTTGTGCCGCCCCCCGCCGCCCCCACACACCCCGCACGGCTCGTTATTCACCGAGTCGGCTCAGAATTACCAAGGTAATTTCGCGGTCACATGCCACTCTGTTGGTGACAGCGGCCGCCGCTTCCTAGATCCTACTCCTGCAGCTTCTGGCTGTGTGGATGTAGGTCTATGATGCTGTATGGAGGCTACTTTCTAGATCTATTTAGGTCCACAGAGGATGTAATCTGGTTAGTTTCTAGATCTATATGTTATATTCTAAATTTATTTATGAATGTCAGTATATATCATGACCATGTACATAATAGTCGTACAAATAGTTAATACACCTAGGGGTAAAATACCAATATATACATACACAATTTATACTTTATGATTAAAGGTATATAGCCTAATGTCCTCATGCACTGACCTAATATAGAGACAGCACTGTATTGAGGGATATGATCAGCTTGAAGCTTGAAAGATTGAAGCTTGAAATAGATTCAGTTAGTTGTGATTCGATTAACCTGATTAATTCGACCATCATAACAACAACAATCTAATATTACATGTGCTTCAAGAAGTTGGGATTAATATGATATCTAGGTCATATTATTCAAGTTGTCGACTAGGGATTCCTAAGGTAATCTCCCGGTCACAGTCCTTGGTGACAACGGTCACTGCTTGCAGGCTTTTCCTAGAACCTACTCAAGATTTGAATTGTGTATAAAATGATGCTGTATAGATCTACTTTCTAGAACAACCTGCCTCTAGTTTTGGGCTAGTTTCTAGATATCCACAGTGTAGGTTCATACCTTTAGACCGTGCACCAACTTACATATGACGCACTAAATCCTACCTTGTGATGATTTGAATTCGCGATTAAAAGCCACTCATACCATACAGGAATCTGCATGGGGCCAAGATACACTCACCTGCAATCAGACCAGAATACAATGATTAGCACATTTATATAACAGACTTATCAGTCACAGATGGCATTATTAACAGCTGTACTAGATGAAATCTCACCTATAGGAGTATTGGATAAAGATTTATTATGGCAAAGTCACTAAATATGATGGATGAAACATGCTATATTAGTATTAATACTGTGAATAGTGGCAATTACATGTTAACTAAATATATGTTATTTAGATACCAGCTACTTACAACAACCTACTATTCGGAACTGTCTTTTCTGGAAGCATTCGTTCCCTCTAGACGGCTGACTGTTTTAAATCGTTCCTGCATACACTGTCCCAATCCACCCTTTCCCTCCCAGAGACCCCCAGCCCTAACCAGAGCCACCATGTCTCATATATTGCTTACAGTAAAATACCAAAAGCAATTGTTAAAACCAAGGCACTCCTTACTACCTCAGCTATATCCCCAGCTCATAGATGCATATATTTATTAGTTGGTCATTAACAGGCTGCAGCAGGGGAATAATGACCATCTCTTATGACATTAGTATCTGTCTAGAGTTGCCCAAGCAGCCTTCGATCAAACATACCCGCTGACTACCCCTTTTAAGGGCCGCATAGCACTTTAATGCCTCAGGCTCTTTATTGTGAATGCAGCATTGCGTGTAACTAGGCAGGGCTGCATTCATAATACCGACCATATGGGGTTGATACAATCATGAAGGCTCGGCATGATGCATGAATCCAACCCTTGTCGATATTACTCTCCAGAGCTGCATCATTGTTTCATGACAAATGTCATAGCACATTGAGACACAATCCAGGCACTGCAGTATTTTGGACTCGCTAAGCCCAAGAAGGGCTTGTAAAGCCCCCTGTGTGGACGCATCAGGCGGCCACCAGCCAACCGTGTCATGCGCACCCTGCCCCCGGGCACCACTTCCGGTCTGTTGCATTGTGGGTATCTATCGGTGGGTTAATAAGGAGGTGGACGGGCGAAGAGAATGAAAAGGGAAAGTAGTTGGAAGACTGAAGAAGAAACGAGTGATATGCGAGAAGATTGTAGGAACAGAAGTGGTGAGTTACTGGGGAAAGCTGGGGTTGCTTTGGGGGTATTAGAAGGAGAAGTGAGCTTAGAAGTGAGAGTAGATTCACCCTGAGTCGGACACATACCCTGAGACGGACAGTGACATTTTAAGTTATTTATGTACACTATTACTTTCAGTGGTTTTTATTTTGGAAGGAATAACACTTAAACTTTACTATTGTTCACAGATAAAGGCCTTAAAATGCTTGAATAACCACAACATTTACTGCGGTCTACAAGAGCTCTATGTGGAGGCAGGCCCTTCTTCATGTTTCAACCCACCAATGTGTGCCTCTGTAGGCTTTAACACTTTACTCTAATATGATGAATCAATGTAGCGCCGTCTAGATACTTACAGGCATGCCGTTGGTGCATCATTTGACCCCTAAGGAGTGTATCAACCCCAAAAGGTGGGTATGATGCATGAATGCAGCACAAGTTCTTCTATAGTTAAGCATCCATGCATTATAATGACAAAATGGCATAAGGCAATAAAGCACTACACTACAGTCCCCATCATTTGATGCTGTTTCTGCACCTGGATATCTTATTGCTTTCCTCTTTATGTGTAAAAGGTAGGCAGGGAACACAGGGCCCAGCTGTCATGGGAGATTGCTGATATGAATTACCAGGAAAATGTTCACCTCGAAACCTTTATGCACTCGTCGCCATGTTTAAATATTATGACTGACAACCGGTACTGTGCTGAAGACCTTTATTCCCAAAGATGTGGTTGTCTCTTCCTGCAGTAAGTCAATGAATAATTACCTGGGGGCAGGGGTTGGTGGAAAAGAAATAGGTTTAGATTAGTGATTTATGTAGAGTAAAGCTTATGTAATGTTACTCTATATTATGGTTTCATGTCATTACTGAGTACCCTGAATGATCATTAATTGCTATCCTTACTCTGACCATCATGCAATGATGGAATGAAAGATAGATTACGAATTAATGGTATTGAAATATCATTGGTCTTAATAATGGACATAACTACACCCTGCCCAGACCCTGAGAACCACCTACCCATCCATGAGCTACCCATCCTTTGACCACTGTAGGAGCCTTTTGTAGGAACCTGCTCAACCCTACAGCCTACACCATCTTGTATGGACCCTTCGACAACTGGGTAAGGGTCCTGATGGCAGCTGATTGATTTTCTGATTGGTCAGCCTGTGTGTATCAATACAATGATGTAAGGTCTATGGACCCAGCTATGGTCGCAGCGTGTTGTGGGGACACGCGGGAATAATGGCCTAATGTGACTTCTGGGACTATCCCTGGTTGATCTTACCATCTGAGGATTGAACAAAATGGCTTCGGAACAATCTAGTTACTGCCGCCCTGACAGAAGTCCCCGGTGCATGAACCACTAAACCTCTAGTCTACTGGCCCTACACCACGCCCCTAGGGACTGATTGATAGTACCAAACTCCCCCACCAGGGGTCTGCGCCAAGGGACAAAGGGCGACCCGCGGGGCAACAAGCCTCAGACAAGCAAATTTGCAATTGGAACTCTCGTGGAACAGAGGCAGGGAGGCAGTTCTGGATGTCCAACCCTGTCCGGAAGTTGCCTGGTCACGTGACATGCTGGTCAAGGGTCATCGATCCCAGAATCCCCCCTTGCGCATGCACCAGCGACGACTTCCTTATTATCGCCCACTCAGCAAGGTCAAGGTCATGCCAGATCAATCTCACATTCAGGCTGACAGGAAATAGGTTTTTCTTTTTTTCATCCTTTTTTTGTCATTTTTCTCGTTAAAACCCCAAATGCTTGTTGAGGAGGGTGTGTTGTCATGGCAACGCGTCACCAAGGTGGGTAATGATAATTGCGTCCGGCGTTTAGTATGGGGAGTAGAAGGTGCTGGTTTCAGGGGGGACCTGTGTTCTTAGGCATAAAATCACCCCGTCTCCAAAGCACATTGATAATTATTATTTGACATGGAGGTTTTCTTGATTGACTTTGCTGCACCTAAACTGCCAATCCCCGGGGAAATCCTGCAGAAAATTAATTTCCTGTTAACCGTTGTATATTTTTCCTTTTCTTTCCCTTTGAGAATACATGTATTATGATTATATTTGCTGTCCATGAAATGAAACTGCAGCTATAGCTCAGTTCAAATGTGAATGATAGAGACGTGTATTATACCAGCATAGTTGTGTTTTGTGTTTCCAGGAAGGTGCACTGACTTGAAGATCTAAATCTTGGCTTTTTGCCCGTTATATACCTCATCTGTTTGATTACTCCTTAAGCAGTTTCTGCTTACCTATAGGACAGCTCCTCAGACTTCCAAACCAGCTGCAGTTTTCCAAATGGATGTAATCATATATATTCTACATATGTAGATGCCTGCATCTCTATATGAATACCTGATGGGTTGTCATAATACCATGATATATAATACTATACCAATAGTCTATCCAGATTTATACTACCACCTTGTTTAGCAAACTTTGCCCTGTCATCTAATATGCCTTGTGCCTGGGGAGAGAGGCAGAAGGCCTGGTGGTAGCAGGATGGAGGTACCTGCAATGGTGGGGAGTAGCTGCAGGGGGTATGGCGGACCCATACCCTACCTACACAGACAGCTCCCACAGGGGCATACCTGTCCTGTAGGTGCCACAGGCACTAACCATTGGTACCCATACAACATGTGGGGTTACTATAAACAGCACATGACCACAAAGCATTATGTGTACAACTATCAATGACCTGATATCACTTCAGAATGAGGAAACTCTGCACTAAATGGCCCAGAAACGCCTAGTCTGACACATAAACCAGCGACACCGCCCGTTGTTTAAAGGACCACCGCTCTAATCTATGGCAGACTGTTGCCAGCTCTGGCTGGCGGCCATATTTGCTGGTGGGCACTGCGCTGGTGAGCGGCGAGCAGAGAGTACCAGCGGAAACCAGCAGCAACCCCTACTGGCACCAGCGAGCCGCGACAGTTCATCAGAATTGATGGACCTAACTCTACCCTCCCGACGCCGCGGCCAAAAAACATCCCTCCTCTCCAACCCCGGCCCAGCTCACCCTGCCGCTGTTCCAACACATCCAGGGAGCGTGCCAGCAACTATAAGGGTAGAACAGGCCATAACAGCGCCACTGTGGCAGTCAGAGTGGCAGAAAAAGGAACTAAAAAGTAGCTGGAACCGCTGCCGCCAAAAAACATCCCTCCACTCATCGACACCTTCCCGACTGTTCTACCAAATTATCCATAAATGATGCCAGCAACTATGGCGGTGTATCATGATCATGGTGGCTATAGAAGTGGCCGATGTGAGAAGTGAAAAGTGTATCAGCTCGAACCCATAGATTAAAATCTAAATCCTTACACTCTAAGATAAGTTGTAGCATTTAGCTAACAAGATGGCCGCCAGTGGACAACATGGCCACCAGTGGACGAAATGGCCACCAGTGAACAAAATGGCCGCCAGTGGACAACATGGCCGCCAGTGGACAAGATGGCCGCCAGTGGTCAAGATGGCCGCCAGTGGACAAGATGGCCGCCTAAGGGGTTGCATCTATTACTTCCTCACAACTCCCACCCCGTAACATAGCACTCGACCAGCACCCCCTGTGGTGAATCATCAATACAGCAGTCCTTATGTGTGCTAATAAACCACACACTACTATTTAAACACTCTCTGTTGGGTCAATATCAAAGAGTGGCAACTGCAGTTTACTATAATATGCATCATATTTACCTTGGTCTAGTAGATTACTGCCAGCTATCCTTTACTCATATCAACTTTGTTAATCCTGTGTCAAATGCTGATGGGCCTCGAAGTAATAGTTAACCATTTAAGGAAGGTTATGTGCTTTAATGCAATATGCCCTTTTTTCGACCGTAGTCTGGTGAGACCTGCAGTGCAATGCTATCTTAAAGGGTTAAAGAGGGTCAAGGTATCATTAGACTTATAGCGTGGGTTGACATAACTGCTTTTATTTCTACATACTTGTAGTACAATGTGAGAGCTTTGATGCCGTGATACTAATAAGAGTATTTGATAGTATTGATAGTGACCTAAGTATAGCAGCAACATAAGATATACTTGATGTCTACTAGCAGCAGCAGCAGCAGCACTAGCAGTTGCAGTTTTATATGGCCTTTGCCTATTGAGGTGAGCAAGGTCATCCCAATGTTGTGAGCAGAAGTCGTTACGTATACCGACCCCTACATCATGCCGACTGTCCTCCGGCCGGCCATCATCAATCCGGGCGGCCTTTCTCTTTTGCCCGCGGATATTCCACCGTCAGCAATTTTATTGTCCGGCCCCTTATAAGTACAGCCTGACACAGTTCCCTCAAGCGGATTATCAATATTTTGATATTAAAGCTCTGCCCTTAAGAGAACTGGGACTGCTGTTGACCAATTCACATGCGGCAGTACCATGTTCAAGCTTAAGAGTTAAAATATCAATATTCTCTCGGCGCTTATACAGGTGCTTATTTGAGACAAATTTGTAGGGCATGTTAATTATCCTACAGTCTACCATGTATTTCTACTACATTAAGTCCCCCTACTAGTCCACTGAATATGATAGCTTCTAGTCCTGGGGTGGTCAATGGCTACCACTTTGTGTGTAAGCAATCGATAATATTTTTCCTGTATTCAATAACGTGAGTAAGGGGCCTTTTCTAGGGTCCCCAGCCTAATTGTACCGAACTACAATGTATAAACGATAAATATCCGACTTGTCTTATCACTGATATTGAGCATTTAATGTAGGAGTCAATGTTGATAGTGAATAAGGCTTTAGTCTAGACGCTGTAGTCAAGTGCATATTTAAGGCATACCATCAAATATCCGGCATTGCCAAATTGAAATAATATGTTCTAAATAGGTCGAGCTTGTAGTGCATGACGTCCCCATGTCTCAAATGAAATTCCAACTTCTTTCTTTACACTTGTTTCTTATTTCAACTGATTCTTTAGTTTCCCCTACCCTGTTGAAAACGCTTCCGACCCATACAGTCACTGCTGCAGCCACCGCCTTCTGCGGGTTGCGGCTCGATCGAAGAACTCTATCCTAAATATAACCGTCATGCCTCACCCCATTAGTGTCATTCTTACTGGACCATATCCTTACCTATCAACTGGTCACTCGCTCTCTAGTGGAGCACTATACCCACAGAGTCCAGCACCCTACCCCACTCATCGATTCAGCACCAGTGCCTCAGATGTGGGACGACCCTTCCCAGGGGACTGTCCTGTGGTCATCCTTCAGCCTATAACCCCATCTTACGCAGCCATGCAGCTTCAAGGACCAGGTCCACTACTTGACCAAATAACATTATTCATTGAAGAAATGAGTAAAATAGTCGGTGGATTTGAAGCTTCAGTAGAACTATATGACTCACTGCTTGTTACCCTTACTGCCCTACAATTAACTCATCTGGATACCTCACTAATCTAGTAAGAGCCTACTTTTGGGATAGACGTGTTACCATACTACCTCACAGAGAACCACAGCCCGACCGTGCCACCCCTCATCTCATCTTGTCCTCGCAATAAAGTGATGGCACCAATGGATTCCGTGAGTCTAATTTGGGGGTAGGCATCATTAGATTAATTTCTACAGTAAATATTCATGCCAGAAGTTATTTCATATATTCTTGAAGGCCCCAGCAAACCATTCTGGATTTGAAAAGATAGTCTTATAAATTCCTCAACAATAATATCTGAATTTGATAGTGCAGGTTCAGCTTCCTACATTCAATATTCCCAAATACACCCAAACAATTCATCATCAGAATTTCTATGCATTTAGTCAATGCTGAGGACTCCCTAGCTGCCCCCCCCCATCACTCCATCAGTGTAGTTCCTCCTGGATATGTACTCATCTAACTTACTAACAGTCACTTCCTCCATACTGACCACCAATCCACCCACCTATACCTACACACAACGCCAATTTACCAACTCCACCTCCAGTGTACATGGACTACCATCCATACAACCCCACCCTACCTCTTTCTTCTTTTAGCAAACAATTTGTATCATTACAACCGGTCAATTATTATAATCCTTACTGGACCCCATCAATATCAATTCACTAGTCACTCCCTCAATCCTCACCAACTAAAAGGCCGCCCCCTCCCTACCAACCAAGCTAACAAGCCAAGTGCCTTATGTTTACCCCATGCCCACCATCACTGCTGGTCTTGCCTTGGGAACGGTCCAGTTCCTTCAATATCTATCGTAGAATACCACCCCAACCACTAATTCCACCTCTCACCTCATTATTGTCATCTCTGCTGGACCCATTCCTGACCAAGCAGTCACCCAACCCAGCTCACTGCTACCCACCCTGCCTACCACCACTAAACAGTTAACCCTTTAAGGATGGTGTGTGCTGAGGTGTTATGCCCTCATGAGGATGCATTCATAAAGCCCCAACGTGTAACTGCATTTATGCATCATGCTGACCCTATGGAATAAATACACACCCAAAGTACACTCAGAAAGCTTGAGGCTGTATTCATGCATCATGCCGACAAAGGACATTTCAAGCATATTCAATCACAATGTGGCCCTTACAGGGTTAACGATCGCCCACCGCCATCATGGCCGGTGTAGGACGAGCTTTCCTTAGGGACGGTCCGGTTCCTACACTATCTAACATAGAGCAGCTCTTGGGCATTTAGTCCGAGCAGCTCACTCAGGCAGGGACAGCCCAGGGCGAGCTGCTCCTGAGGATAAACTAGGTACCTCAGCCTTTGGCGAGCACATATAGAAAAAACACTTAGTAGAAGTTGGTCAGTAGCCTTCTCAGAGGGCCTAACATGCAGACGCACAGGCATACAATTCCCAGCTAAATGAGAACAGGGGCCTTGTAAAAAAGTGTATAGACTGTTAGTCTGCCAGGCATCCGGTAAAAGGACGTGGAGCATGTGTTGCTATGATAATGTCATCCTTGTAATGGGCCAGGATGTGCAGGATGGAAAGTCATTAGTACTAAACACACTAACAGGACTTTACAAACCAAGCCGTACACTGAGAGCTGTTCTGTCAACCAACCTGCTACACCATCATAAATCGTCAGAAGTTGCGTCCCAACTGGATGATAAATGACATAAGAGATTACAGCGTAGTAATGGTTTTATACTGCCCATGGGTGTCCAACCCTGTATTTGGGTTGTTCTGTCATTTTGTCCTATTATTTGACCACTTCCTACTACACATGAGACAGATGGCCTATCAGTTGCCTAGCAGGGTTATTAAGCAAGCCTTCATCATTAGATGTGCCAACAGCTCGGAGACGCAGACTAGTTGTGTTGGTTGGTGCTGAGGGCAAATGGCGAGCAGTGAATGTCATCCTGAGAACAGATGTGTGGGGGCTGTTTGCCGCTATGGGGCATACCGCGAGACACTACTGATGGCTGCTCGGACCTGTTCGGACCGCTGTGTAGCTGTGGGGGCATGTGTGTACCTATTACCTATTGATGATGTTTTTCTGTTGTTTCCCTTTTTACCCTTTGTGGCTAGGGTATTGGCCTGTAGAAGCGCTAAGGTCTCCAAAAAGCTCTAGGGGTACCAGGGGTTTGAAATATATAATGCACTACATTCTGGTCTCACACTTATCGCATACCGGGGAGAGCCTACAGGCCATGGGGGCCGCCATTTTGACCCCATTTTGACTGACCCCCAACTCCAGAGACTGATAAGACTGACAGGTCAATATCTTAATTACCTTGATCACCTCGCCATTGTCTCAGGTGTCAACATCAATGATCGAATTGCAGTTTGCGGTCTGATGAGTTAGTTTATCTTGATGACGAGGACTAAATTGTTAAGTCATTTTAGGACTGGGTATGGGGGAGGAGGGAGGGAAGAAAAGGGGCTGGGGTGGAAGAAAAAAAAAGCAGGGCAGGGAGAGAGGGTAGGGATAGAGTAGGGTATCTATCTATTTAAACGTTGTAAAGTCTCTATCAAGATCGATTTTGAAACAGCACTACATTGCCGGCTATGGCTACTGCATGGGAAGATGGAATTCACCCTATAATATGAAGATGGATAAGGAAGGGAAGAACCGGGGGGATATGAGGGGAAGATAGGGAGGGAAAGAGGCATGATATAACCAGGTTAATGTTGAGAGTAGGGGGTAGGAAGAGGGAGAGACGGCAGGGTCAGAGGTAGTTGGAATGTAGTCAGGAGGGCTGATGGCAGAGAGTAGGCATGGTTTGTCAAGGGCAAATATAGAAACCTGTAGTCACAGAAGCCACCTTCCGCTCTCCGACACTGGATCCACTTCCTCCTCCCCCCTCCCCACCCTACCTCCCTAACCATTGCTGCTCTCTAGCTTCAAACACTTTCGGTAAATCCCATTGCGGAGGGAGTATCAGGTATCACCGGTCGCAAATGATTTATTCAAACGCACATCAACACAATTATGCGACCTTCGCCCACTTTGCTCTAAGAGCACTCAGGGATCAGCTACTGCCTCTAGGAACTGCTCCCCTTGCCTCGCTGCACATGCGCAGGACATTTCCTGTCTTTCCTAAATCTATTTTCGGCCATGTCCAGGGAGAGGGTAATATTTGTCCAGGCTTTGGACAAACCCTGAACCAACACGAGTTGTCGGTATACGGTCAGCCACTCCTGCTGATCTCTGGGGACGACCTTGGGAATGTCACCAGCTTCAGGTGCAAGGAGCAGCTCACTCTGCTGTATGACTGGGAAGTTCACTGACCTAGCATTTATATGACTGGGAATTTCACTCTCCTAGTATTTATATGACTGGGAAGTTCACTCTCCTAGTATTTATATGACTGGGAAGTTCACTCTCCTAGCATTTATATGACTGGGAAGTTCACTCTCCTAGTATTTATATGACTGGGAAGTTCACTCTCCTAGTATTTATATGACTGGGAATTTCACTCTCCTCACAATATTATGAATGACAAGTTCACTCTCCTGGCATTTATATGACTGAGAAGTTCGCTTTCCAGGTACTAATTTCACTATAATAGTCCATCCTAATATCACTCTCTCTCCAAGAGTAGTCCGATATCGGAACATCTCTTTAAATTGATAGTATACTCCCCAGCATTGCTTTCACACATAAGTTCACATCTTAAGCATATTTCTCACCTTGAGAAATCAGCAAGCATTTCAGTTGTTGCGCAGTTCACTCTTCAGCAATTCACTCTCCAAACATTTCTATCACGTTCATTCAGCGCGCAGGTCGTTCACCGCAGCCCGCGAGCTATGCTATTGGCACCGGGCGGTGTCTGGCTTGTGCCCAGCATTAACCGTTAATACCGGATCTCACCCTTCACCTGACCTGCTAACGCTGCTCCCGGGTGAGGGCTAAGCTCTCCCAGCGCCATCTTGGCCTTTGTGCTAATACAGTGGAGGCCCCGAGAAGCGGCTTCTGTCGCCCTTGTGTCATCCATTAAGGGTAGTATATCGCGCTGATGAACCATGTCCTTTTCATCATCATGCCTTCATGAGCAGTCTTACCAAGTTACTCAAATGTTTACATTTTAAGATTTACTACAAGGTTGATCCAAATGGTTGGCATGATGCACCAATGCAGTGCCAGAAAACATTAAAGCAGATGGCCAAATCCGTTACTATGAAACCTTGAACCATAGGATTAAAGTTACTAAGGTCAGCTGCGTAGTATTTTGTTTTAGAGGCAAAGGAAGAAACAATAAACGGGAATCAAGGAACAAAGACTGGGGTGCATTAAAAGTAAAAGTAGTAATATGCTAATATACCTAGGTTAAGTATTTGGTGGGATGCTTTAAATCTACAATTTGGTGGTGTGTAAATGTCCAAGCAGCATACGATCTAGTCACGCTGAGCAGTGAGCAGGACCTCTCCCTAGGGTTGGCAGAAGTAAACGCACCATCAGCACATACTCAGCCTCAATTGGCTCACATGTGTGCACTGCTCACTCCATGAGAGCAGCTCAAACTCATAGCGTCCCGAGTAGCTCGGTATTCCCAGATCGATTACGATATCCTTTTAGTTTATGCCAGAGTGAGTTTCATTTGACGCTTACTACTGAATAAATAGTCTCCGCTAAATGTTAGATATTAATCTTCTACCTCACCGGGCCTCTGAAGGAACTATGGATATACGGTTGTTTTTTTTATTATCTCTAATAAACTGATTGAAAGTATTCATTTTTATTGGTTTCATATAGGTATACATTTACTGTGGATTGAGTTACACAGAGGTTGCTCGCTGCAGCTCTGTTTAATTTAATACATTACAGTAGGCTATAATGTCACAAGAATGATTCATATCAAACTTGAGCAGCTTGAGCATCTCGCAACCACTCCTCATTGCCGGTTGAGTAGCTCTGTCTGAAGTAACATCCGCACCCGATGCTCATCACTACTCAGTACTAGATACTTACCGCCTCACTAACCACCCTCCCCCTCGGCACCAACCCTACCAGCAGCTAACTGCTCCGATACTATTCAACGAGCAGCTCTAGTGAGCCCTACCGAGTGGCTCCGCAGGCCAAGTGACCTACGCGACACTCCGTGAATGCCACACTAACTCGCTCCCGATGAGGCGGTATTTCTGTAGCGATGGAAGGAGTGATGTCTCTCAGTTGTCAGTTGGGGTGACTGGATAAGGGACCTGACTTGAACCAATTTCAGTAAAGGGGTGGGGTGAGGGAGATACAGGGTGAATAGGAAGGGTAAAAGGGGAGGGGTTTAATATTTATAGGGTCTAGAGGTAGGTCTGGGTGAGAAACTCTGGTATGAGCTATGGATAAGAAGATAGGGATGGTATAGAAAATCTATTTTATTTTTAATTCAAGATTTGAGGTTGAAAATATATAGGTGTGTACGGGTAAAGGGTAGGAGGGTTCAGTTCGTGAGACATAGCCTTATCAGTTCTTCGAGGGGATATAGAAGTCTTAAATTGCTTGGGCAATACATTTTGCTCTGCTGCATAACTTTATATTGTAGTAGTATGCCTGATTGGAAAGAGGGGATTGTGTGGGCATGTATACGTACAGTATCCCAGTGGGCACACCTCACAAAAACAGTACTCAATAAGCGCTTATCAAGCCCTACCGAGAATATGCAGAGCTAAATAAGCGCTTAATAAGTGGTCTGTGCACACTGGGATATGCTACAATATATAGTAATAGCATATATACAATTCTCTTACCAGAAAGTAACAAGTGTGAACGGTTATATTATGTTTACATTAGTTAACAAGTAAGACAATGGTTAACGTTAAATGAAAACAAAGCCTTATCTGATTTGTAAATATGAGTAGATTTTAGAGATCAAGGAAAGTATCAGATAAAGAATTCACCTTCAAAGTAAATCATCAATAATTTCACATCACACAACTGACTTTGAACCCATTGTGGATTGATGGGGAGTTCTCACTACGAAACATCAATACTTTCTAGTTCCTCTAAACTTAGAAATAGTAATAGCTTTGATGCCTGAGCAGGTATCTATTACACATATGATACCACTGGTCTAGACCTTATCTAAATTAATGCATGCTAAAATTCCATTTATATGCTTCACTACATCTCAATGCATTTTATGATATTCTTTATCATAGGAACAGATAAAGTGTACCCTTCAAACAAGAATTCAGTATGTATTTTATTATGTTGGATGGTAGTTGCAATTTCTTCAAATTAAGTCCGAGAAAGTGGGTTTCTACACGTTCAGCCTCGACCAGAATTATTTTAGTTATTTTAAGTCTCCATTTTAGTTTAAAATGTTAGTTATTCTTAGCCTCCATTAGAATTAATTATCTGCATTTAATGTTCGTGTCCAGGGTTCACTGAGTTCAGTTCTCCCATTAAATGATGAAAATAATTTCACCCAGGACAGCAAATCATTTTACTATTCACAAGTGCAGCAACAATTGTTTATTTCTTAACTGCATTTGTAATAAAGAGACTTACGGTTTAATCAGGGTAACGTATAACAAATTCCTCGTCCAATCAGGACATTCAGGACATATCCACCCAGTAACCAAAGACCCCTGGAGTATGCCCTGAAGTAGATCCTCCAAATTACCCCCCAAACAGAACCCACGGTCCCTGCATGCCTCCGATACCAGAAACAGCGAGGAACGTAAAACCAGACTTCCGCCAAGCGGCGGCAACGAGTCGGTCAAATTGTGCAGAGATGTCCGTGAAATGTGAACTAAGTGGAGTCGATGTAACGTGAGGGTAAGTGAGGTGTGAAGTAACGGGGGGAGATGCCCCTCCTCACTCTGGGATGCCGAGCAGCTCACCCACTCTCCAAGCAGTTTCTACATAACCACGCATTGACTTTAACCCTTTAAGGGCCGCTTACTTATTTAATGGCCTGATAAGGTGCTTTAATGCATTGTTTGTAGATGTCAGTTGTCGTCTTGGTGAAGGAATCCAGCTCTGGCGAGTGACCAAACAGTACTGCATTCAAGTATCATGTCGACCCTATGGAATACATGCCTGAGAGCTCGGCATGATGCATGAATGCAGCCCTGGCATAAATGCATCATGACGATAAAGGGCATGATACATTAAGTCACTATGCGCCCCTTAAAGGGTTAAAGACTGCCTCATCGTGTTTCAATGAATATAGGACAGTGTTGATGCTGTCATTAGATAACGCCGTAATGAAGGGCTCAATAACAAGGGTACTATAGAGCCCTGTAGGGTACTGGTCCACTCAATCCCCAGACAGATCACATATGTCTATTTATTCTACACTTAGCCACTCTATATAACTTGTCACTAAAGTATTAGGGAAAGATTAAAAAAAAAATTATATTCATGAAATAGCTGATTAAATATGGGAACAGAGGGGAGGGAGGCTGCTCCTTCCTATCAAAAGGCATTCCGGAAAACTGAGTTGGGCACCCGCTTTGTAAGCATAATATTCCTTTATTTACTGCGCCTGTCTATGCTCTACTTCGACCCTTTTATTTCTTTTAGACAATGTTAGAATTTTATTTGTTCCTAAATTGCGTTCCTCCTCAGAATGAACTATTCGCTACTGAATTGTTGTTACCACTGAATGAAGGAGAACCAATTTTCAGCAACAAGGTTTGTTTTAGATACACACACACACACACACACACACAAATAACTGCTACGATTTTTGTGAGGTATTATTTCATTAAATATCTCATTTTGAATATGATCAATGGCTAGGATAAGTCCCATAATGTAGACTATGGGAAATAAGTTAAGATCAAAATAAGAGTAAAATGCGTTTCTAAGGTTTATGGATCTGGTTTAATGATGGGCATCAAGTAAACATTATGTATGATTTATGCAAATATTACAATTCTAGATGTAGTTTTAGCCCAGGCATTATCTATCAGATTAACAGTGCCATCATCGATTTATCAATAAAGCTTGGCATTGCACAATCCCATAGAAAAATGTGCTTTTGTTGTGAACCAATATCGATCACAAACCCAGTTTTGATAAATTGAACACTCGCATATCTGTGGGGTTTCTTTTGTGTGTGAAAGGGATAAACATTCTTGATTTATTCAAAATGAACCCCAGAGGAGACAAATGCATTAAAAAGAAGTTCAAACACATTGCATTGCAATGGATCAAAATGGCAAAGGAAATAAGGCCAAGCATTAGGCCATAATGTCCCGATCCATATTCCAGAACTACCATTGATTATTTGCCCTGGCAATGATTCATGGGGAGTCAAATAGGAACTTGTGAGCACACCCAATTTATTTTTATAGTACTATGGGGGTACTCAAGGGTATGCTTAATTCAAAGGTTATTCTAAAATGGGGCTCCGGGTGGGCTTCTTTGCCTGACTGCTGATTGTAACTGACAACTGCCTCAATTGGGAGCACAACATGTACAGTACCCACCCGCCACTGCTGTTACTGTCTGTATGCTCGTAGAGCCATCTGCTTCTCAGGTTGGCATGGCAGTTTGGAAACAAATCTTTGATTCCTTTCATTCTCCTCAGTTTCATGGTAAAAACACAAAACCAGTGCAGTCAACTTTGGTAGGGAACGTTGATTTCGCCAGGAAATAGCCATAGATGTTTTCGTTGTTGTATATTATTGGCCTATTCATGGACCCATTCATGATGGTGTACAAAATGCTTGTAAAAATCAAGAGTGACGCTTAGTCATGACTAGTTACATTCAACTACGTACCCTTCTACCCTCGGCATGAGGGTGGCAGGAGCCTGGGGCTTATATCCAAACACCCTGAACCTAAATAAAAATATTTGGCACATGGGTCTATAGATTCTAGAAGCTGGGATGGGGGATAGATCTAGAAAGTAGATCCAGGAATACTTGCGGTTAACCCGAAATGTGAGTCGGGCAGGCACCAATGGGTCAGGATCCGGCTACTGGCAGCCAGCAATTGGACACCGCATAGTACGCATACTGAGGTATTCTCGGGTGAACATATCAGATAGCATTACATCCTAAATTTGCAGTGTCCCTACATGTACTCATTTACACGACTTGAAGTTTGGGGCTTAACCCTTTACAGCCGCTTCTAATCCTTTAATCCAGTATGCTCTTTGTCGTCACAATGCATCGTGCATTAAATATTCCTGAAACTATGGCCCTGACATATATATTGATTTATTGACTATGTATGTTAGTATAATATTCATAGTGATTACAAAAATTAGATCGAATCATGTAAGTTAAATGTGAGCCTGTCCAAGACAACAACAACAACAACAACAACCTTTCTAATTGATGGCATAGCTAGAACTATGGTATGAGGAGAACAAGCATTCTGGCCTGCGGATTAGGGTCAATAATAATGGATAAACATACAGCGACATAGCCCTAATAACATTGGCTAATGTGGCCCAATAGTAGGTCATGGAGGATTGACATGAATTATATATTGGTCTTGGGTCAAGTGAGTGGCTCAAGTGAGTGCAGGGGTCAGGGGCGATAAGTTTGACCTTGAACTTGGCCCGGACCTTGAGCTAAGTGCATTTGTTAGTACCCTACGTCTCCCTGGTTACTTGCCTCCTAAATCACTTTTTCTTGTCCCCCTAAATAATTGATGTGTGTAGGATCGGGGGAGCAGGGACGGGAAAGTAGAATTCGGAAGCAAAATACTGTAGGGCCAAGAGAAATAAAAGTGTTTTTTCAGGTCACATGGTCTGCTAATCTGGGGTAGTAAGTTAATATTTCTTCTCAATTCTCTCCTTTTTGAAATGGCCATCCATGCCATGTTTGTGTGCATTGATCTCAGTCATGACAGAAGGATAGACCCCAATGGGATTGCGTGCCATGAACGCTATAGGGTAGGTTCACCCTAAGTCAAACTCATACCTTGAGTCAACCACTTTTGACATGAAAGTACAAGTTCAGTATGCATCTGGTGACAATAAACTCCCACTGATTTAAGAATTGAAGTGTTTTCCAAATATATACTGCACATTGCATCCACATCATCACTCTTTTTCATACTGTAGAATCTGTCAGAAGTACCTCTGTTTGACCTGGTTTAACAAACAGAGAATGAAAATCTCTCCACTATTCGTACTCTTTGGTAGTTGATTTGAAGTATTTGTCCCTTTCATACACAGAGTTTATTGCTTTTGTTGGCTGGATATGTATCTAAATTACACAAATCATGACTTTATTGAGCAAAATTAATTTCCTAAATTATATTTAGGGCTGATTTTGTAAGGTGTACCCATTTCACCTTAAGTCAGCCATGAATTCACCCTAAGTCAGCCACCTCATACCCTAAGTCAACCATGCAATTTTCTTCTCTGGAATCCCCCCTGGAATTCTGTCACCCTGAATTTTTGTCTAAGAACTCTCCCCCTACCCTTGTGAATACTTCCTTGTCCCAGAATACCCTCTTCTACTAGAGGGTTAAGGATAGCAGGACTACTTGTGTAGTGTATAGAGGGCAAGGGTGAAACACAAAAAGAGAGGGGGAAAGGGGGTGAGAGGGCAGAGCCCCTGATATATTGAAAAGAACTCTATACTGCATGTCTATACTGTTATATTTAGTCCTCGTTGCTCATACAAGTAATATTTGCTTGTATTGATAGCTCATAATGCAGTTGTATTCACCTGAGGTACAGTACTGACTTTGTCTTGATTATTCCATATTCAATAAATCGTTTTCTTCTCTATTGTTAGTTGTAATATGTTGATGCATTCATGTCAGCCAATCCCTTGATGAAAATCTGGAGATAACTGGTTTATTCCACATATTTCTGGTGGTTGTAATATGGCTGACTCAAGGTGCATTTTGGCTGACTTAGGGTGAAATGGGGAAATTCTGAATACTCTGATAAATCATGGAATTAAATACTGTAAACTGATATGAGGCTTTGTAAGACATCATGAATGTTATTCTCCAGAGCAATACCTAAAGTTTGGTCCAATCCTGAAGGAATGCACAAAATACTCTAGGAGCAATTAGACCTGAAAGGTAGCTTATGAAAAAACATGGATCAGACCGGTTGAAAGTGGTGAACCTACCCTACACGTCACAAGAAAAATACAGTGAAGAGATATGGTACACAACTAGCTGAATTCTATAAAAGAGACATGCGTAAATGTACTACAACCCGTCTCATACATTCTTTTGGACAGCAGGTCTCTGAATAGTGGATATAGTACAGGGGTCTCAAAAATAAATCGATCACCAAAAGCGTCAGTAGAATACAAGCGGCATGTGTATAGTGGTATTGGAATTGATAAGCGCCCAGACACTTGGATACAGGCCACTACTGTAGCAATCCAAACCCATAATCAGTGAGTATAGGTACACCCTCAGAAAAGTGAGAGTCATTGTCGCTAAAACTACCCTCACCTGAGAGTCGATCGGGCAGTGCCTGACCCTCAGGTGAGGGTAGTTTTAGCGACAATGACTCTCACTTTTCTGTGTGTGTACACAGTAGAATCAGATTTAGTACAACTACGAAGAAACTATTTACAGTGTCCTTGTGAGGGTCCCCTATACTACTCACCACTACTAACAAAGCCACCGTTGGACGATGATGTTGTCGATTCCTGGGGCAGAAGTCTTGAAGAATCGGACAACAGAATACAGCCATGAAGTGTTACCTGCTGCTTAGCATCCAGGGTTTAGTGCCAAAGGTGTACTACCCACAGGCATCAGGCCTCAGTCACTGTACTAGTATTGTGAGTTGTATTATTAGCTGATTATAGAGTTTTGTTTTTTGAAACCCTATTTCCTGCTCTTATGCCGAGCCCAGGTTCTGATAAGGCCTCTCCTCCTGGCCTAACCCATGGTAGAACTCTCAGCCCACTGCGGGTAAGCTGTGCCTGCCACGGCTATAAAGGCCCCTCCTGTAGTAAGTAACATTTAGTGCCTATAGAACATACCGTATTGACCCATCTACACAGCCAGACACTGTTTTAAATTTAATATTACTGTATCAGTGGCACTTATCCAAAACGTCGATTCAGCTTTAAAACCCATGAGAAGAAAACATATTTATTTCACCTTCACTCCAAGATTATTAGTGACATTAGTTCCTATATATATATATATATGTGGAAGAACACGGTAGATACAGATCAGAGCCTTGAACCCTCCGACTACAGAGTGCTGGAACACCTTGACCTGTGAGTTCTTCCTTTCAGCCTCCCAGGTGTCAGGCAGGTATGTCAGGTAGACCAGGGCTGTGGGAAGTAGGACGTAGTACTACATCCACACCCCCAGGTTAAAGCCAAATGCAGCAAGAACCAGACAATTTTCAAGGTAGACCTGCTGAATAAGGGTTTCCACTTTCCTAAAGTCTTAATACTACTGCCATTTGATACATTTTCATGATTATAATTATAGATAATTGCCTTGCAAAACTCAGAAGTTGTATAGCCGTACAAGCAGTAACTTTTTGGGCAAGGATATCGGTTCACTTCTCCCAAAACGGACATAAACAATACCGTTCTTGCAAAAGTGCGCCTTTCCTGCTTGTTCGGGCTATATCGAGGCCCATAAAGCAGCGAACCATCAGCTGCTATTACTGTTAGGTTTACCCTCCAGGGTGGTGGGAATTGGAGCATCCTGAGATAATTAGCCCTTTAAGGGCAGCATAGTAGTTTAATGTACTATGCCATATACCGGCATAATACATGAATGTAGCGCTGGCGAGTAACTCATTGGCATGATCCACGTATGTAGCACTCACGAGTTAATCACCGGGGCTGTATCCATGCACCATGGCGACCAAAACCATATCTAAATAAACCAATCTGTGGCACTTAAAGGATTAGGCTGCACTGGAGTAGGTCTATCTAGTGCCAGGTGCTACTGGTGGTGTGGGTAAGTAACAGAGGATAGCAGGGCAATATTGAGTCTACCAGCGGCAACTGTGTGAAGCATTATACATCTGAATTAGGGAGAAGGCCCTCTATCCCTAAGATCAACATAAACTGACCTCATGACAAGGAGAGTGAGAGATTCACAAGGGCAGTTAGAAATCCACAAGTTTTATCTAGAAAATTTGTCACTACCTAGTGGGGGAGGGGTTGGGTGATATATATGCTACTGTAAACCTTTTTGATATGTATAATGGCATCATTTGTATTACATCAATCTATTGCTACACAGTTTCCTTCAATAAGCCACCATTATAGTTTTCTTATTATAGTATTATTAAGATGCATTCAGATACAGTAGGGAACCTTTTTTTCTGTTTTGGAGCGGCTGCTCCACAGAATATTATACAGAACGTGTACACTATGTACGTGACCTGCATATTTATACATTTAGCCCTCAACTCTTCGGATTTTGTAAAATGCAATAAAATTGTCTGGGGAAGTTAATTATTCGAAGAATTAGTCCAAATATAATGGAATATATAGGGCCAGTTGCACGGCTTCAGCCTGAGAAAGTGAGGAATTTGAGGTGGTGAATGTTCTGTAAAATGAGGGTCGACTGTATAGCCTATATATGCATGCTATATGCGTCTATGGCTGCCGCTATGTCTGGGTATCGGCCTGTTTTAGCATTGTTCCATGGCACATTGACGTAGACATTGCATGCACTCTGTTGTACCCCTGCATGTCTCCACCTGCAATGTCATGTTCATTTGGACATGCTCCTACAGGGTTGTCATGCACGCTCCTACCAGACACGCCCACTACCTCCCACTGATACGCATTGGGACGCAATAGAAGTGTCCTAAAACGTATCGTGGTTTTAGCCAAGGGAAACTGATTCACAATTGGGTGTTTGGGGTTAAAGCAAATGCATAGTTAAGCTATGGGCTTGGAGGTTATCATAAATTGTACCCATCAATTCAACTCAATATCATCATATCCACGAATAGATAGTTTAATCCTAGCCAGACTAAAACTAATGGGCATTCCTGTTTCTTCTTGCTACCATGTTGTATAAGCCCACAAAGCTGCGAGCGGAGGTGTCAGTGGTTTCCCCCAACCCTTTGCACCTTCCCCCTCTGCTGGCTGGTGATTGGGTAAGAAAAATATCCCTACCCCCTGGACACATGGGTCTCACAAGCCAAAGCTCAAAGCTGAAAGGAAAATCAATATAGACGAGCTGTGGGTTTTACATTCTAGACCGCCATCTTGTCCCCCGGGAGAGATTCCTGGTTATCGCAAACTTAGTGGGTATTCCACCAGGCCCTGAAGGAACCAGGGAGCCCAACGATAAGACTTGTTCATCTGTTCATTGTGACTATCTATATTCCCCTGATACTATGTATGAACCAGAAAGGCTGCTGATTAAAAACACAAGGTGGCTCTACTTTTGGCCCGATGTCCTAAAAGAATCATAAATTCTCTATAATGTATGTTAATATATCCCAAAATTATAGCCTTGCTGGGGGAAAAGATATATGGCATTCAATTTAGTTCCCTTCCTGACACACTACCGATGTAAGCATGGCACTGCAGGAGACTCAGTAAACTCCTATAGTCCTACAGCGAGACCGATCCTGACCTCTGTTAAGGTAATCTCCGCCATGTCCCGTGATCCTCTATTCCTCCCACGTGACCCGAGCCCACCACTACGCATGCGTAAGAAGCATTTGATATCACTTCCGGGTTGCAGACACCCAAGCTCCTCCATCCTCTCTCTCTCCAGCCCCCCAACACCGTCACACACATTTATGGATCCACAAGTTTTTCTCCTCACACCAGCCTTGATAAAGAGGGGTTTCCACCATTCAGCTCAGTGCATTGGTCAAGTGTTGGTTGGGTATTTATCCGTGCAGTATGCAAAAGCCGAAAAGCCGGTACTTGACAGGTCACACAACTTACAAGCGGTGCCTACTGCTAGCCCCTTGAATGAGAATGCACAAAAAGGTGTAAACCAGGAAGTGTCCACTATACCCCGATGTACCATAAAGCAATGACCGGCAGATCAGTCTCGGACACTCATTCCAACACAGCTCTGCCTCCCTATGCTGGGTATGCAACTGGTATGGTAGACGCAGATCAAAATATAATTGAGAAACTTTTTTTTTTTTAATCTTTAAGGATATCGTTAGAGAAAATAGATATACCATTAAAAAATCGTTTGAATTTAATCTTAAAAAAATATCATGAGAAAAATTTAAAAAATACCACAAGAAATTCTGAAAATTTTATTAGAAAAATCTGAAAATTATCATCACAAAGTCGCAACAAAACATAACTGGATCCAGCCCTTGGTTATTATAATATGTTTATAGTAAAGTAGTGGAAGCAGTGTATAACTGGATATCAGGTTAAAGCCGCTGCTAGGTCCAGCGGAGGGGACCCTATTGTTAGATCTCTATGTGGGTCTCTGGGAGCTTAGAGGATCAGAAGAGGTGGGCAGGTGGTGGGTGGTGGGGGTGGGCGGCTTATGAGGACCGTCCATATTTCATGGTGTAGACTGATGTGACTATGTCAGTGCTGTGACATGGTCTCAGCCAAATCTCCTAACGCCCACGGTTAAATTCTTAACGCTGTTATTTTTTTTGAGTTCTGCGGAATATTTGGCGGCTTTCTATTAAACTAGCATCTCTACTAGCTCGTACATTTATATCTGTCAAACTGTTTACATTTTTAAGGAATGCCTTTATAGAGATTTTTGGTACAGAGCTGACATTTAAGCTCTCTCCTGACCATGACTTGAATTATAGCCTGAGTATTGCCCACCGGTACTTTGAACAAGGATTCTATATTGACTCTATATGCTTCTTGCTTTGAACCCGTGAGTCATATTGGTGGGGGATTTGACTTTCCAGAGGTAAGGGACATTGGGAATACCGCGCATCCCGATATGCATACGCTGGCCCTGGTTAAAACATATAAAAGGGGCATCTTTGGTACGTAAGGGGACGCTAGGCCAGAGCTGCTAGCTTTACCGTAGGGGTAGCAAGAGTGTCTATAATACAAAGGCTTGACTCTTTGTTTACCCAAATAGGGGTAGGGGTGGAAACGAAGGAGTTGTGTATTGTAGCTGATTGTCTGAATCCCACCCTGTTCAGATTTTCTCCCACTATCCGCTCATATCGGCCTTCCTGATATCACCAAAATAACTGGTATGGACAGCCCTAAAAAGGCCCTGCTGATTTGTATGCTGCAGTCTCAGTGATGTCAACCAATACTTCGAAATTAATACCCACAATCTACCCTTGCTATATTTCTCAATAGCACCCCGGAGAAGTGATGTTAAACCTTGTCTAGATACACAAATATTGAAGGATATTGAGGATTTGATGTGACCGGTGGAATATCTTTTTACTTTATTTGGGCCAACCCGCACAGTTGTTTAATTACAACGTGCATTTTTCCATGGATGAAATGTTTTCCCTTTTATCACCACTTGCTGGCCACAAGCTTCAAAACAAACATTAAACCAAGGTTACAGGGGGTATAGGGTTTCACTTGCAGTTAGCCTAGGAGGGAGGGGTGTGCATCGCCTGATTTGTACGCTCCAGGCCCAGTTGGCTAAACCAATAGCATCTTCCCCTGTTGGGCCGCCTGTAATTTAATCAAAAGGTTGGCGTCGGGGTGCGCAGACAGTTTTATGCCGAAGCATAGCTCTTACTAATATAGTTAGTCCTCGCTTGCCCCGAAGCACCCCGCTTCTCCCGATCGGGCCCACTGGCAGAGGGATTTATGGGGCCTGGGATTGACTGATGGGGTGTGTGCTGATGGGGTGTGGGGGTGGGGCATACAGGGGAAGGGTTAGGGGTTGAGGGGTTAGGGTTGGGCATGGAGAGGGAAGTAGAGGCATATATGGGAGCTGGGCAGGTGGTTTGGGGGACAGAAGGTAATGTAAGGGTAATTTAGCTCAGGCTACTCACTAATTGAAAGAGTTGTGTTAAGGGAAGATCTGCTGCCATTTTGGACCACGTAGAGCTCTGTCTTAGGGCCATAACCCACTAGCCGATTTGGAGGCATTATCGGCCAATACACCCTAAACAAACAGACCTAATGCAGTACTTTGTGGTATAATTTTGTGAATGTATCGGCCGATAATGCCACCAAATCGAGTGATGGGTTATGGCCCTTGGTTGTGTCAGTGGTGGGCTACTCAATAAATTTGAACCCTAACGACTCAAAAAGGATGCCTATTGCATGTTCAACTGCACATTCGATTCATATTCAAGGTATTGCAAACCATATAAAGTGTTATACATGCATAGGGCTTTAATATGCTATTCCATTGGTCGTCATTTTCCCAACCCTTCGGGGGTGTCAAACCTGTGAAGTGATCATTATGCTTGAATACAGCGAGGAGAGGGGACTTTGTGAACAACTGGAAGTGCTGAGCCATCATCACAAGTTATCATCATCGATAAGTGTATTTTATTAAAGAAGATTGAAATAAGGATAGAGGGATAAACCGACCGAAGAGTCGGGAGACAAATACATTTGTCTCACTTATAATGCTATCGAGACATCATTCCAATATTGGTCGCCCCACCATTTAAATATTGGGCTCTAGTGACAGTTCGTCGGTTTCAACCAGATTTATAAGAGAAAGTGTGACAGGGGAAGAGAGAGGGACAGGCACAGAGAAGGAGAGGGAGAGCAGGAAGGGTGCGGGAGAGGAACCGAGTGGGAGAGTAGGTGGGAGAAAGTATTTAGGACGTTTTGTCAAGAGAATGTGTCAATGTACCCATAACCTTTTGAGGGCCACGTAGTGCTTTATTTTGGCACAGACTATAGAAGGCATTGTGTGCCTGTCCCCTGCCATGCAGGGGGCTTTAAAACGTCAATGTCAATATCAATGTCATATTCTGTTGTCCTGACGATGCCGGAACACCGTCCTAGCGAGTAATTCGCCAGGACTGGAATCATGCATCACACCGACCCTAAAGTGTTGATGAATGGATGGCAAGTTACTCGTCACAGTATTATTCAAGATCAAACCGGACAGAGAACATATATGCCACCCATACAGAGTTAACCATGTAAGGACAGATGTCGCTAAGGTATGGCATTTGTCGTCATGATGCACCAATGCAGCCCCGGCGAGTAACCTGCTGCATTCATGCATCATGACGACCAAGGGCATGATGCATAAACCCTTTAAGGACGGCATTCAAGCATCATGCCGACCCTGCAGGGTTGAGACACTCCTGAAGGGTCAGCATGATGCACCAATGCAAAACTGGTAAGTTACTTACCGGGGTTGCATTCATGCATCATGACGACCAAGGGCATCATGCAATTTAGGCATCATGCCATCCTTAAAGGGTTAACCTCCCAGTTAGCAGATCCCCCAGGTGATGAGCGGAGTTAGCATGACTGCATTCATGCATCATGAGGACCAAGGGCATGATGCATTAAGGCATTATGCCATCCTTAAAGGTTTAGCCTCCCAGTTAGGAGAACCCCCGGGTGGTGGGCAGCTCAGTGAGGATGCATCATGATGACCACGGGCATGATGCATAAGGCATGATGCCATCCTTAAAGGGTTAAGGCATGATGCCATCCTTAAAGGGTTAAGGCATGATGTCGTCCTTAAAGGGTTAAGCTCCCAGTTAGCAGACCCCCCAGGTGGGGAGCAGCTCAGTGAGTGGCTGCAGGAAGGGGGCAGGACGAGCTGCTCGTCCTGACACCAGAGCCGCTCATCAGTCAGGCCGACCTGCTCGTTATAGCGCTATTTTTAGAACAGGAAAAAGTATGAGCTGCTCAAGACTGAGTGGCACTGTCCCACTCAGTGAGAGGTGCCAGTTATTCTGGAGTCGGAGATCGGGGGGATGGGGCTCAAATGAATGTGGATGACTGTATTCTAGAGAGTAGGAGGGAATATTGCTGGCTCGGATGAGGAAGGTAAGGGACTTGTAGAGGGGAATGAAGGGATCTATAAGAGGCCAGAAGAAGCAAGAAGAGGCAAGAAGAGGCAAGAAGAGGCAAGAAGAGGCAAGAAGAGGCAGGGTGGGAGGGGGACAGATAGAGAGAGCAGAAGGTGGGCGTGGGAGGAAATTAAGTGGAAGGAGGGAGAAATGCAGCAGCCTTTGTAGTGCACGGCTTATACCTCAGTCTATGTTGTAGACACCTGTAGCTCTGACCCAACCTAACTTCCCACATACGTCTGCTGTGTGTCTCGGGATGAGGGGAGTTTCTAGTCAACATGAGTACAAGTATTCAATGTAATGCTGTCATCAAATTGAACCATTTTATAAAGGTTTCTGTAAATATGATATTCAGATATAATCGTGCATGTAGGGACATTAATGGTCGAATGCTTTCCTGAATGCTTTCCTGCTCACATCTAGAGAGCTGTGAAATTCGTGGTGAGTGAATGAGGGACAGTGGCCTTGTCAGAGATCGTTGTTGTCCCTGCCGAGGAGGGACAAGGTGACTTCTGTGTGAGAGGTGGGGGGGGGGGGGGGTGAGTGTTCTATAGTTCGCAGAATTTGTTTGCTAGATATCCCTTTGAATATTCGAAAACATTGATAAGTGTATATAAGATTATCTTAGCAGTAGGTAGGTTTGAGGGTGATCTATCACCTTTTAACATAAATTACAGTAGTGCCAGGACGAGGAAATGAAAGCTCGGCTATGAGAGTGGGGAGGGGGGCGGGGGGAGAGTGGAGGAGGGTTCAGCTGGTGCCCAGCGCGCTTGTCGCCTCAAGGCGTTGTCAGTACCAGCTACAGGCCGAACTGCCGGGAACAAGTGAAGAACGCTGTCTTAACCCCAGCGCCCCCAAGGTGGAGCCGACAACACTACTCAGCGCATGTCATGCAATGGGGGAGCCAGCTTAAAAGCGGTTCAACCATTAAGTATGATTTAAAACGGCTAAACATGGTAAGATGTATGTTGCTGTGTGTGCATCAAGAACCAAATAAGGCAATGTCTAGATGCGACCACATGCCTTTAGGATACAGCACGCGTACGTGATCATCATCATATTGAATTGGATACCATAAATAGCAGTACATGCATACCGCTTTTACACGCGTTACATGGAATACATATTGATTCATGTATACACGGTATTGTATGGTTAACATCAGACACCATGTTTTATAATGGCTTTATGACTGCTTAAATGTGAACTAAGGTAAACCGTCCATGGTATTGTACATCTTTGAAAAGGCAAACTATGAGTACTACCATACAAGGATTGGTAGAAAACGAGGTTAAGGTGTGAGATTAAAGGAGGCAATAGGGCTTTGTGCCCATCTAAAGCCAACCGAAAGCCACACATTTGGGTTTACTTCTCTGGGTGCAAACTGGGCATTAGTGCTGAGTCATTTCTACTACCCTGCTTCAAAACACCAAAGTGAATACATATATTTTGACTTACACCTGAGCGTGTATGTGTAGCTTATAATAAGTATAATACAGTCTAACTGTATTTCAAGACTGTCTTTAAAATGGATCGATTCTCAACCCCCCCCCCCCCTATTTGACTGTGCAAGGTGTTATGACGAATGTCTCTATGACGTGTATAAAATGCTAATACAGATTGAATAGGATACACTTCCTGAAGCGTCATTGACGAGCTATATGAATGCAGTGATGTCTGGGGAGGATTAACCCTCTAGGTAGAGCATACTACATGTATGCATCATGCCCTTTATTGTCACGGTGCATGACAGAGCCTGAGCGAGCCCTCAAACAGGGCTGCCTTTAACACAACTCCATACAGAGATGATACTCGCCAGAAGGGTCGCCATGATGCATTCATAAAGTACAGCCCTGGTGGGAAAACCAAGAGCGTGGTTCATTAAAGCAACATGCGGTCCTTAAAGGGTTAACACTATTTGTTGCGGGCGTCCTCACTACTCGGCACAGGTCGACCTTGGTGAATCAAGGACGTCTGCCAACCCGCCACCCACCCCACTCTCTGCTCCTCCCCATGTTCTCCCCCCACCCTCCTACACCTCCCCTCCCCTGCCTTCCCCAAACCCTTCTCCTAACTAACCCTCCCTTCTCTGCTCCCCACCCAATCATACTCCCCTTCCCTCCACCTCTCCTCCCCTCGATCTCTACTTCCGTCCTCCCTTCCTTCCTCCCTTCCACCTCCTCCCCTCGTCTCCTCGTTTTCCACTCCCACTCTACTCTGTACTTTTCTCCTGCTCCCCTCCTCCAGTCACCCTTTCAAATCGTGCCCACTACTCGCACATTGTTTTGTCCCGCCTCCCCTCCCCTACTCCCACATTGCTCTCCCTCTAACATCAGCCCCTCATCAGGTGCGTCCAGGGGTGTTGGGGAAGGGGTTAGAATAGGGCAAACCGGCTTGTGATGCCTGAAATATGCTCTAAATAGGCACAGGAAAGCTATAAATGGGGCCTGGAAGAGTACACCTGGATATCCGTAGGATTGAACATGGTTATACACAAGGTATTGGAATATGTAAAGTATGAGTGCATTGTCTGCATTGGGCCTGGTTCTCCCCATTTAACTACTATTGAAACTTTACAATATGATTTTCAAGAAAGGTAGTCAACACGTTTGAACCCCCATCAGCCATAATGGTATAAAGGGCCCAGAGTAGGGGTAGTAAGATGTTTGGCTTTAAGGGCAGCATAGTTGTTAAATGTATTATAATGACCATTATATTTATGCCTTTGTATATCTTGATGTATGGAAAAAAGCTCTGGCGAGATTGAGATACACTCAAGGGGTAGGCATGATGCACCTAGACCGTCTCAGCATTCAATGTAACATACATAAGGTTCCAGGCGGCAGAAAGACAATGCGCCTCAGCCTAGGTTTGGTTATAGTTAACCATTAGATCCAATAAAAACGTTTTAGAATTATTTGCTGGGCGGCAGTTTGTTCAGCTTTAGCCCCATATAGTGCTGCTGAGGTGGGGGGGTGGTAGGGTGTGTGTGTGTGTGGGGGGGGGGGGTGTAGGGTGGGGGTTGTAGGGTGGGGGGGTAGGGTGGGTAGGGCTGCAGCAGCGTCTGATATGGAGGTTTACAGCCGGCTGGTTTACGTCACTGAAGGTAATACGGCAGAAGGTGGGCTGCTACATACCTGCCCCCCTCACTACCTGAGGCCATCTTTGATGTCTACTGGGGAGGAGGAGGAGGACGCACCGCGAATACCCCCTGTAAGGCAGCATATTGCTTTAATGTGCTCTATCATTGGTTGGCATGATGCTTGAATGCAGCCCTGGTGAATCTGCTCACTAGGGCTTCATTCAAGCATCATGCCGATTATATTGGGCTGATGCATTCCAGGTCAGGATGATGCTTGGATGCTGCACTAGCAAGTTGACTCGTCAGGGCATTCATGCATCATGGCGAGCAAGGGCATGTTGCAATAAACCACTATGCAGGCCTTGCATGGCTAGAACCGACCACAGGTGTGGAGCTATGCGACTGTGAAGTGAGTGATACTTTTATGTGGCCAGTCAATAGCTGGCTGTGACACACCTTAGGTCGGATGTAGGAACTTGTACAGATACCAGGGGGTTTAGGTCTGGAGGAACTCTGCATGCATTGATACTCTCCTATATATCCACACAATAGCCTTCCCCTGCACACATGGGGTAAGCAGACAGGTAGATAGTATACAGAGAGATCTAGAGAAATGCAGGTATGAGGACATAAGGCTGGCTAGTGCTCCATCTGATGTCTACTGTGGTGGGACGGGGGGGGGGGCATCACACAGAAAGATGGGACGGGGGTATAGACATTAGGAGGAACTGTGAATTGATACTTTGGATTGGTACTTTGATGTTCACAGGCAATGGTTCCTTCATTTTACACACATGTAGACCTCTATGGGAGGTAAGCAAGCATATGGAAAGGTCAGGGAGTGGGATGTAAAGATGAGGGAGGACTCGAAGGGGAAATTCAAATAACTTCTTTTTTACCTTTTACATTGTAAGTCTATGTGTTCACTGCACTCATATCTGGGGGTTACGTAGATAGAGATGAGTAGACAGAGGGTTATACAAATGTGTAGGACTGTATTGACTCTATTGAATACTTTCATATCCAAAATCAAAGGCTTTATAATTTACAAATGTGCACATCTTCTAAAGGCAGGTAGTACTACACAGAAAGGGGAAGCATTATAGACATATATCTGTAGGCCAGAAAGGGAGGCATATTATGAGATACATATTTCACCCTCTGTGTAAGATCAACCACAGCAAACAATAGCACATTATACTGAAGCAGCACTTCCTATTCAGACACTTGCTATCTGGTGTCTTCTCGCTGAATGACGAGTATCCTCATCCCGGAGCGCGGTTCACCAGGTATACGAGCCCTTAGATACACTGTGGCAGGCAGGTGTGTATTGATTTAGCACTGGCAGGTGTCATGGCTGTAATAGGCATGGGTCCTGGTGGTACCTGAGGAAGGTACACAGGAGGTTGTAGAAGCTATGCAGCTGTGCAGCCATTTAAAAAAAATTATTCTCACCAATTCTACATATATAAATGTTGGGTTGCTGGGATCAAGCTGACACCTTCCGCCCTGAATGGTGAGAGGGTCCCCTGTACATAAAGCTGTGAAGAATCCTACACCCCCCAAGTCTCTGTGACTTAAATATTCTTCAGGTGTTTTAAACAGGTAATGAGCTCAGCTTGAGCATACCAGAGGGAATTCCATTCAAAATGGCCAAACCTGCCCCTGTACCGTTACATCACCCAGCGCAGTGTGTGATGTGTGAATGCCCAGCACCCTGGTGTCCATATTGATTAGCCCACTCTCTGGCGTCTCCTCATCTACCGCTTTCATCTGCCTGCCTCTCGTCCTGTTACCGTGCACCTAGTCCCAGCTCTAGTGGTGGCCACCCTTTATATATACATAAACCTATCACAGTCTGCCCCCACCTACCTGTCCACCTCCACGTCTGGTCTCACAGCATGGGTGTCCTCACAATGACCTTGACAATAACTAAGCACTGTCCCCGATAAGTGCCAGGGGTAGTTAGCGGGTAATGGAGTAACCTCCAGATCTATATGAGTGTTCCTGTACTTAGACATGATAACTTTACATTAAAATTCTTTTTGAGGTAGCAAAACCTTTTGCATAATTATGCGAAAAAAGGGGGGATACGAACGCCTCGTCCCGTTTTCATTTCTGTATGCATGATTATGATTATCATTATGACACAGTTGAATGTGGATCTGTAGAAGTTTATATACATGATCACTCTGTTCAGAGTGAAAGATACAGCATCCGTCCAGTGTGTTAACATAAGAAGATACACATCATCTAAGACACTAGAACATCAAGGCAAATAAACCACTATTTTTAAGTTGTATGTAAACTCCCTAGTCGAGACACAGTGCTAGGCTTATAGAACAGATACTGAGTACAGATACTGCTACTGTGAACTCAGTAACTTCTGTAGATATGGAGACACTGTACCAACTCTATGTACAACAGATACAGAGTTGGGTGCAGGATCCAACCTTAACACTGAGTGGATCCGTAGACTGCAGGGCAGCGAGCAGCTCACACTGCAGGGTCTGTATTGACCAACCAGGCTTTTGTGTCTGACATGATAAGCACTAGGGGCTATCGTAGCCATTTCTAGTAAAGTTACTCCATACTATAGAGTTACTGCAACCCATCGCTTTCAGTCAATGTTGGAATGCCAGTTGGGTGTTGTTGATTTCAGTTAGTACTTTAAAAGAAAAGACCAGCGTAATATGATGTGACTTTCAATCAGAAGTATTGGTATTGATTAGCAGTATCCTGACATAGATACTGTTAAAATATATATCATGTAGCATTTTTCCTCAAATATACAGTTGTATGCCAGGCCATAAATGACGTCACAAAGGACCAGAAATGTATCAGACACACTCAGCCCATCTCCATTGATTGGGCTAGACACCACTATAACGACCTCTTTATTGGTTGCTCGATAATCTACACAAATCTTGCTAAGCAATGACAGCCAGTTAAGGGCCAATCAAGAGTAAGTCATAGGGTAACATGGGTAATATAGATGCAGACGATTTTTCTTTTTCTATCTGTTTCATTTACATTGAGGCCAGGGGCGTGGCAACCGGGGGGGACGGGGGGGACATGTCCCCCCCACTTTTGACCAGCCCCAAAAAAGGTCAAACCAAAAAGGTCAAGTGAAAAGGGGTCAAAAGGGTCAAAATACCCTTCAGTCCCCCCTACTTTTAAACTGCTTGCCACGCCCCTGATCATTGGCTCTTGTAGCCTTCTTGATAACTCTCTTCAAGAAATGAGTAGGTAAGGGGGTTGGTAACTACTTAATTAATACAATAAATAGTCCTTTCATGGTACATTAGCTTCTGGTACACTTTAAACCACAGCTTATCTCATCTTAAGGGTTCATCATACCTATCATGTGGCCATGTAGCTTGTGTATTTTAGCCCATAATGACCTAAAGTAAGTGAAGTTACCAACTTACCACCAGCTGATGATCATACTTTGGACTGTCAAAATTTGCTTACCTGCAAGAACAAGAGGAATATCAGATTAGTCTTAATTTACAATTATTAGTGTAAAATGGTATACAAGGTAAATATGCCGCATGGAAGGATCTAGAACAATGTATTGGTTCAGTAATGAAGGACGGAAGTCTCTACAGTCTGGCATAGTAATGCCGTCCTTCACAGGATTCGGATAAATTGGATGCCGATCTCCATCCAGCTGTTCTCCATCTTGACGTCATCAAAATATTTAAATGGCTAATTAATTAAATTGATATCGATAATCGTGGGATCATAAATGCATCAATCTACTTGAATTTATACAAACTTTATTATTTCCTCCCTCATTGGTTATTATGTGTATCACCCAACTTGGGAAGATACTGCCACTTTGGATGGATTTCCATGAACAGAGGCTCTAAGTGTATCTCCCACCAGGACCCTGACCTGGTGGTGGACCGGCCCGGGTGGAGCTATGGCTGGGCGGCCTGGCCGGTTAGGGCTGCTGGCACTAGATCAGTGTCATATCTGGGATTCCTGAAGGATCCATCTGTCTTCTACAGACAGGCCCCCTACACATCAGCCCACCTACTCCCCTGTCTGGGCACCTCCGTACCTGAGACCAACTGCTGCAGGTGCACGATATGGGTTTAGTGTGTGAGCATGTAGGGTAAAGGTAGGGTATGATGAGGAGGGTTATACATTGGGGAGAGCAGGGGAGTTGGATGGGGTGTTGGGAGGGGCTGGGGAAGGAAGGACAGGACAGGAAAGGACATGGGGGTGATGGATGGTGGAGTTAGTGATTGGCAGAGACAGGCTTGTTCTCTATAAGGACTCTTTTAAGCGATAGGCTCCGGTGGTGTGTCCTTCCGCATAGCCATTGACTCTGCAAAAGGAAGGAAAGCAAAGAAAGGCAGTAACAGAGAGTACTAAAAAAAGGCCAGTCTTGCCTGTAGAAAAGCTAGAAAATGATCCTAAAGAAATGGAAAGTCAGATAAATTCAGTAGAGTCAATCCCAAGGGACAGAAAAAGCAGAGGAGAAGGTAGGGTACGGCAGTGCAGGGAGTGAGTCCGTAGCCATGTTGAGATGCACGTGTTGGCGCATGTGCCGTTCGGCCTTATAACCAGGATTAATGGTTTTCAGGATTAGGTAACACGACTTACCCTAATAGGACCAGGATATGACAGGAGAGGGGGTGTACAGCAGGGGTTGTAGGTATGGGAAGAGTTAACGGCAGATAGTGAGGACTGAACACATTCCGAGGTTTACTCGTTCGATTGAACACTATATACAACTGTTTTAGCCATATGAATTCATATAAATTTGGCCACATACAGCCCAGTGGACGGTGGGCATCAGCCTAGTGAATCGACAAGAGCCAATTTCTCACATCATTATTTTTAACGATTAAGGCTGAAAGTTATTCTAGCCATAAAATGCCAGAATTGACTCCCGCTAGGTTTGGACTGAGTGTCGGTTGGGGTAAAGTCTGCACCACACCTGATAGTACCAGGGTGCCCCTCTGCGGGCTTATCGCAGCCGCTATCATGCCCCAACCTGATCTAGTTCCATGCGTTCAGGCTCTAAGGGTTCCATAGTAGAGACGGGTGGGTGCGAGCAGATACCAAAGGTGTGAAAGGTGCAAGTGTGGGAGCCTCTCCCAAGACGTACCATAAAACCTCAGACATAAACAAAACTCGGAGGCACCATATTGGCTGTTTTAGCACTCTCTTGGATCCTGATTTCAATTCCCCTGTACCTCCTACACTGTCTTTCAAGGCCAGAATAAAGTGCACACCAATATCCCCGAACCCGAGGGCTTATTTGACACCTGATGCTCTAACAAGCAAATATAGTAAGTAAATGCCTAAACAAGTGATGAGACAGCATACCGCCATTTTATAAGATTTTGCCAATCTCTATTGTTATCTTTCATGCTTATGAGCTCAGATCAGCTTGGAGCAGAACTCCTAGACCCTTTTGTAGGACTGTATAAGAGACTGAATAGAGATAGCACTGCAGGGGAGGACAGGGAGTCATAAAAGCGAAGAGCCTTTCCTATCAAACCCACCAATGTGTGTAAAGGTGGATCTTTGAGGAAAAGGGGTGTGTTTCAGGCTACCCTCCTGAGAAGGAGCAGAAATTACTTTCTACTGCAATTTCATTTCCGGGTTACCAAACCTTACCTCGCAAAACAAAGCTGACCGTGAGGCTTTTTATCGAATTTGCAACTCGATACAGTAATGCACGAGTGTTTCTTGGTCGGTATAAAAAAGTGCAATAATCCAACAAATCCTACCTACTTTTTATGACCCATGTAACCTGAAACACATGTTTCAATCTTATGGTTTGGCCTTGGGATAAGGAGGGCTGGGGCAGAGAAGCATGGTAGTACCCAGCAGGAAGGCACTTTTCTATCAAACCCATGCTGAGGGGGGCACAAAAACATCCAGATCCCACCTGAGTCCTGATCACATCCAGGCAAGCTGTACTGGAGTCTGTTCTCAACCCACCATATTGGGGTTGTACACCTGTGCACCAGCAGGATAAGGATTCCCATCTACACCTAAATGTATTGAATGTGAACTCTCCAATGTCCCAGTCGCAGCTAACCAAAAAAAAACACGTTATCTTACGTAAAAATAACGTTTTATAACTTAATATAATGTTATGCTATAGTAAGGAGCCTTAGAAAAACGTTGTATAACGTTATAAAATGCTGTATAACGTTTTTTGCTTACTGGGTCGGAGGTTTGAGGCAGGAGTATGTTATATTAGATAATCGACAGGCCTATTTGCCCTAGACCAATCAAATGTCATGTTCATTACGATAGCAACATGGGTTTGCTGTATGTGTAGTGTTGTATACAACAACAAAATGGCAAGCAGTTATACATTTTAAATGATTCTGACCCAATTCAGCCATCAAATCAGCCAGTATTATGTCAGTTGCTGCAGAGGATGCTCAGGAGAGAGATCATCTAATGGACTCTCGGACAAATGACTAGTCTTAAAAAAAGTATTTTCTTAAAACTAGTCATTTGTCCGTCAGTTAAGTTTATATATCTTAGTTTCTTGAAATGAGAAAATTATTTTTGGCTGCACCATTTCTTTGAGCTGCTTTTCTGTTGGGAGGTACAGGTGGTGTCTGTCAGTGTTATCTCTACAGGTGAACGACCGCCGGACACCCTCAAGGCAACTGGCACAGTGGTAACCTGACAAGGGAAGCATCCCTTTGTCGCCATGATGCATCAATGCAGCCCTGGCGAGTAACTTACCAGCACCATTTGGACAGGATCTGCCAATGCAGCTCGAGCAAGTTACTCGCTCACGCTCAAAAGGAAGTAATTTTAGCGACACACCTGAATTGGACGAGAGAGTATCCTCTGTTGTGTGAGGCTGCTATGCAGGCATCAAGAGATTTCCCAATCAGAAGGCAACCCATCACATTGTATATGTATAGCCATTTTCTGCACAAGATAGTTTATTTGTCTTGAAGAAAGCATTTGGAAGCTATATAATATA